>CM047809.1:113407223-113846107 GCA_026214975.1 Gentiana macrophylla | reverse complement strand
AATCATATGGTTTAACATCATCGAAATGACGTTTAATTACACTTCTCTTCCAGAGAGACTACTTAGAACAACTACAAATATCAAGGATAACGATCCTTACAAATATTTAGTTGAGATCTCATCACATACATCAACTATATAGTGACTACATAATCTAGTATGTTAGATTCGGTGACCATCCAACTTTATCGGAATAACATTTATTCTTTACAATTGAATATATATCTACTAAATCCTAACAAATAACCGAAGCATGTTCTTCATAAGAACAGGAACATAATAACATTTATTTAGTTCCTTATCGATTAACTAGATCCGAGAATATGGTAAGTATTACAACATTTGCTTCACCTTCCATATCTCGTATTTAATCTTTCTAATTTAATCACACTTGTAAGATATCATATATCTAAGAGTTGACTTGAACTTAGATAGATTTATCTCAACAGAACTTTACCTATAATAGAAACTTCAATAAGTTCTCTATTTAAGCCACATGCCACTAACTTTCCTTTTAAATCCTTTAAGCACTTGAGAAATGTTTCTTATTGTAGTCTTCATAAGACTTAAAAAAGATCACAAGAGCTATGTTTTCAATTTCCTTTCATAAGGAAAATCTAAAGTTTATTAAATAGTTTATTCATCCTTTTGAATGCGTATTCAAAACATTGACTATTTAATTAACCTTTAAAATGATGATAAATTAAGTCGATACTTAAATCTTATAATTTTGAAAACAACCTTTCCAAAATTAGATGTGGTCATTCTTATCCAACGTTTGAATTAATTGTCATCGTGTATGGTGAATGATCATCTTGGATCGTATCCAATATATGACTAATTCGTTGAAACTTATTTCAAATGATTTAATCATATCAATGAGCTTCATTTCAATAATAATTAAAGTCTCGAACCTTTGCATCAATTATGTAATCTCATGTCTCTAACTACTATAACGGGATGGCTCATGTCATTGCTTATTTTAAAAGGATTAAAATTACTTAACCATATTTGAGAACGTTTCTCAAAATTAACAGATCATAATTTGGTTTTACTAATCAAGAATTAAACATAAATATAAAGTTTGCTAAAACTACAACATAAAAATGAAAATAAATGAGTGTTGTTGTTTATACACGCAAAATCAAAATGGTCTTTTGGATTATGATTTTGCTCCCACTAATCAACTACCTCCAATTGACTTTCAAGAATTATTAATTTCTTTAGTGGACAAGATCCCACTAAACTACCCCGACCAGCTTTTAATTTGGTGGGCGAAAATAGCATAATAGGTAGAAACAACATCCTTTGTCAATCGTATCTTATACGACTTCTTGTTGTTTTGACTAGTCAACTCTTTGACAATTTTCATCTTATGAAGTAGTCAAACCCTTTGCCTCTAAATCCAAACGACCCGGCTTTTGGTGGTGGCGAGAGAATTCTTAGTCAAGTCATAACCCCAATATTCGTGAGATCTCATCGATCATATCGATAATGACGATATACCCGAGGTAGGTCAACCCCTCGCTTTGGTCGATGAGTTGGATCCGAACAAGGGCTCTTCACCGTCATTATAATATGGGAGGCAATTTCAACTTGATTCTTTTGAGGTGGAAGTATTTATGTAAATTAATTCACTTAATTAATTTTTAATCATGGTCTCATCATAAATATGTTCATCTCTGTAAACATACATCCTACACATTTATCTAGATCGTGCTAGTCATGCATCTATCGTATCATATAAAATAAATACAAGCACAAAATAAATAAATGCGTAAAGTAACCGGTATGATCATGGACTTTTCTAGGTGCGGTTTGAATACAAATCGACGAAAACCGCGGGTCACAATCTAAGGGTAGCCGCGAACCGCCAATAGGATCTTTAATGCGCCCATTCTCCAACGGGATCTTTATTTTTCGTCTTTCTTTGGTCTCCATCTTCCGCTCCATTCTTGTTACATTTAATTCTATCTAATAAAATAAATACACCACGCACACGGGGGAGTCAACGAGAATGGGATAAATGCAGAAAATAAACTGAGTCACGCTTCTTCATAACGGCCTGGACAATTTTTAAAACCAACAGAAAAATTTAAATCATTCACATCTATCCTATCGGTCGAGTCACGATCAATCTGAGTCCATATAATCATATTATATCTACTATATCTAATCCATACAATAAAATCTTATGAAAAAGATAAAATTAAATTTTAACTACTTGCGTCTTAATTAATCAATTAACATTTAATCTATTAAATAATTTTATCCAATCAATTAACTAATTAACATTTAATTAATTAAATGATTTTAATCGAAATAAAATTAACTATTAATTTTAAACGATTTTAATTTTAATTTTAATTAATTAGAACTATTCCAAAATAAATCAAAATTAAAATTATTTCTCTTTTGTTTCTTTCCTTTTGATTCGTAATCAAAAGGGATGCCTTTGGTTTCCTAAACCAAATTTGGCTTAGCGCACTTCTTTTCAAAATCAAAATTTTGGAAGTGGCTTGCTTCAAGCTTTTTACAAATCAAATATTTGGAAAGGCTTCAGCTATTCCAAATCAAATATTTGGAAAGGCCAAATAATTTTGGTTTAGGCCTCGCCACTTTCCAAAATCAAAATTTTGAAAGTGGCGCAGCTAACTTTTCCCAAATCAAATATTTGGAAAGGGCTGAAGCTATTCCAAACAAAGTTTGGAAAGGCCATTCTTATTTTAATCGCCATATGGCGATCCGAATGGCGCGCCCAAACTATTTGAACCATTTGGTTAGCCACATGACACAACTAAACAAAAGAAAATTAGCAATCACAACTATGAACCATATTGAATAACAAAATACACAAAACAAAATTGGGGACCACCGTATCACACCAAAGACCGCGGCGGCTCGAGGCCGCCGCCGCCGCCGGCGATCACACGGTGGTGGTGCCGCCGCCGATCGGCCGAGCACCACCGTTGCCGCCCCTTTTTTTTTTTTCTTTTCGTGTATCAATTTTGCAAATAAAAAATCTTTCATCTTTTAATTACGTGATTTAAACGATAAAATTAACTACGCAAAATAACATGCTTATTGCTTAAGCTCGAACCTTGCTCCGATACCACTGTTAGGAAATCTACGCGGGAACGCAGCGGAATTCAAAAATTTATTTCCTATTGACCCAAGATCGACTTCGTTTAAGCAATAAACAAACAAGTAGTAGACGGTGGTTACCTTGGTTGATCTAAAAGATCGACGCTTTGACCGTCTAAGGAGAGTAGTTACATAGAGCCGCCCAAGTGTTCGGCCTCTACCGCTTAGTCCACACGAACACCCGCGGAATCCCATCATGGATTGCTATTGGAAAACTCCGGTTGCTAGACCGGCCCTTTTCCACTCTCTCCAACTCTCTATAGGATGCTCTCTAATTTTACACAAAGAACTATTAGCTCTTGGAATTATGATGTCTGAAAAGAGCTTGACACCCACCTCTTATTTATAGTGTAGGTGGCGTCATCTTCTGAGTGAAGGAGAAGAAAACATTTTTCCAATAAAATAAGGAAAATATAATTGATTGATTTATCTCATTTATTATAATATCTTATATTAAATAAATCTAGGATATTGTCAATATCTTATATTGATAATTTCAAGATATTGTCAATATCTAATATTATTATCTTTATTTTATTACCATAAATCAATTTACACATGTGTATATATCATCATATATATTACACAATTAAATCTATTAATATCCAAACATCAAATATATCAATTTGATCAATTGGCATTTACGTATGTCAATCACATACATAAATTTAGCCGCCATATATATATTGGATATATATATATATTAATATCTAATATTAATATTTGGTAATACTATTAATTAAATTACACAATCCAAGTGTATCTTATACACACACAATAAATTGCGCCACCTTTAGCCATAAATTGGCTTCGAATATTCTTTAATTAACATAATACTATTAATATATTGTATTTAATTTATTCATAATAAATAAATACCACCATATTAATTTACCACTATAACCTTTATAGTCTCGAGATAAACTTTCCTTATTTGGTTATCATCTATAACCACATTTTAATCCGCTAGATGTTCATATGTGTGTGACCCGATAGGCTTCCGAATATGTTGGCCGTGAGACACAAAGTGCAAATTACTTAAAATGCCCTTCATGCCTAACGATCACGGATAGCGTCTAGCAACACACCGTGACCCCCAATCATCGGAAGAGTCAAATGCAATGACTACTACCTTTCATGTGAAACGATTACCGTGTAACTTACAATCCTATCATTTGTAATAATATCCATACGGTCGTTAGTCGAGTGTCAAAACATCAACGACCGTATCTTATAATCTGGATATCATGCTCTCTCGAGTAACACATTTACTCCCACTTTGCAAAGATTCACGAGAGTAAGACATTCCTTATAAGAAGGCCATTTCGGATATTCGATCCCAATCATAGGATACGCGATTCCCGGACGACCAATCATGTATACTCCGCGTGCTTCAATGATCATACCCAATCACTAATGCATGATCGCCCGTGGCTGAAACCTCAATAGTGTCAAAGCATGACAATCCACACCGTGATGCCATGAAGACTCGGTCCTAAGGATAATTACACAACCGCCACATAGTGTGACACTTAACCGTGTAAGTGGGTCGATCCCAACGTCGCATTCTCTAATACACGTCCACGTCTGGTCAAGTGTCTCTACACTTCGATAGACGAGATCTATCCCTCGCCCCAAAGACGAAGACATCTAATACGTGCTAGTCTGTTTATACTATCAATGCCCTGCTTTAATAGTACATCGACTTGAGAGACATTTAAGTATCAAACTTATTAAAGTGATTAGAGATCTCATCAACCATAATCGCTTATCATGGTTTCTATCACGCTTTAATACTAAGGGCGTTATCATATAACAATTCATAATTGGTTCTTTAAAAGAACAAATATATGACAAATGGAAAAGCCATTTAATATATGTAAAAACATAAAGAAATAGTAGAAATGATCCGACCCGGTCGGATCCGGTCCAACCCGATTGGGTTTAGGACACTATTTCAACAATCTCCCACTTGGCCTAAAACCAATCACTCGCACACACAAGACCAAGTTGAAACACAAGAATCTCATGCAATACTACTTAACTAGCCCTAGCCATGAACGGATCACTATCCGTGGGGACTCGAACTATCTTCATATCATGCTCCAAATGACCAAGTCAAAGGAACCGCCTCAACACACACACGAATCTCGACGAGACCACGGTCCTTGCTTCAAGCAATGAATCCACTTACTATATCGGCTATATAGAAAGGTGGAAGAACCGTACAAGGTTCAGAATGAACCTTCTGTATCCATATCTTTGCTCCCGCTGCTTCTCTATGGCCTTCTTGTGTTTTGGCCTAGTTGTAGAATTTCTGGTGACCCATCGCTAAGAACATTTCCACTCAACGTATCACTTAATCAAAGTGGTGCAAAACCAGACGGTAGCTCCCACTCGCCAGTAAGACTCAGGATATCGTCTGTATATCTACATTTATCTAATTCCAAGTTTCAATAAACTAGAAACTTTCCTTAACTTGTTTAAGGATATTCTCGACATTCACCGGTTTACTTTCATACTTTCATACTTGCTCATGACCATCATGGATTGCTATTACGTAAACCACGCGCCCATGATTTGTCGAACCATCCGCGCTTTATCGGCCGCTACCCTCGCTTTTGCCATCTTGGGCAAGCGCTGCCTCAGATGCGCTTTTCTCTGCGGCCAATTTACTTCACCTTGTCCTTCTCGATTCCAACTCGCCATGAAGTCTGCGCCATTGTGTCACGAGACTTTTCCAAAGCTTTCTTGGACTCATCCGCCGCTTTAAGACTATCGGCTTTTCAGGAGATAGTCTCGATATGGTCATTTATGAACTGGGCCAACCCGGTGCCGAACTGGAAGTAAAGAAATGTGCGAGGTCAGTATCAACTTGGATAAATAAAACAAAAGACAAAGAGGATAAAGCAAAGAAACTTTACCGTGCTCATAACGGTGCCGAACAGACCCCACAAATCTTCGGCGTTGGGAACAAAAGCACGGCGAGTGGTAGTTTGGTCCGCCATGACAACCCTATCCGCGATCCCGCGGCCGATCTCCAAGTTAACATTCGGGGGAAGGCCCCACTTCAAGTGCTTTAGGGGAGGAACATCCGCGATCCCCCTCGAAATCGCTTTCGCCATCGAGATGTTGAGGGGTTGGCCCATAAACTCCTCATCCAACCAGACGGCTGGGAAGCCCGCTGGACCAACGGGCACGTTTTGGCGCGACGCGGTCATCCGGGTGCCCGCGATCGCGGACTCTCCTCGACCACCTTTTGCCTTTATCGAAGCGATGCCGAGTTCGCGATCTCCTCACCACTATCTCTCTGCCCGCCGCGGCCTTTTCCCTGGCTTCATCTTTTTTGGATTTCTTGTGGGGGGGAGGGGCATCATGATCGCCGCTGCCACCTTCAGTGCGGACAGCCTCTTCGGATACGGCCCTTTTCTTTTGGCCGGTAGGTGGCAGCTTCGAGAGAGTTGTCTGTTTCATTGCCTTGCTGCGCCCACCAGAGTCAGCGCAGAGGTTTCACCGGTGGCACGGCCGTCTTTTTCACCTGCGGGCTGGAGGAGCCCGCCGCCCCCTCGGTCAAACTGACCTTTGGAAGTTCAGTCCGCACTTTTATCAGATTTTTGGCTCGGTTCACCTCCCCAGCCGTCTTCATGCGGGCGGGCGGCGGGCGAGTCGATCTATCCATGGTACCTGAAAAGCACAAAGCGTATTAACAGACGAATATATAAAAATAAAAATAAAAAAAAGAAAAAAAAAAGAGAAAGATGCAGGTGCAAAAAGTGACAAGTAAGAATCCTACTCGGTGCTCGGTTAGAGGGGTCGCCTCTACAGGTGGTACATTGGGATGGTAGGCATATGGTATGATGACACTCCCCGTACCAGTCGGGGTGGGTTGGCAACGGATCGACAGGTGCAATGGGATCACCAACCCCCGCGGCAGGAAGCCCCGCTAACCGAAGATACGGTTCGCTAATATCAAGAAGCACTCTCCAGTTATATGCACGGGCTTGATCCTCGTTCCTGCTAGTATAGTCTAGATCAACTTTTATTTCGGCTATAAACTCATCATCGTAAATCACGGGTTTTGATATCTTTGAGGTGTTCGGTTGTCACAGAGTTTGCCGGCAGTTTCGCAAAAGGCCATCCCATCCGTGACTCCACCTTCATGCACCTCTTATCCCAGTCCGCTACTTTATCTGGGAGGTCGAATAACAGTAGGGCCGACCACTACTTGACGATCGTGGCTGAATCGGCCGGCGTCGCCTTTCGCGCGAAAAAGTAGAAGTATAGCGAGCCAGCCATGGAGGTTCGCGACCTTTCAATCGGTGATTATTATAAAGGGCGTCCACGACGTGAACAACGCCCAAACTAAGGTCGCAGGCATCACCTCGCCTCCATAAACTTCACAAAAAATGGATCAAAGGGAGGCCTGAGTCCGGCAACGAAATGGTCAAAGTGGAGCCATATGTAATCTTCAGTTTCGCGGCCACAAATCCTTGACACATTATCCACTCCCATGCTCGCGAATCGGTAATCAGAAGGAATGTCATATATAACCAGCGACGACGTGTAATCTGTAAGGCTCCTCATTCCCCTCCACTGTGATATGAGCTCGCGATCGACACTCTTTTGCGCGTCAGCTCGGCGGTAACTTCCGCGGACCTGGTCTTGATCGTCACTTCCACTCCGCGATCGGCGTTCAGAACCACTAGAAGAACTCGCGGCCCTCCTACCCAACGAACTCAGCACCGCCCTGTCCTCATCCTCGTCGTCGCCTTCTTCCTCAATCTCACCCCCAGCGGCGCCACAGCCAATAAGAGCGATTTCCTCCTCCGGCTCTGCCTCTCTTGCTCTCGTCGAGTCAGAATCGTCGGCCATCTGCACCTCGTCGCCGGATCCGTAACAGGACTACTACGAACTTCCTCATTTGATTGTGTATCTTCAGAGGACATTCGAAAGAAAAGAGCAAGGCGACACATTTAATCACCTGACATGATAGTCGGGCCGAGGTGCAAGCGAGTACACCCCGACACCTCGCCTCTATCTTCTTGGACAAGAAACCCAAAAACCTATCTTTTCCCAAACACTAACCTAGAAAAATCCGGGCAAACTACCCACGATCCACATACGCATTCATACAGAATAAATGATATGTCAACGTGTAAACGCAGATAATCAAGGAAGGCGTAAACAGAGCATCCAACCCAGATTACGCCTTGCTGGGAGTCAAAGCCAAGAAAAACTGCTAGCCAACAAAGCAAATCATGGAAAAGCAATAATCTTGGAGCAAAACCATACACCAAAACGTAATTGGGGATTCAGAAGATGACAAATATACATTATGCTCAAAAATCACGATATCGTGGATCATACTCTGCACCAGAGTGAACTAGGGCAACATTCATACAAAAAGCGCAAGGAAAATCAACAAAGATACGATTTTGGGAAGGAATCGAGCAAAAAGCGAAAAAAAAGAAATTGCAGTACTGATCGTTGAAAAAGGTAGGAAGTCGCTGATTCTTTGAGAAAAAGCGCCGGTCGGAGCTCTGTTAAACCTGCTTGAAATCGCCTTCTCGCGAGTTTTGTTGTCGCGAGTCAATTTTGCCAAAAGTGGTGAGTGGTGGAGAAGACCCTTTTATAGAGGAGAAAAGGCGGGAGCAGTTATTACGATTTTCGAAATTTGAAACATCTCAAACGTTTGTCCCACGAAACGTCTAACGGCGTCGGTTCGTATCCCAAGAAACGGCGACCAATCGAATAGGCGGCGGTCGGATCGTCACGCAACCTCTCACGTGGTCGATGTGACGTTTGACTACCGGTGCATCCCCTTTCAAATCTAGTCGACCATTCCATCGGGCGGTCATCACTAAGCCCAACAGAGCGTTGTTGGCGACTAAGCCCAACAGAGCGTTGTTGGCGATTAAGCCCAGCAGAGCGTTATTGGCGACTAAGCCCGATATAGCGACTATCGGCGATCAAAGCCTGTTCGCTACAATGCACAGCAACTTACTGGTGATTCTGTTCAAACACTAGCTTAAGCCCGATATAGCGACTATCGGCGATCAAAGCCTGTTCGCTGCAAGCCCAGCAAGCTTTAGATGGTTTTCACTTCTTTGGCATACTTTCTACTCTCCGCCTGGGCGGGCACGACCAGTCACAGAGTAGGGGGCCATTGATATACCTAACCCGCAACAGGACACTGTTCCAATGGATTGGGCCTATCAACCCGGCCCAATACAAATATTATGGGCCTCGACGATGTAGCGCACACAACTTATAGCAAGTCGGGTCGCTAGATCTCAGCCGCGCTTCTCGTCCGCCACTTCTAAACCGGACGTATCTCCATCATATGGTTCCTCTCTCACTACGATCAAGGCAAGATCGCACCCGGCTGCTCGCCATCACCACGCTTATCGTCACAGCGGACGCGATGCGTAAGGCGCGGACTGGACTTGATTGTTTACTTGATTCGATGCATCTGAGATATTTATCCAGGATACTTATAGCACTTGTATAAGTTATTTCTTATTATATCATTAGGCATTTGTCTAATCATGAGCAGTGAGCCGACTTACTTGTCTATAAATAGGGGATCATATGTAACGGAGAGGGGGACCCCGGAGAATTAATACACACAGCCAAACTCTGCCCTTTTGCCGCTAACCACCGGCCCAATCTGTTGTTATTTTACTTTATGCTTATTCCACCACCTTGTTCTAAATAGCCGTCTTACCCTCTCCGGAGGAATCACCCATAACAGCCTTATATCCTCAAGATTGACACTGTTACCGCTAATCTGATATTCAACGCCACATCATCACCCAACCTATTCCACCCTACCCCATCCACAGAATCTCTCATTCCTTACATACCACCCGTCATACCTATCACCCCACCAATCATTACATATCCACCCACCCGACCTTACTCAATCTCACTATCCACATACCAACCATACTTTACCATTCCTTACCCACCCTACCCCCTTCCTTACCATACCCACCACCTCACCCCACTTCACCCCACTCTACCCTACTCACCACTCTACCTCACTCCATTCTACCCTATTGATATGCCTGAACCGTAATCTAGCCCACAGATCTTTATTCGGGTCCGTCGATCACCAAAATAACGGATAAGGCCGCCGGCCACTGTAGTCCGTGAACCCACAAGTCAATTTGGGACCGCGAACCCTTGGCCCCGCTCCTAAGCCTTCAGCCTCGCGCGGCACTACATCAGGCTAAAGGGCCAGCCCCGCTCCTAGAGGGCCAGCCCGCGGACCCATCAGGCTATCAGGTCCACCAGAGACCAGAGCCCGCAATGCGAAGAAGAGCAAGCTACAACCCAATGGTGACAAGACAAGGATGCAAGAAACAACTAAGTGTTAGGTCCGCACCGCATCGGTGCCGCCAGACGATAATAAGCCTAATTAGTATATCATTGTACTTACTTGTATAGTTAAACCCTAATATGTGGCTTGCATATAAATAGAGGCTCAATGCAATATTCATAAGGGGACATTAATACAAAACATAGGCAAACTCTTTCAAAGTCTACTCTCTACTTTGCACCACCGTGAATTCCACTTCACCACCGTGCACCACCACTCTTATACCACATTTATAGCCAAATATCCACCATAAATCCACATTAAGCAACCCATGATAATTTTGACATTATCACTATCAACCTACCCAACAACACGTCACCCTAACTACCTTACCGCACCTTATCTCACTATCCCCTACAACTACCCATCATACATATCACCTCACCGCGCCATACCTCTCCAACCGTCCGATCCTACCCTACCAAGCAACTACCCAAGCATACCACACTTTACCTTACCTGCCAGCCACGACCTATCACCCAACATTTTCCTACCCTACCATATCTCATACATTCTACCATACCAACCTTACGCTACGCTGATCACCCACCCTACCATATGGTAGCTCATTTATTGTCAACATCGGATTTGAGGTATTTCCGGTGAAAAGAGGAAATGTATTTTGGCGGTGAAGTCGATAGTCTTGTTTGTGAAATTGGATTTAAAATTGGGTTCGTCTTATTTATGAGGTACACCCTAAAATAAGGCCAACCCACTTTATAACATGGTGATCCGTTATTTTGAAACTTAGCGATCTTGATATATTTATGTTGGTATGTCCTGTCTTTTATATAACGATGTGCGTCATAATTTATGACGGGGAATAGCAAAAGATACTCCCTCCGCTCCAATTTATCTCGGCGCTCTTTAAAAATAATTTGTTTACATATTATACGAAGGCGCGATTCACATTTCCAATCAACATTAATGATATTTTTTTGCTTTACACTTATTTATTGCAATAGGATAGATAAAAAAGAATACCACATTAATTATATCCAAGACTTTTAAGTCATTTCATTATAAAGTCAATCGTTAATTCATTTTTCTTAATATGTGTAATATATTCAAGGACTTTTAAATCGTTTGAACTTTCACACATGATTAAAAAAGTTAGTTAAATTGGTTATGTGTCATTAATTTTGATAATAAAAAAGTCTAAAATGACGTTTATTATTATTAATCTGAAAGTAATGAAAAGTGGGCAGTATATATAATAAATGATGGGTAAGAGGAGAAATATCGCAATAAATACTTCATACATGTTTTAAATGAAACATATTATGTAATGACACAAACCTAAAAGACTAAATAGATTTACATTCTAGAACGGAGGTAATATAAAAAGACACATATAATTCAGCTCACCATTTAGCCAAAAAAAAAAAAAAAGGGTTTAGAGTCAATAGTAAACACCTTTTTTTTTTTTTAGGGGATTAGTAAACACCTTTTAGATGTCTCTTTTCCACATTCAAATGTAATTCTTGTGAGCCCACGTGTAATTAACTTGTCTTCTTACTATCTCTATCCCAAAAAATATCTATTTTTTGAAATTGAATTATCTCATAAAAATATTCATTTAAAAAATCAATACATCATTTAATGCATATTAAACATACTCCTACCATATCATTTAAGGTTTTTATACTATTTTTATATTTAAAAACAAGCATTTATAATGAAATAGGGGTATATATATATAACAATTAGTGTTTAAATGGTATATATATATATATAAAGCAAATAATGTTTAAAATACAACACATTAACTTGTTTCTTAATAGTGTGATTATCGAGAAGGCGGACTCTGGCAGGGAAGGTTGTCTCAAAACCACCCCGAAATTGAAAAAAAAAAAATTGTATTTGTATAATTGTTTTCATAATATATGTAATTGTTTGGTCTTCAACAAACATAAATTAAAAACTGGTGTGTTGGAGGTGGCATGGGTTTTTTTTGCCTGTTTTTGTCACAGGTCGTGTGTTCGAATCATGGTAGGCTTCAATTTTATTTTGAACTGCTTCCATTTTTCAAGTATTGCATCTAAGATTTTGCAGTTGGTCTTTCTTGTTTTCTTAAATTTTGTATCTTCTATACTTTATCATTATAAATCTGTTTGCTTCCATTCCATTTCTATTCGACTATTTATCAAATGCATCCGACTAAAACGTACGTTACGCCGCTCTAATAGAATGAAACGTAATGGGCTTTTTCCGTTATTTAACCGTTAACTCCACCAAGCTTATGATTTAGCCCCATTAGAGTCCTAAGTATTCGACAAGATTCAGCTCATCCTGGTGGTTAGCGCCACCCAGAAATTACCTGAGTCTCCAGGTGGGAGGTCCCCAATTCGATTCCCTCCCCCGTAATTTAGGCCTGTTTAGGGTCAAGCTTTCGTCCAAGTGCAAAAATAAAAATTAAAAAAAAAAAAAGAAAAGAAAAGAAGAGTCCTAAGTATTCGTATTTCTGGTGTGATCTCATTGAATGTGTTAGACAAAATTAGATGAATTAATTATTTTGCATTGGTTTTTTTTTTTTGAGGTGATATATTTATTCATGTAAAAAAATGAAACAAAGACTACCCCACAATTATTTCCTGGTTCAGCCACCAGTGATTATGCAATTTTGTGTAGGGTTAATAATCATTTGTTGACTTTTGGATAATCCTAATAATCATTTCTTGACTTTTGCCTCTTTTCGTTGAGTCCTTTTTTTTTTTTTTCTCTCTTGCCTTTTAAGTTAACATTTGGAATAGAATCAGTTTTGGCTTTGTTTTTTTTTTTTTTTTTGGAAGCCATTTCATTTGGATTATTAATGGTAAGGTTGAGGGAGGAAGAATTTCACTTTAGAAGCTCAGGTACAATTAGGATTTTGCGAAACTATTAAATTATATTTGGACATATCGAAAATATCTTTTTTTTTTTTTTTTTTTTTTTGGAAATGACAACAGAAAAATTAGTAATGGTAAAAGGAAAAAGTCTGTCACATATTGACAAATTAAGGTCCAAAAAATGCTCGACAATTTCAATTTCTTTCATAAGAATTAGCCATTAGTTATGGATAAGAAACTTTAATTGCAGGCTTATTCCTTGAAATGAAAACTATCACTTCTGCTTACATTAAATGTTCATTTTTGCTTTCATCATTTTTCTCTCACTTTACTTTTGTTATTTTCGCAATAAAAGTGTGTAGAATTAAATGACCCAACAACTATTTAAGGACATAAATTTAAAAATATTGGATAATTTAATGATATTCAAAGCATTAAGTATACTTTTCTTAATCTGTGTGAAAAGTCAAACGAGACAAATAAATAAGACGGAGGAGTATTTTCAAAACCAATCCAAAAGAAAAAAAAAAGTATTATTTAATAATATTAAAAAGTGTACCAGAAAGAGGAATCAAGCAAATTGGGCAAGGTCGTTGAAGCCAATCCATTACCCACTCAAATAGTATTATAATTTGGAATTTCTAGAATATATGATGGTTTCTTGCATACAAAATGAAGCATAATCAAGAAGTATGTATACGCAATGCCTAAAGTGAAGTGACGTTTTCCCCATTCACTATCACACTTAAATTGTCGACTTGTGATATATATATATATATATATATATATATATATCAAGTTTGATGTTGTTGCAACGCCAAGATGACAAGTTGACGGTTCTTCATTGTGTTGCTTTATACAAATAGATGTCAAACTGTAATACTTTGAGACGGCTTACATCATTTTCGGTTTAATGTGACGTCGTAAATAGATGATAGCTCAAAATATATGTCTGTGTTTAAATTAAAAATATCATGAATACCCCTAAAATGCACCAGGTGGCCCCAAACAACGCCAATTGTCCATATGGGAGGTGGTGCTTGAATTCAGAAAATTGTATCCCTTTAGTTTGCAACTTTCCATTCAGTTTCAGAATTAATTTTAGGATGGTCCCGTTGTAGTTTTAGACTTTACGCCACCAATTTCAAAGAAAATCATTGGTGTGTTTATGATGTTAGAAAACATTTTCATAGAGCTGGAACCTTGTATGAAATCGTAGTATAAAGTACGAATGAAATGGCCTTAATAATATGAAAATTGTAAATGTTAAAATGATCATGGTTGGTTATTTGAAGTTCCATAAATGTTTTAATTCCATGTTATGATGATATTTGTGTATTAAAATGATAAAATGATCATGGTTGGCGATTGGAAGTTCCATACTTGTTTAAATTATTGTTATGATGATATCGATGTCTTAAAATGATAGAGATCATGTTTTAGGGGCTGAAATAATGATAATTCCATGTGTAGAAAGTGAAACATGCATTATATGATCAAAAGTTGCTTATGTTGAAGTATGTCATATTGAAATGTAATCTAAAAGTAATGTATCTAATGACATATCTTGTTAGTAGTATCATGTTCTTAGGATTATGGCATGCTTATGACGTTAACATGTTATAGATATCATGACATTAGGATTTCATATATGAAGTACGTTACTAGTAATTTATGAAGATGTGTAGCCAATGTTTTACATGAAAATGTGTCATGCGATATGTGGTATAATGAAAGATATATATAAGAAAGAAGAATGTAAAGTTGTATATGATGACGATACATAATAGTAAATAAACAAATGAGTGATATGCATGGCGATATACGTAACGGTATATATGACCAACCAAGTAAATAAGTATGATGATTGTTTCTGATGATGACGATAAGTAATGATGAATATCACTAAGTAAAGACAAGTATGATGAACCGTGTTTGACAACAATACGTAACGGTACATTGTGTGTTATGCATGACGGCGATACACAACGATGCATATCCTTAAACAAATATAGTATTATGAAAAACAACATAAGTTGTGAAACAGATATGATATTAAGAGAAAGAAAGTAACTTCATTTCAATATATTGATTTCATGTCTATATGTTTTGTGCTTTGATTGTTATGTGATTCAAGTAAGCTAGTTTAGTACAATTATTCCATGTATGTTGTATGCTTTTAGGTTTGTAGTAATTGTAACGCCCCTGCACCACTGAGCTTAGTAGCGCTAAATTAATTAGTATAATGGTGCAGTCAGCGGCTTAATCGTCGTCATCGCTTGGTAAAAGGTTAATCAGAGTTGATGAGACATTTATGTCTCACACTTATATGGGGGTGAGCAAGCTATTACTTTACATATGTGAGACTTTAAATTATGTAAAGTCTCACATCAGTAAAGTAATGTCCTGCTCACCCCATATAAGTGTGCGACATAAACGTCTCGTCAACTCGGGTTAGTCTTTTTAGACCAAGCGAGGACGACGATCTAAGCAGTTGACCAGATCATTTATGACTCGTTTAGAGATATCAGACCCAGGGTCTGGGGGCGTCACAGAATGATATTTAGAGCCGACTATCAGGCGGACCTAAGTGTCACACCGTGAGAGACGGTGAAGGGGCACCTATCGACTTCTCTCGTAGAGACGAAACTGAGACAAGTTCTGACCAAGTTCTGGTGAGGAAGTTAGTCTCTTATAAGAAGAGGAGAATGTAAAGTCCTTCAATTGTAAAGTAATAGCATGCTCACCACATATAAGTGTGAGATATAAATATCGTGTCAACTCGAGTTAGCCTTAGACCAATCGATCATGATGGTCTAAACAATTGACCGGACCATTTATGATATATAGCGATACTAGACCCATGATCAGGGGCGTTACGGTAATTCAAATTCATCTTTCCCATTTTATGTTTTAGTGCACCATACAAGCCTTGTATACCCCTTTTCTTTTCTTTTTTTCAAGTTTGCCACTTCTTTACCCATAATAAAACATAAAAACATAGCCGCTTTACTCAACCTCCAAATTTTGGTCACAATTTTGCCATTTGTCAAATTGACAATCCATAGCCAATAACCGTCTTAGGCCTACTTCTAAGCTGTCCAAGAAAATCCCCTTCTTGTTGGTTTCGCCACGTTGTGATTTATAGTTAAAGTAATCGCCAAATTCCAAACACAAAAAGATGAATAAGAAGCACATTCTTTAAACCTCTTCCCAACTAACTTCTACTTACCAAAATACTACACCAAAAAATAACCTTTATATAAAGCCTCAAACCACCTTATTCATTTCCTCAACCTTACAACAACAACTACTCTCTCCTCCTAATTCAAAATCCTTTCTCTCCCAAAATCATGGAGTGGATAAGAGGACACCTTATAGGCTCCGGCTCAAGCGCCACCGTCTCATTCGCCACCCCCACACGTGGCGGCACCGGACCGTTTGCCGCCAAGTCGATCGAGTTATCTAAATCGGAAACTTTGCAAAGAGAGCAAGAAATTCTATCAATATTAGACCATCCTCATATAGTTAGCTACAAAGGGTATGATATCACTGAGGAAGACAACAAGCTCATGTATAATCTTAAGATGGAGTATATGCCGGAGGGAACTCTTTCAGACGCGAATAGAAAGTCCGGTGGTGGTCGCCGGATTGAGGAACCGATGATTAGCTGCTATGCAAGGCAAATTGTTGAAGGGCTAGATTACTTGCATTCAATTGGGATTGTACATTGTGATATCAAGGGTCAAAATATCTTGACAGGCAAGAGTGGATGCAAAATTGCAGACTTTGGATGTGCCAAATGGTTAAATAGTACTACTCCAGTGTCCGGAGTGGGAGTTTCGATCGCCGAACGCCGTTGTTTATGGCACCAGAGGTGGCGCGTGGGGAAGAACAGGGGTTCCCTGCAGATGTATGGGCACTTGGATGTACTGTTCTTGAAATGGCTACTGGATATTCACCATGGCCAAATGCTACAAATGCAGCATCATTGCTTTACAAAATCGCATTCCTAGATTGTTCCCCGGAAATCCCAGAAAATCTTTCTGATCAAGCAAAGGATTTCTTAAACAAATGTCTAAAAAGAAACCCGAAAGAACGGTGGACAGCTAATCAACTCCTTAAGCATCGATTTCTTGATGAACAAATCAATGGAGTATTCAAAACAGAAAATCAAGAAATCTGCACAACATCATCTCCTACAAGCATTCTTGATCAAAACATATGGAACTCAGTACATGAATCAGATCAGTCCCATATGAAGATCCCAGAGAAACCGGATGATTCGCCAGCTGGACGTCTAGGATTATTGATCATGCAATCAGGTGAGCCAAATTGGACATTGGAAAACAATTGGATCACTATTAGAGATGAAGAGCAAGAAGATGACGAAAGGTTAATGTCGGAATTAGTAGTTTGTGAAAGCAGTACAGCAGATCAAAAGTTAGGGAATTTTCAAATGAAAATTATAGATTAAGATGTGTGGATGGAGATTATAATAGGAAAAGGTGTACAAATGAAAGATTTGTAAATAGTAATCTCAGGTTTGGGAGATACTTAAAGAAGCAAAAGCTAAATCCAATTCATTTTTATAAACTATGACTCCCTCTATTTCACTTTTTTTCTAAATTTATTAGGAACAAGATTCAACCACAGACATCAATTTATCAAATCTGTCAATTTTGCATTACAACAATAAAATCTGGTTCAACACACACAGAGTAATTAATCAAATCTGTCAATTTTACATGACAACAATAAAATCCCATCAATTGGAAATGGCTCAGAAAACAGATAAATTTTCAAAGGCCAGACTTGTCAAGATCATCAAAGTAAGGATGCTCCATTGCTTTCTTAGCTGAAATTGCTTTTGACGGCTCATACCTCAACATTTCCTGCACAAAAATGGTTTTACATTTATCATTTAATCTTCCCCATTTTACAAACTTAAGTGTTCATCAACTAGTACATTTGTAATGCCGAAATATGCTTACAAGCAAAGGTCGAGTCCGTCTTGATCAAGATTTGGGACAGCTGTAGACAAAGGCTGTGGACTCCATTGTGGATACTCATGCCAGTTCAATAACTTGCTAACTCCTGGCCATACATGTTCATTTGGTGTCCCCAACAATCTGCATCAAATATATCGCAAAAGGCACCAATTAATCTTAAAAACACCAATTCATAAAATGCAGAGAAATGAACAAGTATTCTAAATCATCATTCCAAACCTAAAAATGTGAAGCAGTTGTTGAAGCTCTGAATCTCCAGGGAAAAGTGCCGTGTTCGTTGCAAGTTCAGCTTCATTTTGAAACAAAGCAACATTTCAAATACTGAATTTAAGATATGGTAAAAATAATGGACAAAAATGAAGAAAGGGGTAGTAGTATTGTACCGAAAATGCACCCCACAGACCACATATCCACACCAGTTGAATAATGTGTAGCACCCAATAGGACCTCAGGAGCTCTATACCATAGAGTCAGAATCTAAACATAACAAAAAATAATTAATCAGTTTTCAAGATTTAAGTGCCGAATCCGTGTAAATTTCCTTTGAATGCCTGATGATACCTCATGAGTATATTTCTTGACAGGTACAGTATAAGCTCTAGCCAGGCCAAGATCAGCTATTTTTATCAATGTTGTGTTTGTATCCATTAAAATGTTATGAGGCTTCAAATCCCTAAACAGTTAAAATCCCATGAATATACAAATTTTATTCACAAGAATTAATTCTTGTAAAATAAAAACATACAAAACAAATTTATTGACAGACCTGTGGAGAACACCATGTCCATGACAGAAAGCTACACCTTTGCAAAGCTGATACATCATACTCTGTATGCAAAATCGAAAAAAGTTGATACGAGAAAATTCGCAAAACGATTGAGTACTAATGTGCAATAAACAGCAAGTATGAATCAATATACCTTGACAGTTTTGGAGGGAATGTTCTGGGATTTAGCACGAAAAGTGCGAATGAATTTCTTGAGATCTGTATCCATATACTCAAACACTAGGTAGAGAATTGTGTTCCCTTCTTTATTTACGCCTTGTTTCACATCAATCAACCTAATAACATTGAATGTTAACAAAATCTTAAACTTTCCACAGAGTAATTCCTTTTTCTAAGTTTTAAATGAACAATTCTGCAGGAGATATTCTAATCACATCATCTTATCCAACAACATTTTGCACCCAATGTCTGCCTAAACTTTATTTCAGGAACAGGGCACTAGACTTTCACTAGCTAGATTTGTATAGCCTAAAGATTCAAGAACTTAATCAGAATCCTTAGTACTTGCAAGTAAACAAGATTAAAAAAAGAAAGCAAATTTAAACTGCCCAGTAGTGTTTAAATTGGCCGAAAATGCAATTAGGGCAAAGGGGATGAAGGGATTAATCAATATTTTTCCATAGCCATGAAAAAAACAATCTTTATAATCAAGAACGAACAATCAATACAAGACATCATTAAGGCCGATTAAATTTCCTAGATTCAATCGCAGGAAACAATTCAGCGGAAGAAACGAAAGAAAAACAAATTGTTGTTTTTTTAACAAGAAAATTAAAACCTGACGATATGGGGATCTTGGGAAAGCATCCGGAGCAAAGAGACTTCTCGGAGAGTGGTGGGAGGAACTCCTTCTTGATCTTCATGGAGACGGGTCTTCTTCAAGGCAACAATCTTGCCTGTTGCCTTCTCTCTTGCTCTGTATACCTTTCCATATGTGCCTTCTCCTACTTTCTCCAGCTTTTCAAAGGCATCCATTTGTCTGAGAAAAAAAAATCGCAAGTAGTGTATGGAGCGTTGAGTTTCGTTGCTTTTTTGAGAAAAAGAAGATATAGAAGGTTTAATGTGGCCCCTTAATACGCAACGGGAAGAAATTTTGAAATTCAAACGAGGGGTTAGTGGGTTACTAAGAGGACGTACAATAGCCTTTTTTTAGCCACTGTGAAAGTTGCTTTTTCAGTTTTTCCACATTGAATCAAAAGCAAAAACATACAATAGCTTCAAATTCCACGTTTTGAACTTTTGGATGGGGAAGGGAATGTGGTTCTGCCTTGCGCGCTTTCACAATATCATATTCTCTTTTCTCATTAATGATGCAGAAAACCAAAAGAAAAAAAAAAAAAAAAAAAAAAAAAAAAAAAAGATGTGAACTCTATAAAATGTAAACTCTTAAAAAAAAAATGTACAAGTTGATCGTTTAAATTTAATAAATAATTATGGATTTGGTTGGATGTTTGTTAAGGCTATTGTGATTCATATAATTATAGGGATGTGATATAGTGCCATTCTAATGCCATGTAGGATTTATTTTATGTTTTCAAGGCAATATGACATTGTGATGTTGGTTTCTTATTGCATGTGCTCTAAGGTGTATTTGGTTTTGACAGAATTTATCTTATTACTAAAATCTTGTTCTCCTTTTATTTATAAATAAATATTATTAAAGGCCAACAAGTTTAAAAGAAATTAAGGTGCAATAAATAGTTTAGTGTGATATCAAATGAAATTGTGACTAAATACTATTCAGTCTCTTACGTACGGGAAGCGGATCCCTACGGTACAAGGTGAACGGTACAAAGTGTTGTATGCCGTTTCCGTCTGAATTTTGGGACGGGAAGAAAGTGAATCAAATTTGGACGGGAAGAAAATGATCCGTCCAAAATTCGGACGGAAACGGTGCACAGTACTTTGTACCGCTCACCTTTTACCGTAAGGGATCCGGACTCCTTACGTACGATAAAAGTATGTAGGTGTCACGTAGATGCATCACATCACTCCACTTGTTATAATCTAAAATACCTAAGTCATAAGTGATTTGAGAACGTTTCCGAATGACTAGATCTCGATTCCCCTCAAAGTGTTGTTAAAAGCTATCGACCATTCCCCACCCCCGACCCCCGAAAAACGCATACACCGTTTCGGCCAAACTCCTGATTAATCGAATCCATTGATGCTGAATACCAAGGCTTTAAGCATAATAATGATAATACATATCTTGTTATTTTTTATGATTTTGTGGGTAATATAATGATAATAAACATTTTGTTACGCTCCACGAAGTTGGTTTCACTCTCGGATACGTAGCCGGTCAGAGTGGTGGTGCAATTGTTTCATTTACTTCCTCACGGTTGTTTTTCACAAACTCGTTGGTGTCAGAGGAAATTTTACATAGAGACTCCTACGACGAGGAGTTGCCTACGTGGCATCATCCGACCACACAATTTCATCTGCAGCAATGAAACCGTAGTCCAGATGATGCACGTAGGCAACTCCCTACGTAGGGAGTCCCTACCATAGAATTTCCCGGCTAGAGGCTCTTTCAAAAAGAAATGATACATCCGATCCATGAATGCACTCCCCAAATTCACTCTTCTACTTTTCACCGTTGATCATGGTGCAGGACCAAAAGATAAATATGTGCCTTACCTTGATCAATGGTAAAAAGTGAGAATAAGAATACAAAAACTCTTCATTCGTTTTAAAGACACTTCAAATAACACAGTATACAAACTACTTTCCTATATATCGACCAGTTACAACTAGTTTCTTGCTTTCTAACAGCTATTCATTCCATGTGTTCGACGTTTTGCCCCATTGAATAGATACAGATTAGAAATGCCACCCTTTGGCACGCCAATGCCTCTTTGCATTTTCTTTCTGACGAGCAACTTTTATTTTCAGAAAAAGTTTGTAAGCTGTTTCTACTTTGTAAGAAGACATAAGTTTATTGTTCAACTTGTCGCAAAATGAGTCTACTAGGACAAAAACCGAGACGCATAGCTTCTTCCATAACAAGAACAGCATGTTCAAGCTGCCCAACATTGCAAAGCCCATTAACAATGTATTCATACACTTGAATATCAGATGAATAGCCACTATCTTTCATCTCATCCCATACTTTTAGCAGCATACCACATTTCCCGAATCTTGAAAGCCGTTTGAGCAAAAGCTTGTAAGCGGTCAATGATATTATACATCCGGCTTCTTTAGCTTTCTTGTAAATCATTAAAGCTGCATGAGGAGGACCATAGCTACACAATGACTCGATAAACGAGGTTACAGTACCGGTAGTTGGAACTATACCATGTTGGAACATTTCATCGAACAGTTCAAGTGCATCCGCCACTTTACGAGCTTTTAAGCAAGCTGTTATTAATCTTCGGTATGTATCCAATTCAGGTTTACAGTTATTACTTAACATTAACTTGTAGTATTCAAAAGCTACATCAATATCACCAACAGCAATATAGTTAGATATCATAGCATTGTAGACGTCAGCATTAAGAACACGTCGTCGTCTACCAAGTTCTTGAAAATCTTGACAGCTCCATTGATTTGGCCAGCTCTCCCTAAGCTTTCAAGAATGTAGCTATAAGTCAAACTATCGGGATTTACTCCATAATCCGTCATAGCCTCTAAAACCTGCTCGACTTCTTTAACTCTCCCAAATCTCGACCAACCACCAATAATCAAATTGAAGGACATACTATCAAGTATGACCTTTCCTTTCATCTTATTAAGCAATGAAGATGCAAGTCTTACGTGTGAACTTTTAGTTAGACACCTCAAAAGAACATTGAATGTTTCGGTTGTGGGCTTCAATCCATAGGACTCTAAGCTATGGAACATTTGAGTAGCTTTAGAAACTTTACGAGCCTGCACGAAGCTACCGAAAACAATGAAAAGGGTGTCGCTTTTGGCAGTTATACCTTGCTTTCTCATGTCAAGAAACATGTCCACCATATGTTTGATATGTTTCCTCCTACCTAATGCTTTGAGAATAACATGATAAATGTCTAAGTTTGTAGAAAAATTTGGTTGGCCAACTGCCCATTTGAAAACGTTACCATCGACTCACCACTTAAGCTTCCACGATTAACCACTTTAGCAAATGTATCCACCGTCAAATCCACCCCAACGTTTGTCAGGGCATCTTCCACTGCACTCTTTCCCGGAAGTTTTTGAAGGAAAATTCCACGTAGTTTATCTTCTGGCTGTAGAAATCCATCGACTTCTTTCTTAGAAGGCCTTATCTGGAGAGGCTTTTGAAGTGAAGAGCTGCCCCGAATTGGAAGGATTTCTGATAGTTGATTCAAGATATGAGATTCATCAACACTATCGTTCTTTAGAACATGGTTGTCCAAATATTGGTGCCTCACATCATTTACATGAGGGCCTAGGCTAGAAAATAAGAACATACATTTCTTTGATGACCAAATGCAGACCGAAGTGCACCTACCGAGCACTTGGAATCTCATGTTCAACACCAAAGATTACACCCAGACACCATTTGTTACCACTCAGGCATCCCGGTTCTTCCCTACGATTCACTCTGCCAATAGAAAAGATAGAAAATGTTTTATAATCTGAACTGCACCATATCAACGCTAAACTCAAAACACCATCTTTGCCCAGAATCAATCAATATTTGCATTGAAATCAACTGAAAGCAGGCACATAAATGTAGCTAATTCAAACAGTCAGAACTAACAATCGCCTATTAATAACCACTAATCACCCAAAAATATTATAATGGTCAAACAAAATTTTTTTTTTCTTTTCAAACAAAATTTCAAGATTTCCTCTGCTTACTTGAGCTCTGCTCATCATACTCATAGGCAAGAAGAGAAATCCTTAAGTTATAAAGCTTTGAACTGAAACATGTATACCTGAAGAGATACAACAACACTTAGACGTTTAAAATTCTAATTTGCAGCAAGTGAAACCTTTTACTATAGAAACATAGACCCATAGCCTTCAAATTCAAGTACAAGTTTGCCCCAAAGCACATCAATGGAAGAAGAATTACTATAGAACTGAGAACTGACAAAAAAAAAAAAAGAAAGAAGGGCTAATACCTGAATTTTTAGTCGAAGGATCTGAATGGATAAAATCAGCATCAACCCAGCAATTGACCTTTCGAAATCGCCACCTACGAGTCCCCAGTCACCACAACCACAGCGAAAGTGAAATTCGGCCTTTTCGTGCGATGGTTTTTTCTCTTTTTTTTCTTCCAACATATTTTTACACAACATGAGGTGGCAATAACACATGGCAGGAGATCCTATTGCCATCTCATGTTGAATCAGATTATTAAGGGGGACCCACTGTCATGGGAAGTTCTTTCGTATCTCTATATTTATTGAAGTGATCGATGGGTTGATCAGAGCCACACAGTTTATATCTAACATTTAAACTGTGTGGTTCTGATCAACCTACCGGTCACTTCATTCTAAGAACCCTCACCACACAAGAAGTTTCCAACACCACAGTTGTGGACAAATGTTGTATAAAAGTGTTGTGGTATTATCATTATTTTTTTTTCCCAGGTAAATCGACGGGAAAATAGTGATAAATAGAAATATTGTTTTCTTTTTCTTGAAAGGATATTGATTCTTTTTAAGTTGAGAAAAATGATTTTCTAATATAAATAAAAATATTAAGGAAAATAATATTTTCCCCGTAAAACAATAAAATATTCTTTTCCCTCAAGACAATCTGTTTTTTCTTCTTTTTTGAAACGAAATTAACACATATGGCAGATATATTACATATACCCTCAAATCATTGGCGGACCCATGAATTTTTTTCAATAGAGGCCAAAATTCAAAAAAAAGTTGAAAAAAGATGCATGAGCCAATTTTTGAACCTACAACCATAGGATATGTATTAAAGTTTCTAACCAATTGAACTAAATGGATAATTACACTACAAATTTTCTGAAATACTATACATACACAGTTTTAATATTATTAGAGGGGTATATTAATAACTTCGTTCGGAAATTTGAATGGGGTCCATGCACCCCACCCCTACCATGCTGGGTTCGCCCCTGCCTCATATTGTTCTTTTATTTCATTGAGAAAAGATGGTTGTTTTTTTTTTTTTTTTTTTGGGGGAAAAAGATGGTTTCCTTATTCAATGAAAAATAATTTTCTAATGATTTGGCTTGCGAGAAGGGTAACACATCGCTACGGCATCTAGGGGTGAACAAAATAACCGGAAACCAAACCAACCGACCGAACCAGACCGGTCCACACCGGAAACACGTAAACCATGGTTTTTTTGTTGGTTTTTGTATTGTAAAAACCAAACCGTGAAAAACAATTTGGTTTTGGTTTTCTATGAAAAAAACCGAACCAAACCGGATATATATATATATATATATATATATATATATATATATATGTGTGTGTGTGTGTGTGTGTGTGTGTATATATATGTGTGTGTGTGTTTGTGTTTGTGTGTGTGTCCATGAATGTCCACACTATTAATTAAAAGGACCTTTATATGCACCAAAGACTACAATCCAATCCACTCTCACCACAAGAGAACCGACTTTACCTCAGTACATTGTGAGAACCGATCACCACAGTGAACCAACTTTTCGTCGGTGCATTGTCAGAACCCATTTATCAAAGTCGGTTCTGACAATACACCGACGAAAAGTCGTTCTACTATGGTGCATAAGTAGATTAGGTGTGGTGTAAATAGTAGCCCATTTAGTTATCATATCTCAGTCCATTATCTATCAGTACTTCAACCAAGTACCTCACACACGTAGGTTGAGGCCCCAGCCTAATAGGACCTATGACAAGATAAAATAAAACAGTTTACATTGTTTTATATGATCATCCTAATTGGAAATATGATAATATAATGTTGTGTGTATGCATATGCACCGTACACACACAGAAAGACCAAAAACCGGGGAAAAAAAACACCGTAACCAAGTCAATCCAAACCGGACCGGATTAAATGATTTTACCTCGTTATGGTTCGGTTTTGGTTTGTAAATTTTGAACCGTAAAAAATGGTTTGGTTTTAAAAACTGTACAAAAAACCGAAAAACTGGACCATGTGCACCCTAACGGCATCTCCAACCATTTCATCATCTTTTACACCATTTCACCAAATATCTTCTAATATCCTCAACCATCTCACACCAAATAATAAACCAAAAAGAATATCACATTTTTTTAATAAAAGGAATAAATAAAATTAAAAAAATATAACAAAAAATGGTGTTGTCAAGATATTTGGTTTTGTGAAAAGAAAGGGAAAAAATAAAGAAGTGGTTAAATGATTATTTGGTGTCGGGTCGACCCAACACCATATGTGGTGTGAGAGAAAGCTTTTGCACCAAAATGGTGTGGAAGATAGTGTACCGTTGGAGCAACACTATCCCACCAAAATAGGGGAATGCTCCCGGGTCATGCTCCCGTCGAAGATGCCCTTAGGAGTATGCCCTACCGAATGCCTTCATCCTTACCAAAACGCAAGGTTCTTTCCCCGAAAGGACAAGAAAGTAGGAGCTTATTCTCAGACTCCGACAGCCCTACGACATCATCTTGTGATATTTCTGAAATTCAAAGTAGTGGGTCACATTTATCGGGGGTGGGGGTGGGGGGAGAGGGGTTGGTGGTTATAATTGTTGAGAAGTTTAGACTAAAATTAAAAGATGCTGATGATTAAATAAAAATATAAAGATGTCCTAATTATTTTTTTCCCGATAAAAGTTACATATTTTTTTATTCATAAGAAAAGAGTTGCATCAAAATTCATTGGGGTTAGAAACTATAAGCCCCAAGTAACTTTCAAATTTTTAACTCTATAAAAAATTGTAGCAATAAACACAAAGAAAAGTGGTCGATTCCCGCATCGGTGATGTACCACTTGGTTTCTCCAAAGACTATTCACAGTTTCGCGAAAAGTATATGGTCAATCTCTCGTATGTGCAGGTGTGGAAAGATTCGCCTTTATCCACTCCCCAGTGGTGTGTCTCGAAAAGAAGTCTGTGTGAACCGATTCAGGTAGCAAGTGTCTCCAGACTCGACTCGCCCAATGGCGATCTCAAAAAAGCATGCATGGTCGATTCTTGATCGAGTTACACAGGCACACGAGATGGATGAATCACCAACCCGTCTCCTCCAAAGCAATTTGAACGTAGGAAGGGCATCATGTTGTGTTTGCCAAAGCATGAAATTAAGCCTATAAGGGCCCTTGAGCTTCTAGATGAGGTCCCAGCTGTCATCAGAAGGGGGGTCCAATCCAGAAGTGAGGAATTGATAGGCCGAAGCAACATAATACTTATTGTTTGGATTTCCTTCCAATAAATCATATCATTATCCGTAGAAAAGCCATCCTTCAGTAGAGACGCAGCCATGCAAATAGATTTCCAAGTATGTGAATCAGCAGCAGAAGGTGCAGTAAAAGGGTTGCCATACTTCATAACGAGGGTTTTAACCCACAACGAGTGATCATCAGTGAGGATCTTCCAAACTAATTTTCCCAGTAAGGCTATGTTCATCAGATGAGGGTTCTTGAATCCTAGTCCTCCCTGGTTCTTCGGTTGACAAAGACTCTGCTAGGAAATATAGTGCATTTTCTTGTCATTTTGTTCTTCCCACACAAAAAAATTCCGACAGATCTTATCAATCCCATTAAGCACACCGGTGTGAATCTTGGATGCTTGCATCACATAATAAGGGTGAGTGGCCAAGGAGGTCTTCAGCAACAACATTCTGCCTGCCTTCGAAATGGATTTGATCTTCCAACTCGAAAGCTTTTCTCTCATCTTGTCCACAATGAAGCTATAAGACGCCTTGGAATTTCTATCATGAGCCAAAGGGATACCGAGGTACATTCCTAGGTTCACCGCAACTTGCATCTCCAAGGTCTGACCGATGGACAGTCTAGTCTGAGGGGTAGTGTTCTTGGAGAAAAAGACCCACTTTGACTAACCTTACGGAAAGCCAAGAATGAGATAGTAAATGTTTTCAAGAAGTTAAAGGCTAAAACAAAATCAATGAATAAATGTTTTTATTTTTGACTAACCTTACGGAAAGCCAAGAATGAGATAGTAAATGTTTTCAAGAAGTTAAAGGCTAAAACAAAATGAATGAATAAATGTTTTTATTTACAAACCGGAAAGACGGAACATTCACCATAAGAGAGGAGCAAAAAAAAAAAAAGGAGAAATGGAGTATTACTATTTTAGATAACCTTAAATACGCATCTTATACGGTAATAACAAAACCCATTAAGCTTCCAGCATTGAGCACAATACATCCATGAAACATTTTCCCACTTACCAGTTTTGAATGATATCAGCAAATCACAAAATTCTCTGTTGCAGAAAATGACATACACAAAAAAAAAAAACTCATACAGTAATAACAGGCCCGTTGTTTTTCACATTCTACGTTCTACGATGGAAAGACTTTCCGCCATTCAATTCCGACTTACACTGATCAAATTGATTGCAACTGGCTTTTAAGATGCTGATTCTCCTCCAGTAAACGGTCGTATTCAAGAAGGTATCCTTCAGATTGTTTCTTGAGAGATTCAGCCCGGTCTTCTGCAGCTTTTGATTCTTTTGATTTTGCCTCGTATTCAGATTCCAAAATTTTGGCTTTTGTCTTCAAATCAGAGATCATGTTCTGTAAGCCCTTAAGTTCTTCTCCAGCACGATTCTTGGCATCATCAAGTCCTCGGTTTTGTTTCTTGGTAGCCTCCATGTTCTTCCTCAGCATGCGTAGCTCTCTAATGTAATGGTGAAGTCTGTCTATCATAAATGCAAGAAAGAGCGAGAATCCTGCAGAAAGTTGATTGTTAAGATTCATAACTAGTGATGCCTTCAATAAGTACATTAAGTACATTAATTGTCGGTTAACAAATAGCACACATATTTAATCAAATTGTTTCCCTCCAGTTCCATCAGACATATCCTTTCAGGACATCTAAGTACTAAAAAATACCGTCAAATCATAATGGCTTTACTAGACAAGCCTTAACTCCAAACCTGCGAATCACTACCGGTAGTGATAGTCGTCCTGTGTTGCTTTTTAAGTCAAACCCATGCCTCGTTAGTAGCTAAAAAATGCAGACCATAAATAATAAGCAACAAAAAAGTTGGCAAACAATCCACCGGAAGGAAAGGTAACCTCACACTCCTGTAACTTGGTCGTTCATTCACTAATTATGTTCCATTTTGTCAAAGTGCCAAGTGTTTAATCGAAGTAAACACAAAAAAGGGAAGGAAAAAAAAAAAAGAACTTTGTGGGGAAAAAGGTAAGGCTTCATAAGTACTGCTCCCTCATAAGGTGAGATCATTTAATCCTATTTTCATTCGACAAGTATCCAGATGGCACTTATGCCATCTAAACAAAATATATCAGAAAAAAGAATGCAAAGATCCTAATGCTATCACGTATGCCCATCAAACAAAACTGACATCAAATAAAAATGTAAATCGATTTACGAAAACAGCGACCCGATACTCACTTCGTAGCATATGTTGAGGCAATACTAATTCTTAACCATGAAAGACTTAGGGAAGAAGGCGATGCAACCAAGACCAGCACATTCCTGGTCTCCGTCCTCTTGTGAGAAGGAAAAGGGAGAAAAAAAAAAGGTTAAACTACTACAATCTACAACCCCTGTACCGAGATTCAATAAGCATGTAGCCAGTCCTGAACATTTCAATCGTAAAAGTGGGATGCAATGCCGATTTCCCCACAACAATGGACGAACTCTGGACAAGAGTGATGGCTGTGGGGTTTTGCATGGCTCAGGAAAAAACTACCACAACTCATGGAAACTACTAAAAGGATTCAACTATTCAAGTCGATTAGCATAACACTTATTAGTAATCCAGATAAATGGAAAGTAATGAGTACAGTGCTAGTATTTAGTTACGCCATTCATGGTTACGTGCTAATTCAAAATTGGAAATACTTTTTCCAGGATATGAGCATCCCACATTTACAATTCTATGAAAAGAAAGACTAAAAATTAAATGCAGCGCATTATCCAATGGTAACTCCAGTACCAGACATGGAAGGTGGGTACTGTTAAAACTTAAACAGGCAAGTACACGAGCAATAAGAGAGAGTCCCGTGCGGTTTAAGTTAAATCATAAATGCATGAAAAAGCTTGCCTGACATTCTGATAGTGTATCCCACAGCCAATTTTCTCAATTCATAGTGTTAAGTTACTTAGAATTCTATATTACCCTTTTGGCACTTAGAGAGCATAGTCAATTTGTATCACCGTAATCAACCCCACATAACCAAAAGAAAAGAAGGCTTAAACGAAAATGCTAATAAAAGAAGCAACAAGGGAAACAACATGAAATAACAGGCACTTTAAACTTGACCTCACAAGGGACTGGTAACAATGTGAATGAACGTCTACAGCAAGTGCACTAACCTAAGCACCTATGAATAAACATTTAGTACCCATGAATGAATAATTCGAACAGACCAACAAAATTCTATTGCTATTCTTATCAACATCTTAATTTATCACAGCCAGATGACCAAAGAAGTCACTACCATAGCACAATATACATAAGATTTTATGCTCTTCATCACCCATTTTCATTTACTGCCTAATGACCCAGAAAATACATGTCTAAGAACTTGAACAAAAGAGTTGCACTCAAATCATTCTGCCAATTAAGAATTTCTAGACAAATAACAATCTAAAGTTTGGCAAAGAGCAAAAAACCAAAGGCAGGAGCATATGGATGCCACTATTCAAATTCTATATAATCTTTACTTAACCCAAGCCACCCGCCTAAGTTCCTAACCACATCAAAAGCTACTGGAAAATCAAAAACAAGAAACACAAACAAAATTTCCCAAATCAAATGCTACATGCAATTTCTTAAGAAGATGCTACATTTTTTTTTTTCCCTTTTTCGCCTCAACGAATCTACATTCACAATTACGAAATGCAAATACTGAATTATACCCATAAGCGAAGCCTGCAATAGTTGATAACCCAAAAGAACTCGATCTGTGGGATTGAATGACTCAATTGGGCGCGAGTTTAGCTCTTGAACGGAGTAAACTGTGTACAGCATGATCACAAACACAGTGCCTGCAATGGATTTAACTACCAGAGGACCATGACCTCGTTTCAGCCGATCAAGCCCTAAAATCAATAGCTTTCTAAACGGAGTCTTGAATAACAAGATCAAAATCAAAGCCATCTGGCCGAAAATTAGAGAGAATAACAACTGCAACATTTTTTCCGGTGAGCAGGGAATTTGGGGAAAGTAGAAAGAAGACGAGATGAAAAGTAAAAGGTTTTGAAATAGGGTTTTGAAATATCTCCTTCCCTTTTTAGTTTGGGGGAGGTTTCAATTCACGTAGGTAAATTTCGGGTATCCATCATCGATGAAGGAGGAGGAAAAAGGGCATCTTTCGTAGGACGTTACCAAGGACAATTGTATTGGAAAAAATTACACTCTTGTCTCCTGTTTTTTAAAATTAATCCTTTATCTTTCCTAATATTTTTTTTTTCCTCAAACTATATACTCCGGTCCTAGAACTAGAACGATATTTTTATTAGACTTTCATGCCAAAGAATAATATAGACCAAGAATTATTTTCATGAGTAATGATACGAGCACAATCGTTGTGCCACAACGAGTGACATAATGGTGATGTGCACCGTTGATCATATTAGATTTATATTTGATCAACTTACACACATTATTATCAACGGTGCAAATCTGTGTTGTGTCACAACGATTGTGCCCGTATCATTTCTCTATTTTCATTCAAATTGTATTATTTTGTTGTTGATGAGGCACCGCTTCAACCTGGCTAGAAAATGCTCTGCGAGGCGCCTCAGTGCCATGGTTTTTGTCTATTATTATGGTTGTAAATAGTTATAGTGCTCTTCGTTTCATTTGTAATAAAAAAAAAATGGTATTATTTTGTTGTAAAAAATACAAATATCATGAGTGTATATACAAATATAACTAATCACAAAACCCCCACCTGCTGGTAAAGTCTTAAGGGCTGGGTATGAATCGTATGGGAGCTGCACAAATATGGCTGCGGAAATTAAAGCTATGAAGGCAGGCATCCTTTGTTGTCTTGAAGTAGGAGGAGAGAATATGCTAGTCGAATCAGATTCTCATAGTTTGATTCAAATGTTAAAAGGTAGCTATGATATTCCATGGAGGCACTTGGAAGAAATACTTGATCTTAGCAGGGTAATTAATCAGTACAAGATCAACATTCAGCACATATACCGTGAAGGGAATTTTGTTGCTGATTTTCTTGCAAAAAAGGCTAGCATGTTGCTGATCTCGTTGTCTGTTCTACCCGGAAGCGACACGTAAATGAATCAAATTCATCAATAAAGCATCAATTGTGCAAAGTTGGGTAATACTAGCGATTCCAAAAAAATATGATAATAATTAATCTGTGGATATATACGGTTATAATTATCAATTTGCTAACTTCTGTAGCTATGTAAGCCCATTTATTACCGAACTTAAGATGAAGGTGAACAATAATGACTTCTTTTCTTCACTAATCGCTCCTTTTTTTAGGTTAGGTCGCAAATGATTAATCCATCTCAACCTACAACTCTTGTTGCATCTGCTCAAACCCACTTCTATAAAACATTCCAATTTCCTTCATCGTTTTTAAGCCACATAGTCTTTCAAGATTGCATCTTCATGTGGTGTTCATGGGTCTTTTCTCATTTCTCCAACTCTCACTTGTAGATTTGTTCCACAATTGTTGTTCCTTTGTCTCCTGTCGTTGCCGCCTTGGGTACCCATCAAGTTAGATTTTCTTTAATTTGTACCTAATTGATCAATAAATCGGGTTCTGCACACAAAAAGAAAAAATAGTGTATAAATACTTGTAGCCCTTGTAGTTATTGTATCAGATAAAGCATTAAAAACAATAATTCAATTTGTCGCTATGGCTTCTCTTGAACAAAAGGTGGGGTTAGAATTGTGCGTGAGTGAGTGGGGCCCAGGGGATTGTGGGTGAGAGTGGGGTTTATGATTTTTATGTCATGTTGCTAGTTTTATTTTTTTTTCGTCAAAGATAATGGAAATTTCTTGTGTGGTGAGGATTTTTAGGGTGAAGTAATGACTCGGATTGATCATGTAAAGAACACACAGATTAGAAAATAAGGGAAAGTAATGACTAAAGAGTGAATTTGGAGAGAAAACTAAATGTTTAGAAAAAGCTAGGATAAGTTGTGAGAAAGCAACACACAGATTAGAAAATTTATAGGTGAGGTAACGATGAAGTCATGGACGGACTATAGTGGGGCAAGGGGGCACATGGGTCTTTGGATATCTGAAACTGATTCGGATCCGATCCATAATGGATCGTCGATTCGATTCTGACCGACCGATCGAGACTTCGATCTTGCAGACAAATGAAGCTTACTGAATAAATTCGCATGCGATAATACCACGATTCGATTCACATAAACAATTAATCTAACTATGAGAAAGTTGAAGATTTACCTAAACGGAGAGGGATAGTAAATCGACGAGAGAGGAGAAGCCGTGATCTTCCGGATTGTATCTCTAGCGACGGCGACGCGTGGGCGTCGATCCTCGCCGTAGTAACCTCCTCGAATATGCACAAGAAAAACCCTAGGTTTTTCTTCTCTTAATGACCAAGGCAAGAAACTAATTTTTCTTCCTTTTTATTTATTAAGTGGCGCCAATTGTGTTTTTTTTTTAATTTTGTTGGGAGGAACTTTCTTTATATAGGAAAATAACTAGTCAACAGAGAGTTATCCTTTTCACAATGCAATTACCCTTTTTCCTTAAGGAAAAGATATTTGCCATAAGAGAAGAGATAATTCTCAAAAAATCAATCTCTTTATCTCTTTTCCATTAATTATCTAACAAATAAATAATTAATTACACATGTGACTTATCACATTTGGGACGCCACTTTATCATTAAAATAATAGAAAATGTCTTTTCTATTTTATATATTATTTACCAAATAAATAATATTGCATATTCATTAAATAGACCAACTATTTAATTTATTCTCGGGGTTCCATATAACGAGAAAACACTCGCGTGTTAGGAGCCAACCCGGGGACCATGGACCTATAACTAGTAGCTATAATAAATTGAATAAAATATTCATTGAACAAAATATTTCTACTCAACTTATTAATTCCGGAATTACGCCACCATAAATCCGAAACTGAACTCTATCGATTATAGATATAACTTATTCTCAAAACGTCGAGTCGAGTCGATAAGTGTCCATTGATATAATCATTACATATAAACTAACCCTCCATAGACTATCCGTAATGAAGCAGGATTATTTCTGTAAACCTTCTTCAATAAATCTTATCCCTATTTACCATTAACCCACTAGTGATCAATTAGTTCATAACAAATACGAACTCCGCGGATCGATCAGTTTCTAGAATTAACAAATAAGGGGATTGTATTTCTACTTCCCGCAGGAAGGAATGGATGTCATATCTGATGATTTTGATCATAGATCAAGAACAAAACAGAAAACTGAAACTGATGCTTGCATATTCATTAATTGGAAAGTGAAGCTGGAAGAATACAATCGAGCTATTTTAGAATTAGATGAACTAAACTTCATACTTCTACATCGCTCTTTTGGTACCTTATATAATGGTACATTAGGCGATTCTGAAAAAGATTAATCTAACTAATTTGCTAATCAAGTTTTCCTAATCGACTAACTAACTCCTAAGCTTCTGAATCTGCAGCTTATTTCATCTTGTGATATAAAGTGCAACAACACCCTCTCAAGATGAAATCACTTAGCCTTGTATATGTTGCATAAAGGATAAAAGGACAAAGCGATGTCTAAAAGTATTTCATTCCAATGGTTTAGTAAACAAATCAGCCAGCTGCAGGTGTGTAGAGATAGGTAGAGGTTTTAACAATCCTGATTGATATCTATCTCTTATCACATGACAATCTATGTCTATGTGTTTGGTTCTCTCATGGAATATAGGATTTTCCACTATGTGTAAAGCACTTTTACTGTCACAGAACATAGGTATAGGCCTTTCCTGTTTTATGTTGAATTCTTTCAGCAGGTATGTTAGCCACTGTAATTCACATGAAGCCATGGCCATGGCTCTGTACTCTGATTCAGAGGAGCTTCTAGAGGCTGTGGTTTGTTTCTTGGACCTCCAACTTATTAAGGAATTGCCTAAGAAAACTGAGAATCCTGTTATAGATCTTCTGGTGTCTTCACATCCAGCCCAATCTGCATCCACATAGGCTTTAAGTTCCAGATTTCCTTGAGCAGAAAATAATATTCCTTGTCCAGAGCATTCTTGAGTATTTTAGAAGTCAGTAATGCGACCTTGAGTTGTAATTCGATGGGGAGAATCAAGAAGCTGACTTAGTTCTTTGTGTTGCTAGGGTGATGTCGGTCCGGTTATGCCAAGATACAACAATTTTCCAACCAAACTTCTATAATAACTATTTGATTCTAGTTTTGGTGAGTCTTTACTATGTAACTTCTGAGCTGTATCCATTGGGGTTTGAACTGGCTTGCAATCAGTGTATCCATAGTCTTCTAGGAGTTCCAGACAGTACTTTCTTTGTGACAGCATTATTCCATCTTTGGATCTAGCAACTTCCAAATTTCTAGGAAGTATTTAAGATTCCTAAGTCTTTGATTCCAAATCTTGAGTTTAAGAACTCTTTTAAGTCTTTAATCTGCTCCAAGTTAGGACTGGTAACCAGCACATCATCAACATATACAAGCAGGGCAATGAAGTCTTCATCCTTCCCTTTTATGAACAGGCTATAGTCTTGTTTTGACTGCCTAAACCCTCTCAAGCAAAGCTTGTGTGAGCTTTATGTTCCATTGTCTACTGGCCTGTTTCAAGCCATATAAAGACTTCTTGAGTCTGCATACAGTGCCTGGTGCAGAATTACAGCCCTGAGGTATAGACATGTAAACTTCTTCTGAAAGATCTCCATGTAGGAAAGCATTATTCACATCTAGTTGCTGTAGATTCCATCCTTTAGCAGCAGCAATGGCAAGTAATGTCCTTACTGATGTGAGTTTTGCCACAGAGAGAAAGTATCCAAATAATCCAATCTAGTTGTTGTGTGTAGCCTTTGGCAACAAGCCTGGCTTTAAACCTTTCTACTGAACCATCAGCATGTCTTTTGATTCTATAAACCCACTTGCAACCAATAGGGGTTTTTCCTTTAGGTAGTGGTACAATCTCCCATGTGCCAGTTCTTTGTAAAGCATCAAGTTCATCTTGCATTGCTTTTCTCCATGCCTCATCTTTGCATGCCTCATTGTAATGCCTAGGTTCAGTTAGTACCTGTGCACTTAACACATAGTTCTTGTAAGAAGTAGATAAATGTGTTAGAGAATCAACATTCTGAATGCTATGAGGAGAAGTCCTTACTTTGGATGGATGACAGACATAGTCATTCAAGTAAGCAGGGACTTCCCTAGATCTAGATGATCTTCTTGTCATAGGGACATCTCCATTTTGGGAATTTTGTCCATTGTTAGGATCACTGTGAACTTGATCATTTATTGGTTCCTGAGCCACACTAGATTGTGCTTCTGGGTCAGGATTAGATAAATGATCCTGTTCACTTTGTTCCTGCAAGTCTATAGCTTCAGAATGTTGTTCTTCCATAAATGGTAAAGGCAATGAAAAAGCATCAATATCACCTGAGTTTTGAGTGTATGGAAAAACCATTTCATGGAATGTGACATCTCTACTAATAAAAATCAGTCTAGTTTGCGATTTAGTAGGCAATATCCTTTGACATTCAAAGCATGGCCTAAATAAACAGATTTTATGCTTTTACTGTGCAAATTTGTTACCATCGATGTGTAAGTTACAAGCATAAGTCAGACATCCAAATACTTTAATGTTCTTATAGGATGGAACAGAACCAAAAAGTATTTCATGTGGAGATTTTTCATTCAAGATAGGTGTAGGCAACACATTAATCAAATTAACGACATGTAGGACACAATAAGTCCAAGAAATAACAGTATTCTGATTGAAATTTCAGACTTCTTGCAACATCTAAAATATGTTGATGCTTTCTCTCCACCACACCATTTTGTTGTGGAGTGTGAACAACTGTGTTTTGGTGAATGATGCCTTTAAGTGCATAAAAAACAGGTAAGTCAAACTCCAAACCATTATCAGATCTAAGAATCTTTACTCTTTTATTAAACTGTGTTTCAATCAAAATACAAAAATTCTGAACAAGATTTCTGACTTCTGCTTTGGTTTTTAACAAATACACCCAAGTATATCTACTAAAATCATCAACTATTGTAAGAAAATATCTATGTCCATGTACCCCTGTTACCCTATATGGACCCCAGATGTCCATGTGGACAAGATCAAAACAATGCTTAGAGCTAGACTGACTCAATGGGAAAGGAAGTCTTTTCTGCTTTGCAAGGGGACATATATGACAAATTGTTTCAGAATCACATTTGATATCTTGATGAACATGTTTTAACACTTGCAGTCTTTTGTGAGAAGCATGTCCAAGTCTATAATGCCAAAGTAATTGAGACTGATCAGGAGTATTAATGGCTTCAGGCATAGAAACAACATTAGCACAAAGAATCTTTATCGACTTTGAGGATGTATAAGCCATTAGTTAAATCAGCTGTACCAATCCTCCTCAAACTGAGCATGTCCTGAATCACACAAGAATCTAGGTAAAATTTGATGTTATATGCCCTAGTCCTGATTAATCTGCTAATAGATATGAGATTCAAACTAAATTCTGGTACACATAGAACATTTTCAAGGATTAAATGCTGATTAATTTTAACTTGTCCTATATGTGATACCTTAGCACTTTTACCATTAAAGTGCGATCGATGAGATATGTTATCTACAGATTTACAAGTTGCAAACAAGGCCTTATTGCAAGCAATATGGTCTCATTGCACTGAATCTACAATCCACCAAAAGAACTTAGGATTAGGATTACCCGACCGCCTCTTTCGAATTGAAGTTTGTGGTTAGGGCCACGAGAATTGACATTAGAGGTTCCGAATCTGATTAGCTTGCGATGAGATTCGAAATTTGTTGATATTGTTCTTGTATGGCACTAATCTGGGAATAATTTGGAATCGCTTGGATGCATCTTGAGTCCAGGAACTGTACCAACACAATTTGCGGATGAAGATGACCTTCCGCTGCCTCGCCTTTTGGTGGGAAACCATGTTTCTTGTAACAACGATCCACAGTGTGACGGTCATTCCACAATGTGTACATTGTGGTTTCTTGTCATTATTACTAAAATTTCTCCTATTAGTACCTCCTTGATTTTGAACAAAGAGGGATGACCTTCGATCCGACTCGAAGATCCAAAACTACAGCAGATTCTACCAATTTTGCTCCAGAGAAAGAACTATATAGTCATTGCTTTTTCTTGTTTAACGACCATTGAAAAAAAGCGCTTTAATCGAAGGTAATGGATCTAGCATCAAAACCTGAGACTTAATTGAAGCATACTCATCATTCAGTCCTTTCAAAAACCGTATGACATACTGTTTCTCCATATAACCTTGAAACCATTTCTTGCCACAATCACAATCAGGAGCAGCTGTAACAGTCATCAATTGATCCCACAGAACCTTCAATTTCGTAAAATATCTTGAGACACACGAGAAGATTACCTTGCTTGGTATTCTGAATTTCCTCCATCATGTTGGACAAAGTGTAAGTATCTCCTCCCCCAAATCTGTCTTCAAGATCATCCCACATGTCTTTTGCAGTTTTGTAGGAGGCTATACTCTGAGCTATATCTCTTGATACTGCATTAACCAACCAAGCTTTCACCATACTGTTACACTTGTCTCCAAGCTGAATAATGATTCTCATTGGGTGCAAGAGCAGGAATAGATCCATCTACGAAACCCATCTTGTTCTTCGAAGATAATGCTGTGGTCATGGAGATCTTCCAGCTGTGGTAATTGCTATCATCAAGCAACGGTTGAACCAATACAAGAGCTGGATTTTCATTAGGATGAATGACCAAATCAACAGGTATAACATTTCCTTGAGTATCCATCAAGAAGACGATTATGAAGAACAAGATCTGGAAAAACGAAAGAAGAAATGAAGAAGAAGAACAAACAGACGCAGAACGGAATCTTATAGCTCTGATACCATGATGATTTTGATCATAGATCAAGAACAAAACAGAAAACTGAAACTGATGCTTGCATATTCATTAATTGGAAAGTGAAGTTTGGAAGAATACAATCGAGCTATTTTAGAATTAGATGAACTAAACTTCATACTTACACACTTGCTTCTTTTGGTACCTTATATAATGGTACATTAGCGCTTCTGAAAAAGATTAATCTAACTAATTTGCTAAATCTGTTTTCCTAACTGACTAACTAACTCCTCCTAAGCTTACAGAATCTGCAGCTTATTTCATCTTGTGATATAAAGCTGCAACAATATCTGTGAAACACACACTTCTCACTCATTCCAGAATAGTGCCAACGTGAAAGTGATTCGGACCGCGCCTCTTAGCGATCTTTAACGAACACATCAAACCCTATCCTGAAACCAGTAAGAGTATGCAATCACTTCAGGATTAAGGTTAATCCATATATGATCATCTTATGATTTAATGAGATTTCTCAATCACGGGTCAATGAGCCTTTTCTCAGTCCTCCTACTCTCACTTGTTGATTATTCTACAGTTGTTCTTTTGTCTGCCATTGCTACCGCCTTGGGTGGCCATCAAGTTAGACGTTCATTAATTTGTACCTAATTTATCAATAAATCAGGTTCTACTCAAAAAGAAAAGAAAAAAGAAAAAAAAAAGTATAAATATATTTAGCCATGTAGTTATAGTACCAGTTAAATTATTAAAAAACAATAATTCAACTTGTCTCTATGGTTTCTCTTGATCAAAATTTAGGGGTTAGAACAGTGTGTGAGTGTGTTTGGGGCCTAAGGGATTGTGGGTAGGGGTGAGGTTTATGATTTTTATGTCATGTAGCTACTCTTTTTTCTTCTTTCCGTTTTGGTCAAAGAGAACAGAAAGAAAGAGAAATGGAAGAGACCGGCGGACCCACCTGGGGCAAGTTGGGTCCATAGTCCTCACTCAATTTTCTATGTGAATTACTAAAATATACTACTTCCGTTTCAAAATGTAAGTTCATTTGGAATTTTTATCTAAATTAATAAAGTTGGTTGAATTGATTATTTGTCATTAATTTTGATGAAAATATCTAAAATGACGTTTGAGTGTATTAATACAAGGTAGTGAAAAGTTGGTGGGTAAATAATAAATAAAAGGTAAAAGGAGAAAAATATAATAAATGATTCATTGGTTAGCTAAATGAATTTACATTATAGGACAAAACAAAAAAACTACACAGACTTATATTTTAGGCCGGCGGTAGCCTCTAGTAATGTTAGAAAACTATGTACGTATATATTTGTTTCATTGTTTAATTAAATTGTCTCTTGGTTCATTTGTTAAATTGGTTATCAACGATTCAACTATTCAAGGGTCATAGTTTCAAAACCCACCACCAAACATTTTTCTCGTAACATTTTATGTTCTAAAAATGTTTTTACCTTTTCTTATTAAGATAGTTTGATAATAATAAAAAAATCTATTTTCTTATCTCATTATTTGTCAAGCGGGTCTCTATACACAAAACTTTTATTACATTCTTATATTAATTTACTGTTTAATAATGTTTATTATTCATATCTCCTTTTTTTTTTATAGAAAACAAGAACTTTATTAATTAACATCTCATCAAACAATGGCCAAAAGCGTCGCCAGAGAAGCGAGTGCTTCAAGATATCCTAGCGATGAATCAAAAACATTATACATTAAAAGATATGCCTAACATTCCCCACACACCGGATAAATGAAAAAGAGACTGATAAAAAACTAGATAAGAGAGCCAAACAGTCCTTCCCCAAGATGTCCTAGCGGTAACTGTCAAAGAATGTCTATCTAAATGATGCGCCAAAACATTCTCCACACGCCGAATAAGCTAAAAAGAAACTGATAAAAAAAACTAGATTAGAGAGCCAAGCAGTCCTGCAACAAACAACCCTGAGCCGTAAGGTCCTCTACTGGTCGACGAAGATGCGAAATGCAGCCAAACAATCACTCTCCACCTCTAGTCACTGAATTCTCAAGTGCCTCGCCTCCTCCAGAGCCAAGGAGACAGCCTTAAGCCCCATGTATTCCACCGGGTCCCTGGATCAAAATGATATGCGCAGGAGTGAAGAACTGCCTCATGAGAGTCCCGGAAAATAACTCCAGCACTTATTCATGCCTCAGCAACTAACGCATCCACATTTCCCTTTATCACCCCCTCCAGAAGCTTCACCCATTTATCTAGAAAGTGTTGGGCGAGGCTGCGCCATATAGGTCTTTATAGACTCCACATATTCAGTCGATGCTTCCACAGATCGCGTACACACAGCAGAGACACAAACAACCAGATCATCAAACATTGCAGAACAACGCTCCTTCCAAATCCCCCACATAAGCCACAAAAATCTCGTGGTATCCTGAACACCCTGATCCTCTAGGAACCTCAAAAATAAATCCATGGAAGTAGCAGAATAGAGGCACCCTAAAGAAAATGGTGACACCTGCCAGATTTTATCCGTCATCTAGCATTCGAAAAGCACATGCCGCATCGTTTCCAATGTCTCTCCACATACCAAACAGACACTATCCCCCATGTTCATCGTGTTCAACCCATGGCCAATAGCGAGACGATCATTAAGGCATCATCACAAGAAATGCTGAATAGGCTGCTGCACAGGGAGCTGCCAACAGCTCATCCGAATCCTGCTCTCCTTACCGAAGTACTTGGCCCTGTTGTAGATGCTGATCGGTAAAGTGATAAGGCCAGGAAGTACCTTGACCGAACATTATAAACTCCCTTAAGATCATAGTGCCAGATATGCCTATCTGGGTGCCTCATTGGGACAATGGTGGTCCCCGAGATGGCATCAGACTCCCATGGACGAAACAATTGCTGAACCCGCTGCACATCCCACACTCTGGAGTTGGGAATAAACAAGCCTAAAACTTTAGAATCTGTTGAAAGCTCATGTCCTGCAAAAGGAATACGAAACAAAGGTTGCCGACTAGTCCAGTCATCATGAAAAACAAACACCGACTCTCCATCCCCCAAGCTCCATCTCATCCCATTGAGTAAAAGGTCCCGTCCCTCTAAAATATTGTGCCAGAGAAAGGACGGCTAAGTCCCCAACCTTGCCGCAAGAATGGTGTTATCCTCAAAATATTTCGCATGCAAAACCTGTGCCTCCAACGAACCCAGGCTGCTCAAAATTCTCCAGGACTGCTTTGTTAATAAGGCCACGTTGAACATTCTAAATCAAGAAATCCTAGACCCCCCAGATCCTTTTGTAAACAACAAGCCTCTCAGTTCTTTTAACGAATTTCTGCGGATATTTTCTGTATCTCCCCGAAAGAAACCATGGATCGCTTGCTCAAGTTCCCGAATCAGGGTAGTGGGAACGTTGAAGCACTGCATAATAAACGTAGGGATAGCCTGCAGGGACGACTTGATAAATACCTTCTTTCCTACGGGCGAGAGCAATTTATCATTCCAACTGGCCACATTTTTTCGAATTTTATCCCTCGAGAACGCAAACACCTGACGTTTATTCATCCGATCATATATGGCAACCCCAAGTACTTACCAGAACCATCACCCAAGGGAATCTGCAGCAATCTGTCACCGCCTCACGCTTCTAAACTGAGACACTTTCTGAGAAGTATAAACTGGATTTATGAAAGTTGATAGACTGACCAGAAATAACACCATACTTGTCAAACAGCTCTACAAATGTCTCCACCGCTCCGTCCAACAACTCAAAGAACACCATGCAATCATTTGCAAATAGAAGATGAGAAATAAAAACCTCTGCCTCTCTGCCAAAGCGGATCCCTCGAATCACACCCCTGTGGACATAATCATTAAGCAAAGCCGTAAAGCCCTCGGCACAACTGATGAAGAGAAAAGACGACAACTGGTCTCATTGCCGAATCCCGCGAGTCGGCACAATTCTACGGCTGGGCTTCCATTAATCAAAAACCGATAGGAAACTGACGTCACACATCGTCGTACCATATCAACGAAGGACACCTGAAATTCTATACTCTCCATAACTCTCCAAAGATATTGCCACTCTACTCTATCGAAGTCCTTGGACATGTCCAGCTTCAAAGTTGCATGACTACCATATCCATGTACTCCCGCCTATAAATAGTGAAAAGTTTCAAAGGAAATAATTGCGTTATCCATGATGAGGTGGCCTGAGACAAATGCACTATGAGTCTCCCAGATCACTTCACTAATCACCCCTTAGACGATTAATTATCACCCGAGAAATAAGTTTGTTGATCGAATTTCATAAAGCGATTGGGGAAACTCGGTCATAACTGTGGGAGTAGTAACCTTTGGAATCAAGACATCCAACACCACATGCAAAATATCTTCCCCCCACAATGCCCCAAAATTCCTGAAAAATATCACGTGCATACCATCGGGCCCAGGTGACTTCCTCTCTGGCAATTGTTTCAAAGCAACACATACCTTTTTTTTGTTTTTTAATTCATTATATTAAGCGGTAGTTTCCATAATATGTCTATTAATTATGTAGCTTCCATAATATGTCTATTAATTTATCATTCTAATATATCATAAACTTACATAACTAGTCTATTAGACTAACACACATACATAAAGGTCACGGGGTGTATACATTTATCAATTTTTCGTATAAAGATACACATTCTTGTTGTTAGTATTAAATAAAAATAGTTAATACTTCTTCGAAATCTAACACCTTCTTTTTATATATTTGTGAATTTTTCAATAAAAAAATTCGCTACGATATTTTAGTGAGAATTTGGCTCCTACAGAAATTAAATCCTAGGTCCGCCACTAAACTTGATTAGAGAAAGAGATTAGGGGAAGCTAATGAGTAAAGAGTGAATTTGCAGAGAGAAAACGAAACGTTTAGAAAAACAGTTAGGATAAGTTGTGCGATAGCAACACACATATTAGAAAATCTATAGGTATGTAACGATTGAGTCATGGGCGGATCTACAGTGAGGCAGGGAGCACATGCACACCCTCAAATTTTTATGTGAATTTCCCTTGCTTCATTATTTACATAAAAGAAATAAGTACTACCTCCGTTCCAAAATATAAGTCATCATATACTTTTAGATTTGTCCCATAATATGAATCATTCTACATTATCAATACAACATTTATTACTCTTTTTTCTATCTTGCCACTAATTTATTATCAATCCAACCACTTTCCATTACTTAACAACTATTTCATTAATGATAGTCAATGAGCATTTTAGACATTAACCATCAAATTTATGACATTCAATCACTTTCTTAATTTGTATGAAAATACATTGGATGACTTATATTTTTGAACAAATGTAGTAATACATTGTCCCTTAAATTAAACGCAGTCATTTAGAGGCCTAGTGGAATAGTTACTACTCCCGCCGTTTTTTTAACTGTCACATTTAGAAAAAAAAAAATAATTGACCATGTTCATTTAAAAATTGACTAACCTTAAGTTAAAAAGTGATCAGGTTTATTCAAAAAATAACAGTTACTTTTTCTACAAATGTGACAGTTAAAAAAACGGATTGAGTATTTACCGAGCGAAAGGTCACCAGTTTGAACCTTAACTCCTAGCTTTTTATTTTTATTTTTATTTTATTTTAAGGGTTAGCTATTCTTTGAACATTGCTCACAAAAGCAATCTATTAATTTTTTATTGCGACTGAAGCAGGTGAAATTTAAAATACAACCGTTGTAGGATGATTTTACCAAGTGACATATATTACAACTATTTATTTCTAACCTTTCACACACGATAACAGTGCATTATGTGAAATAGAGTACAAATAAGAGGCTCTAATGTATGTCATTTGGTATAACATTCTTACAACCGTTGCACCATAAAATCTCTCAGTATTAGATCTTCATTTTACATTTACATACTATTTTTATAAAAAAAAATTATTCTCATTCTTTTTACACAAATTATACAAATCTTTTAGTACTCTCCCGTCCCGCAATATAAGTCTTTTTAACTTTTTTTGTGTGCCTCAAAATATAAATCGTTCTCACATTTCAAAACAATATTAAATGCATTGTTTTTATTTTCAGACTAAACAATGCAATATTATTAGTTAGTCTATGAAAACAATACAATATTTACGTTGGAATATTAAAAAGTACCTCATTTATTAGATTTTTTTAAGCTGTGTGAAATGCCCAAAATGCTTTATATTGTGGGACGGAGGGAGTACATGTTATTATTTACTTAGAATTTAATCAATACTCATGTTGCTGGCTTTTCCCACCCTGATAGACGTATTTGGCATTATGATCGGAACGGGTGTTATACGGTCAAATCATGCTATTTCTTAGCTTTAAGCTCGCGCGGGGGGTTGTACTCGACTTCTCGTGGGTCATCCTCTACTGGGCCAGATAAAGTATGGCGTGATGTTTGGCGAGTGATTGTACCTCCGCGAGTCCAGCATTTTCTGTGGAGGTGCCTGCATGGTTGCTTACCGATCGGGGAGAACCTTCTCAAGCGAAAGCTTGGGGATGGGGTTTGTTTGGCATGTGGACGGGAGCGGGAAACTATGCGCCATGTCTTGTTTGACTGTGCCTATGCTAAGGCCATCTGGGGGGCCTCTTCCTTTGGGAGCCAATTGGCTCGGCGGTCATCTGGGTTTCGGGAGTTCTTTGGGGACCACGTGGAGCATCTCTAGTAGAAGAGGTGCATGAGTTCTGTATGACTGTGTGGAATCTTTGGAAGGCGCGTTGCAATGCGGTTTTTGAGGGTGCGCCCATCCATGTCTCTCGCATCGTCTCATCTTCTTCTGTTGCGGCGTTAGAGTACAGGCAGGTAATGAGTGAAACTAGTGCAGGGTCGGAAGGGGCTCCACATCCGCAGGTTCGGACTCCACCAGCGTTGGGTACTTGGAAGTGCAATACGGATGCTTGGTGGCGGCGGCCCGGTTCGGGTATTAGGCTGATTTTTTGAGATTCTGAAGGTCTGCATTGTGGCGGCCTTCTCTTTTCACATAGATCCGGGTGATGCCCGGATCTACCTGAGATGCGTCGCGATTTATCTAGCTATTGAAGAAGCGATCCAGTGCGGTTCTCTTATGATCTTCGAGCGATCGCTTATCTTGCATTCAAGCTTTGTTTCGTCGATCGGATGACTGTCTGCATCTGGCTTTGTCTTGCGCGTGGTGGTCTCTCTCGCAGCCTTTTGCTTATTTTGCCTCTTGCCATTTTTTTTTGTTAAACGTTAGTAATGTCCCAGCATCTTTTAGCCAGACATGTTTACGAGAGGGAGTTCGATGATGATGTTTGAAAACGCAGCATTGAAGACTTTACATTTATTTATTTTGTTATTCATATATTAGATTGCTTTTTAATCTTGTTGGGTTAGACTTTTGGTCTTTCAAGATTTGTAGCACTTTTACGTTTCTTTTGAGAACTATCGTACGTTTCCTTTGGATATCGTATTTTTCCTTGAATGTAATAAGTTACATTTCCACCTTTAGATTTCTTGTTTCTATTCTTGGATTTATTGAAATTTTCATACCCGAGTCTTTTGCTTACGTTTGCTTATTTTTGATACGACGTAGTAGAGACTTACGTATAAAGTGAATTTATTTTTTATTTTATACGTGCCGAACGTTCCTTTCCGGATAAGGACTCGTGTCCGGAACGGGCGTTACTGATTAATATCGAGAAAAAGCGTCTTTAGGCTTCCTTCTTTTAAGATAAGTTTATCTAGATCTTTTAGTAACGTTCGGTTTTCTTTGATCATCGGGATGGTGTTCACGAGAACTGGAGCGGGTGCAGAGACTTCCAAAGTTCGACGGGAAAGCCCAAAACCGGTCGTAGGAGGCGGTGTTGTGAGGCAGATTCCACCACCTCAGCGGAGTTTATCACCACCACCTCGTACGGCGACACCCACGCCAAGGTCTCAGCAGGGTTTATCACCACGACCTCATCAGGAGCAACCTCCACAATGGCATGTGGGGAGTTCGGTTCAGTTCTCTTTGGTGAGCGATGTTCCAGCAGGTTGTGTACCGCCGCCGGTAAGTTACCCCCAACACCAAAAACCCTTTTACCCTCCACCGGTCAGCGTTTACCCTCCACCAATGAGCCACCCCTCACCGCTAGTGTTTCACCAACAACAGCAGACCTTCTATCCACCGCCTGTAGGTTATAACCCTCGACCTACCGTACCACTTTCACCGCATTTCGACCATCAGCAAGGTCTTGGTTACCCACCCTTTGGTTTCCAACAACCTCAGCCGACTACACAAAGATCACCGAATTACCATCAAGGATACTACCCTTTTAGCTTTGAACCCCAAGTGAATCCAACTTACCTCAAAGAATGCAAGATAGATGCAAGCAGAAGCACCTTTTGGTTACCCTCCGGTTTACCCACCAGTACCACCAGTTAGACCAGTTTTTGAGCAAGTGCCGGCTGTTGATTGGTATACAAGATCGAGGAGAAACAGAGTTCAGATTTCTTTGGGAATACGGAACCTTCGGAGTCGAGGAATGGATAAGAGCTTGAAAAGGCATGTAGAATATACATGTGCCCGAGGCCGAGATGGCACAAATTGCGGTTAGTTTTCTTTTGGGGCGGCGAAGCTTGGATAGATGCTATACTGAGTAGCAACGGCAAAGTAATGACCGGGAAGCTTTCAAAGCTATGTTCTTCAACAGTACTTCCCGCAACAAAGATACAAGCGAGACAAGGCAAGTCGCTTTTGAAACTTAAGCGGGGTAATCACTTGACGGTATCTTAGTACACCAACAGGTTCAATGAGTTGGGATGGTTCTATCCCGAGCTGATGAAAGTGGAAGAAAGAAAGATGGCCCTTTACAAAGAAGGATTGGCCTATGAGATTCAGTCTGGCATGTTGGGATTTACAGCGAGGAACATGGCAGAGCTCTTGAATAAAGCCTTGGAGGTTGAGACCTTTAGGAAGAACGCCACAGTAGTGATTGGTAACAAAAGAAACTTTGGGACGAGTCAAGGTAATTATCGAGGAGCACCACAATAGAGCGTCAAGAAGACGACAACTCCTACGGAAACAAAGGCCCCAAACAGTGCACCTCTGTGTCCTAAGTGCAATAAGAATCATTCAGGCGAGTGCCTACAGAACATGAATAGTTGCTACCTTTGCAGAGAACCGGGGCACTTTTCTAAGGAATGTCCCAATAAGGGGAATAAAGGAGTACGAGCGAGGAAAGCGGAAAAGCGGCCCAAGCCGACCCGATTCGAGATTTGCGGTGATGCTAGGGATGCAGAGAACCAGGAGGATGATGTTATCTCGTGTTTTGTTGTTTATTCAATTTATTAAGATATTTTATAGCGTGATTACTCATGTTGTAACTGTATTCAAATGAATGAATATGCCTTTTAGGTACGATAATGTTAGATAACCTAGTGGTCAGAGCCTTGTTTGATACGGGAACGTCTAACACTTTTGTGTCGACCAAGGTAGCTAAGTTGAGGTTACCTTCGAACCTTTGAGAAACACCTTGGAGATAACTACACCGTTAGGGAAGGTAACTAAGGTAACTAGGATGATACCTCAGTGGAAGTTCGAGTTGGACCTTATAGATGCAAGAGTGGCTTCAATTGCTTTTAGACTTTTCGATTTTGACGTGATCCTTGGAATAGATTGGCTATCCGAGAATTATGTTCACTTAGATTGCCGAGAGAAGAAGGTGACCTTTAAAGTACCCGGGAAATCATATAAGACTTATCAAGGGAATGTGTACAAGCCGAGTAAGAAGCGACATCCGATAATCTCAGCGGTTAAGACAATTAGAGCTTGTCAGAAGGGTTGTGAAGGCTACTTGTTGTACGCAGTGGATGTGGCACAAGTGAAGCCTAAGCTAGAAGAAACTCCTGTAGTGAGGGAGTATCCCGAAGTGTTTCCGGAAGAGTTACCGGGAAACATGCCGGATAGGGAAATAGAGTTTGAGATCAAGTTGATCTGAGGCAGCGACACAGTTGCCAAGGCACCCTATAGGATGGCACCGGCTGAATTGAAAGAGTTGAAAGCTCAACTTAAGGATATGCTTGAGAGGAACATAATTCAGCCCAGTACTTCACTTTGGGGAGCCCCAGTTTTGTTCGTGAAGAAGAAGGATGGTAGCATGAGGATGTGTATCGACTACAGAGCGTTGAATAATCTTACCATCAAGAACAAGTACCCCTTACCGAGGATAGATGATTTGTTTAATCAGTTGTAAGGCAAGAAGGTGTTTTCTAAGATTGACCTGAGGTCAGGTTATCATCAGTTGAAGATCAAGGTAGCAGATATACCGAAGACGGCTTTTAGTACGAGGTATGGACATTATGAGTTCTTGGTCATGCCTTTTGGACTCACTAATGCTCCATCTGCATTCATGGATTTGATGCAGCGAGTTTTCATGCCATACTTGGATAAGTTTGTTATAGTGTTCATAGACGACATCCTAGTATATTCTAAGGATGAGAAAGGACATGAGGAACACTTAAGGATAGTGTTAGATACCTTGAAGAGGAACAAGTTGTTCGCTAAGTTTTCTAAGTGTGACTTTTGGTTGAAGCAAGTCGCTTGGGTCATGTCATTTCGGAGATGGTATACAAGTTGATCCAGCAAAGATTGAGGCAGTCAAGAATTGGCCTAAACCTACCACAGTTTCAGAAGTAAGGAGCTTTCTTGGTTTGGCTGGCTACTATAGGAAATTTGTGCAAGACTTTTCCAAGATAGCTACTCCACTCACTAAGCTTACACAGAAGAATGTGAAATTCGAATGGACTAGCGAGTGTGACACACCTTTTCATACCCTGAAGGATAGGTTGACTACGGCCCCAGTGTTGGCAGTTCCGGAGATTTTTGATAACTACGATGTCTACACGGATGCTTCGGGACAGGGTTTAGGTTGTGTGTTGATGCAAGAAGGGAAAGTAATTGCTTATGCATCTAGGCAGTTGAAGGTGCATGAGAAGAACTACCCGACACATGACTTAGAGTTGGCAGCAGTAGTGTTTGCCCTAAAGACTTGGAGGCACTACTTGTATGGAGTTAAAAGCAAGGATCTTCACCGACCACAAGAGTTTGAAGTATTTCTTCACTCAAGAGAATCTGAACATGAGACAGAGGAGATGGTTAGAGTTCGTGAAGGAATATGATTTGGATATTCAAGTACCATCCGTGCAAAGCCAATGTAGTGGGCAGACGCTTTCTAGCAGAAACCAAGATTTGCGCTTTCAATCACGCGTCGGAGATGTGGCGCGAAAGGTTAGATGGGCGGAAATCGGCCAGATTTGATCGATTGAGGATCGGCGCTTTGTGGCGCCGTTGTTAGCAAGATCGGAGTTGATGGATGATATTCGGGAGAAGCAAAATGAAGATCCGGTTTTAGTTGATTTGAAGCAAGTTGCTAGAGAGAAGCCTGCGGTTGGTTATGCATTAGATAAGAATGGAAACCTTTGGTACCAGGATCGTTTATGTGTACCCAATGTTGGTGACCTAAGGCAGAGAATTATGGAAGAGGCACATATGATTGCTTTTGCAGTTCACCCAGGAGCTACTAAGATGTATAGAGACTTGAAGGAGAAGTTTTGGTGGCCCTCGATGAAGGTAGAGATAGCCAAGTTCGTGGCAGAATGTGATATTTGTCAAAAAGTAAAGGCAGAGCATAGGAGACCAGGAGGAATGCTTAAGCGTTTAGATGTCCCCGAATGGAAATGGGATAAGATCACGATGGACTTCATCACCGGATTACCAAAGACTCTAGGTGGTCATGATGCGATTTGGGTGATTGTGGATAGATTGACCAAATCCGCTCATTTCTTACCATATAAGGTTGATATGCCTTTGAAGAAGATGATGACCCTATACTTGGATAATATAATGAAGTTACACGGAGTTCCTATCTCGATAGTCTCGGATCGAGATAGTCGATTCGTCAGTCGGTTTTGGAAGATCTTACAAGAAGCCTTTGGAACCAAGTTGGATTTGAGTACAACCTTTCATCCTCAGACAGATGGACAATCTTCGAGGACCATCCAAACACTCGAGGACATGCTAAGAGCTTGTGTTTTGGAAGTAGGTGGATCATAGGATGATTACCTACCGGTAGCAGAGTTTGCCTACAACAATAGTTACCATGCAAGTATAGGCATGCCACCGTTTGAAGCATTGTATAGAAGAAGGTGTAGAACGCCGCAGTTTTGGGATGAAGTCGGGGAAAGGCAGAGATCACGGGTCCGGAAATGGTTGAACAAGCTAAGAAAGGGTCCGATTGGTTAGAGAAGAATCAAGGCAGCTCAAGACAGAGCGAAAAAGTTGGGCGACGTTAGAAGAAGACCGCTTGAGTTTGAAGTCGGTGATAGAGTGTATCTACGAGCTTCACCGATGAAGGGAGTGAAATGCTTTGGACAAAAGGGAAAGCTAAGTCCAAGGTATGTTGGACCATTTGAAATTCTGGAAAGGATTGGACCGTTGGCTTATAAGCTTCAGTTGCCGGAATCCATGTCAAGGGTCTATAATGTGTTTCACGTCTCAATGTTGAAGAAGTGTCTGACGAAGAATGATGTTGAAACTACAATTGATCCGGAAGTTTTTCAAGACAATCTTGCTTATGATGAGAGACCGATCAAGATTTTGGACCGGAAGGAAAAGATGATTAAGAGACGGATGATCCCATTGGTTTTGGTTCAGTGGAGCAATCATTTACCCGAGGAGGCAACTTGGGAAGTTGAAGATGATATGATCAATGAATTCCAAGAGTTTTTTGATCTACCAGGTATGTTCTAGTTTCGAGGACGAAACTCCTTTTAAGGGGGAGGAATGTAGTATTCCGATTTTCGGGAAAGGGCAGACGTGTCATTTTGTGAAAACGAAATATTATTATTTCTTTTCTTTTATTGGAGTTAAGTGTTGTATTAATTATATATGGGTAATTTTCGAATTATGTGTATTTAATTAAAAGGAATTTCTGATTTTTGGTAATCAAGGGCAATTAAGGAAAAATGATTAATTGGGAATTGGTATTTAAGGAAATTAACTCGTTAATCCCATAACCTACACACTTAATCGTAAAATCAGTTTTTACGCTTCTCCTCTGCGGCTCTGAGGGGAAGAAATAGGGCTTGGATGATTTTCACAAATTCTAAGAGAAAGCTTAACCGTTTTTAGATCAGACGAGAGATTTGGAATCGTTGTGAGAGGGGCAACGTTTGGATATCAGTTGGTGGGAAGTTGCAGCAGTTTTTCAGAGGCTTTTGAATCTGGTTTGTGGCTGCAATTAGGTAAGAGACTTTTCCTATGATCTCGATTATGATTTGTACAGTTTAGATCATGTTTTAAGATGCGTAGATGCAAGGAAGATGTGTTTTTCGTTGATCAGAGGATCATAGATGTTTAGATATATTTTCTACGTTATACTGGGTTGCAATCGAAGTTAATTAGGTTAGAAACGGTTCAGAAATCACGTTTCGAAGATTTTAGCGTTTTGGGAAAAACCAGGTGGACGGGCGTTTGCATTAGGCAAACGGGCGTTTGCGACCCTAGTAGCTCGGACGGGCGTTTGCACAAGGCAGACGGGCGTTTGAGGTTAGACTTTTGATTCAAGATGTAGCTGTTTTTTACGGACGGGCGTCTGGGGTTAGTGGACGGGCGTTCGATGACGAACGGGCGTCCATAGGGTGTCAAACGGGCGTTTGACCTGTTTTATCTAGTTTATACTGTTTTATCGTTTCAGCTTGGTTTTGAGCTTCATAATCATGTTATTATTTTTTTAAACCCTTAATTTTTGATACGTGAACATTTCATAAACATAAACAAGCCTGAATTGAGCTTCTGATTCGTTCAGTTAAAACACCGAATGTACTCTTAAAGGGAGTTGAAGTTTGGATCCGTCGGAAGAGCATGATAGGCTTGTGCTTTGATGAATTAGTATTCATCAATGTCTGTGTAATTGCTAGGCCTTGTAATGTCTAGTGGTCTAGGAAGAGAGTAGTAAATGTGAGGGAGATTAATTGAAAACACTTAGGTGGTTAGTTAATCATTCTAATAAATACGTACTTGACTAGTAAAAGATTAAACAACATGTCTCTCTTGGATAGGCACCAGTCTATATCGCGATGTGTGTGCTACCTCACGAAGGTGGAAGAACCCGTGGTCAAAAAACCACAAGTTCGGGTGACTCCACTTTGGTGTGCGCACTTATCGGAGTTTACCTATTCTAGACTCCGTGGATATTGGTGTGATCCACTAATATGTTGCCAAGAGTGTCCCAAAAGTGGATACGCGTAGTGCCCTTGAGTGCGGTTGTAACATAGATAAGTTAAGTAGAAACGTTTAGTCAATTCATGTTGATGGACATGGAATGAACCCTAGATCGGGTTGGTCACACTTAAACAACTAAACTTTTAATTATCTTTTCTTTGTAAATTATAATTGTTATCATAGCTTCTCTTTCTTATTAAGTACGTTGTACTTACCTCAAATGCATGTTTTCTATGTGTTTGGGGATGAGAAGATGAACAGGTCGAATATGTTTACGAATAGGAGTTCGATGATGTCATTTGAAGACGCCGCATTGAAGACTTTACATTTATTTATTTTGTTATTCATATATTAGACTTTTTTAGTACTGTTGGGTTTAGACTTTTGGTCTTTCAAGATTTGTAAAGACTTTTACGTTTCTTTTGAGAACTATCGTGACGCTTTCCTTTGGATATCGTATTTTCCTTGAATGTAATAAGTTACATTTCCACCTTTAGATTTCTTGTTTCTATTCTTGGATTTATTGAAATTTTCATACCCGAGTCTTTTGCTTCCGTTTGCTTATTTTTTTATACGACGTAGTAGAGGTTTACGTATAAAGTGAATTTATTTTTTATTTTATACGTGCCAAACGTTCCTTTTCAGATATAAGGACTTCGGTTGTCAGGGAGCAGGCGTTACAATGAAAGACTAGTTTTATGCTAGTTTACAATATTTGAGAAAATTATGCATTTGAAATATGTAAAAAAATATTAACTTTCTTCTTACACAACTACCACTACTACAAAAAGTGATATACGTCACAGTTGATAAATAAAAAAGTTCACAATTTTAAAAAAACTGAGACAATGAAAATGTATATATCACACTTTATTCCTTTAATCATAGTTATTGAAAAACCGAGATAAATCATATGAATCAATCTCACTTTTTAACCATGATTTAAATGATGTGATGATTTATATTTAGATCAAGGTTTTTAACCCTCACTACAACAAAATAATAAATATCACACTTAAAATGATAAATATGTCACACTTAATTATTTTAATCAAAGTTATTAAAAACCGAGATAAATTATATCAATCAATCTCACTTATTAACCGTGATTTATATGATGTGATGTTTTATATTTAGATCACGATTTTTAACCGTCACTACTACCATTACTACTAAAAAAGACATAGATCACACTTATAGAATGATAAAGATCACATTTTTTATTAAAACCGAGACAAGAGAAATGTGTATATCACACTTAATTTTTTATCACAGTTATTGAATAATATGTATAAATATCACACTTTAAAAATGACGATGATCTCAGTTTTTTAATAAATACTCAAATAAATTATTTTTTTAGACGTTGTCGAAAACGAGAAGAAAGAAGCCATCGGCCCAGTTGTAATTACTGTGGCTCCTTAATCTAGAGTATCCAGGTTCGAGTCCTAGTAGAGACAAAAGTATGTGTGTACATATTTCGTTTTTGAAAAAAAAATAGATCACACATTTTAATGTGATTGAAAACCATAATAGATCTCAGTTTTTAAATATAATTGGAATTATAACAGATTTCGGAGTTTTAAGTTAAAATTGTAATTTTTATGTTTCTTTTAGCAGTAATGTACATATATTCAAAAAATATGATCAATTCAATGATATTTTCCATGTATAAGTTTGACGAAGTCATTAACATTTCATATTTGTAATTCAATTTACATTTCATGAGGGGAAAAAGTAGTAATAAACAATCATATGATCGAATAAACCTATCATTGAAATATTAGAATAAACATTTGATTCAATATTTCCATTTTTTGGGGTATTAAACATACGACAAATGAATACAAATGATGAAGTGGAACGTGGGGTAATAACATGGGATAAATTCGTGAGGTTGTGAAAGAAAACAAATAAAAAATGCGGCCGGAAACATTATTCAGTGATAAGTTGGTAGATGATCGCTCAAAAATCCGATAGTGTTTAAACAATAATTTTCAGATGGTATAAATCAAATAATTTATGTAAAAAATATTATAAAATAACTCTGAATTCAACCATCACTTAATATTTTCACATTAAAAGCTTAATGACATAAACAAACAGCTCGTTAGTAATTTAGGTTTCATCCAAAACTTTATCAAAAACTTGTTTAAAGAAGTTAGATTTCATCAATTATCTTTATATTCTCGACTGCTCAAATCATCCAATTACCGGTGGACCTAAGATTTTTGGGGAGGAGGACAAATTTCATGTAGAACGTTAACTCTTGTATTCATTTAGTTTATTTTCAGCATTTCGGATGAAAACAACCATAAAAATTTGAGATACGGTTCATCACATTTCAATTTTAATGCAATTTTATTTACATTGACTATATTCAGGGGCACGGAATTTATGAATTTAAAGACTGTAAAATTTTACTTTCAATAGTATATACTATATACATTGTATTTTTAAATCTTAATAATAGATTGTTACAATTGTGAAAGATATCATCGTATAAACGACAAGTGACCTATATGCCCAAAAAGATTTTTTTTTTTTTTTTTTTTTTTTTTTTGTTACTCCTCTTTTAAAAGAACCTAAAACAATATTTGGCCCAAACGGCCTAGCCTAAATTTAGAAATATTTGTCCCTCTGACTATATTATTTAATTTTCAAGTTAGCTTTATTTTGACTTTGTAAGAAACAACTTTATATAACTCCATTCATATCACCGCAACTTACCCAAGTGGTTGATCACGATTTCAAATTTCATCAATAATATTTCGTAATAAAATAGTATATAAATGGTCATAACTGTTTATGCTAATAACATTTTTCATATTAATTCTAAGAATGGTGATTTAGGCACGGTAAAACTACACATAAATCATCCACACAATACCCATTAACCACACATTTTAGATTTTGAAAAGAAAACAAAAATAATACAAAAATCACGGACCACAAAAAACACCTTTTATGTGGATGAGTTAGGATGAGGTGGTGTCTTAATCATTTTGTAATTCTAATGGTTTTTCCTCAGATGTTGTAAAATTAAATTCAATTGCACAAACATTTCTCTATTGTAATAAGATAGATGTAATGGAAAACAAAGAGAGTAGAGCCAAATAAAACTCTGTTTAATTGCCGATCTCAATAAAATCATTCATGGATGTCCTTAAAAATACCGTTAAAGAACTGATCTTTTGGTACATCTTTGTCTTTAACTCTTAAAACTACTTACCTCTGACAACCATATTTTTTAACAACCAGATGTTGATTAAATAGACTAATTACTCTTATTGCTTAACTTTTAAATTGAATACAACTACAACTTCCACCATTGATCAATGTCTGAAATGTTGCCATCGCCATCGCCATTGCCGGAGTTATACATGAATGGCTGAGGTATCGCCATTGCCATCGAATTCGAGGGGTTGATTAGTTCTTGCCGGTTTGGCATTGTTGTTTGAACACCGTTGAACGCCATTGTTAATGTTTCCATTGGCATGGAATTGGAGGAGTTGAATAGTTCTTGCAAGTTTGGCATTGCTGTTTGTTGAACACCATTGAACGACGTCGACAACTGTGCAGTAGCCACTGGTCCAGCTCCGTCGTACCAATCTGGCATTGGTCCGCCGGTGACCTGATAATTGTCAAGACTATTGAAGAAATCACAATTCACGGTATTTGTCTCCATGGACCCTATACATGATAAGGACAAACATTAGAACACTTACATCAGATCCTCTAAACGAATTCTCTATTTTACAGTTTTAAACACATATTTTTTTAGTTTATCAAATCTCTACCAACACAGTCATAGAGGTGGGGCAAAACAATTATGAACAATTGATGCACATCACTGCTTTACATGATCAACATAGTCCACGGTCTTAGGGTTGTGTGCAGTGGGGCCTTTGGGTTGGGGACCCATTTTGTGTGTGTGTATGTGTGAAAATAAGACCCCACATTTGTTTCTGGTAGCATTTCACGGTGCTTATAACAATGCTAAATAATCATGACTATTGTAATAAAAGATTGACCTCAATTAATAAATTTCAATATTTAATTAATCATATGTTTGTAAAAGGAAAACAAAAGAGGAGAATAACCTACCCACAACTAAACGAGAAGAGCTTGATTCTTGAATATAGTTTGCCTGGATAAAATTTTGTCCTCCATAGAGTGACCGATCCTCCAAGCCGATGGGTCTCTCATTGTCAATTTTATAATCTGACATGAATTTCTCGATCATGGCTTTTATTCACCTCAATATTTGTCTCTCGATTTCTCATTTAGGGTTTTTATGTGGTTTTACTATATCTTCTAATAATCCACCATTACCATATGAATGATGATTATATATATCAACTTCAAGTGGTGTTGTATACACAACTTGATGACTATTTTGTTCATTAGTTTGTGATCCGACTAAATGAGGATTCGGATTGGAATCAAGATTGAAAGTTGAGGATGAGTTATAATTATAATTATCAATAAAACCTGCATTGAGTTGTCCAGTAAACCCAGTAGCATCATTAAAATTGTTTTCAGGAAAAACTGAATAGTTTTGGTTAACATAATTATTATTAATATTATTATTATTTTGAGAATAAATAGTATCAATTTGGTCGGCATTATTATTAGGAGAATATGACATGCTGCCGAATTTCTCATAAATAGGTGGTTGAAAAAACGTTGTCCTGCACGGAGATTGTAAGGAAGGTGGGGAAGGATTAGTTGATATTATTGGTACTGATTGCGTGTAGTTGTTTATTTCTTCCTTATCTATTTGAGTTGGGTATAATGGCAAATTAGCCCTTTGCCTTTTCTTTCTTCTTGTGTGCCAAAAGTTCTTGATCTCGTTGTCTGTTCTTCCCGGAATCTACACATAAATTAATCAAATTCATCAATAAAGAATCAATTGTGCAAAGTTGTGTTTTTCCCTTGTTGTGTAATAGTAGCGATTCCAAAAGAATGCAATAATATGTCTGTGGATATATATATGGTTATAAATATCAATGTGCTAACCTGTGAAGCTATGTAAGCCCATTTATTACCGGACTTTTGATGAAGTTGAACAATAACAGCTTCTTCTTCTTCTGCAGTGTCGCCTTTTTTAGGTTAGGTCGTAGATGATTGACCCATCGCAACCTACAGCTCTTGTTGCATCTGTTCAACCCACTAAGCTTCTGTAAAACATTCCAGTTTCCTTCACCATTTTTCGTCACATAGTCCTTTAAGATTGCATCTTCCTCTGGTGTCCATGGACCTTTTCTCAATCCTTCAACTCCCACTTGTTGATTTATTCCACAGTTGTTGTTCCTTTCTCTACCGTCGTTGCCGTCTTGGGTGGCCATCAAGTTAGATGTTCTTTAATTTGTACCTAATTGATCGATAAATCGGGTTCTGCACACAAAAAGAACAAAAATTGTATAAATATATCTAGCCCATGTAGTTATAATACTGGTTAAAGTAATAAAAACAATGATTCAACTTGTCCCCTTGACTTGTGTTAATCAAAAGGCAGGGGTTAGAATTGTGTGTGAGTGTTTGTGGGGCCTAAGGGATTGTGAGTAGGAGTGGGGTTTATGATTTTTATGTCACGATAAATTTTTTTTGGTCAAAGAGAATAGAAAGAAAGAGAAGTGGAAGAGACCTTGATAAGAGAAAGAGATAATGGGAAAGTGAGGAGTAAAGAGTTAATTTGGAGAAAGCAAGCTAAATGTTTAGAGAAAAGTTAGGATAAGTTGTGAGATAGCAATCCACATGTTAGAATATTTATAAATGAACAGTTAACGATGGAGTCAAAGATGGACCTACCGTGGGGCAAAGAGATAAATGCACACCCTCGATTTTTTATATGAATTTCCCTTAGCTTCATTATTTACGGAAAAGAAATAAGAAATACCTTGTTTCCATAAATAAAACACATGACATCTAGTGGCGTAGTGGAATAATTACTATTTACCAAGTGAAAGGTTTGAACCTTTATTCTTTATTCTTAGCTATTCTTTGAACATCACTGACAAAGCTATCTGTTAATTTTTTATTGCCACTGAAGTAGATCTTCATTGTACCTTTATTTATTTATTTTTTTAATTCACATTCTTCTTACATAAATTAAACAAAGCTTTTAGTACATGTTATTATTTACAGTATTGATACATCCACTACTACTTCTATCACAACATCTTACACAATATAATCAACATCACACATTTTGTTGGGACCCATCACAATAAATAATTAATCACTTTAAACAATGAATACTAAGCTGTAGTGGTTTGTGCACTACACATTTGTGTAGTGCACATATCATTTTCCTATTATTTACTTAGAATTTAATCCAGAATATGAAGAAGAAAAAAAACATAATTTTAATATTCTTAATGATTTACTTGTATCTCTATGGCTACAAAAACATATATATATATATATATATATATATATATATATATATAAATCTACTGCTCTTTTAAAAAAAAATATATTATCTATGATATTTAATAGAGAATTCCGCCACCCAACCAAAATCTTGGTTCTGCCTCTGTATGCAGGGGCGGCGCCACCAAGGGGAAAATGGGGTCATCTGACCCCTAAAATATTTTTAAAAAAATTATAGGTATTTTTTACAGTATTTAAAATTTTATGCACTAATGTCTACTAACTGACCCTCTAAAATTTTGAAATATTAACCCTTGGCCCATATCATACTTAGATTTTTAAAATTAATGCTTATAAACTTATAATACGATGTGCCGTTCTCGATTCCCGACCCGTGTCGCAGAATTCCTGGAGCCACCCTTGTCTGTATGTGAAAATGTAAAGGGTATTTCTGGTAATTCCTAGAGTGTACAAGTGTACTAGTTAGTTGTGCCTAGATATGTGTGTCAGCTACTGTATTTTCATATCTATCCGTTTGCTGCATTGTATCATCATTATCAAGAATGAATGAATCCAGAATCATCTTCTTCTTCAAAGATGTTAGTTTAATTCTGTAAATCAAACTTGGTATCAAAGCCATTAGACCAACGTCATGAGCTCGGAAATGTCCAGTCCTCCGGTCACCATCTTGCAACTCCGTTCTTGCGATCGATTCCTGGAGACCCGGTGATATCAGCAGCAGTCAGTCATCCACAAGTTATCCCTAACTCAGTTCTTGGTTCCTTCTCATATCCAGGTTTTCATTATCCACCACCGATGTTTTCTGGGAGTTTTCCACTTCCTCAAATCAGTGGGTCTGTGATACCACCATCGTTTCCGGTGGTGTCCTCCCCTTTCCGGTCACAGTCACCAAACTGTTACATGCATTTGTCTACTCCCTTCAAATGACACTTAAATCAAACCTGTACTGTCAAATTGGGTAGAGAGAATTATCTTCTTTGGAAATACACGATCTTACCCATTTTTAGGGGTCACAAGATGAAAGATATACTTCTAGGAACAAGACCTAGACCTCCGGACACTGGCATCTTTAGCTCAGTTCCAAATCCAGTTGTAGAAGAATGGAAGACGGCAGATCAGTTGCTGATGGGATGGCTTCTAAGCTCCATGACTGAACCAGTTGTGATAGAGGTAATGGGTTGTTCTACCTCACATGAATTGTGGTCTACTCTTGAAGTGCTGTTTTATAATCATTCTGAGGCTAGAATGCTTGAATACAAGAGTGCCTTGACCAAAACTGAGAAAGGGTCCAAGTCCATGAGTGATTACTTAGCTCAAATGAAGTCATATAGTGATAATTTTGCTGCTGCTAGTTACCCTATTACGAAGTCCGAATTGATTTTGGCTGCTTTGAGTGGTTTATACAAGGACTATGAGTCGGTTATAGTTAATATAACCTCAAGGATATGATCTCTTACCTGGCCTGAAGTTCAATCACAACTTTTAACTCATGAAAGACTCTTAGCCAGGTTCAATCCAACTATTACTATCACTAATTCTGGTGTTGGTGGACAATCAAATGCTGCTGCTCATCTAGCCACATACTCACAGGGATCTAACACTGTGAATAGATCAACTGTGAGACCTAACTACAATGGTGGTCAGAATAACAATAGAGGCGGATGTGGCTTTAGAGGTGGTCGAAATAGAGGAGGAAGATCTGGGGGCAGAACTTCAAATGGGAACATGCTTACATGTCAATTGTGTGGAAAGAATGGACATACTATGATTGATTGCTGGCATATGTTTGAACAGGACTTTCAGGGACCCGCATCTACTCAAACTGGTGGACCTAAGAAAATATCTGCATTTGTAGCTACCCCCAATACTGTCTCAGATCACTCCTGGTACATGGATAGTGGAGCCACAAATCATGTCACATCTGACCTAGGTAATCTGGTTATAAATCATAGCTACAATGGTACAGATGCACTAGTTGTAGGAAACGGTGAATCACTTGCAATAGCACATGTTGGTCACACTGTCTTGCATACATCTAATGGTCCCCTATATCTGCATAACATCCTTCACGTTCCACAAATTACCAAAAATCTCCTGAGCATTTCCAAATTGATTGCTGATAATTCTATTTTTGTTGAGTTTGATGGTTTGTCTTGTGTTGTCAAGGAAAAAACAACAGGGACAATGCTTCTCAGGGGTCAGCTTCTGGATGGTCTGTACTGGATAGCAGTGCCTCTTAATGGATGCAAACAGAGTTCCCTTCAATCCAACTCCTTGTTATTCTGTTTCAAAGACTTATGTGAGTTGTAATAATCTTGATAAGAATCCTGATGTTTGGCACAGGAGACTGGGCCATCCATCCAGTCAGATTTATCCTTTGTTTTGAATACTTGTGATGTAAGACATGTTGGTATTTTATCTTTCTGTGAACCATGCCAGTTTGGCAAAAGTCATAATTTATTTCATCATGTTTCTACTTCACATGCCAAAAATGTGTTTGATCTAGTACATACAGATTTATGGGGTCCTTCACCAGTTAAGTCTATAGAAGGTTATTCTTAATATGTTCACTTCATAGATGATCATAGGTACACATGGATTTATCCTTTGAAGTCTAAGTCTGACATTTTTGATGTCTTCCTGAAATTTAAGGCACTGGTAGAAACTCAGTTTTCCAGTAAGGTTAAGTGTGTTCAGAGTGATTGGGGAGGTGAATATAGAAAATTCCAAAACTATCTTGCTACTGAAGGGATTGAATTTAGACATCCTTGCCCTCATGATCATGCTCAACATGGTAGGGCAGTAAGGAAGCATAGGCACATTGTTGAAACAGGCTTGACACTTCTTGCTCAAGCCAGTATGCCTTTGAGGTATTGGTGGCATAGCTTTCAGGCCTCAGTTCTTCTTATAAATAGTCTTCCTACCCCTGTTCTTCATCACAAGTCTCCAAAAGAATGTCTGTATCACACCACACCTAACTACAAAGTGTTCAAGACTTTTGGTTGTGCTGTTTACCCTAATCTTAGACCTTACCAAAATCCAAAATTTCAGTTCCATGCCAAAAGGTGTGTTAACTTAGGCCTTAGTCCTTGTCACAATGGTTACACGTGCCTTGATGAAACAGGCAGAATTTATGTCTCTAATAATGTAACCTTTGATGAGAGTCTCTTTCCCTTTTCTCAAGCCTTTGCTCAGGGTCCTTCACATCAAGTCCTTGTTGAACCTGCCCTTATTACTTCTATTCTTACCATGCCATCTCCTCAGTCAGAGGGGGAACATACAGACATCCTGAGCAGATTTCCTGAAGAAAGTGTTGTTGCTGCTTCCACCCCTGATCAGGTAACAAATAATAATGAACCTCTTTTTACTCATGTTGCACCCACACACTCACCTACACACTCACCTGCTAAGTCTCCATCAAATTCACCAATTGTGAATTCACCTATTCCACCAAAAATTGGAGATACTGGGAATGCATCATCACTAGACACACACAGTGATGCATCCTCCAGTCCCTCATCACCTGCTGTCCAAGCTAGACCTCATCCCATGCAGACCAGATCAAGGAATATGATTTTCAAACCCAAAGTCTATTCTGCAGCCATTGCAAGTGCACATTCTTTCCCTACTAAACCATCTAATGTGGCAGAAGCTATGCAAAGTACAGAATGGAAATAAGCTATGACTCTTGAATATAGGGCACTCATACACAATAAAACATGGGATCTCAGTTAAATTACCTCCGTGACAGAGTGTGGTGGGTAACAGTGTGATTTTCAAGTTTAAACTTAAGCCTGATGGTACCATCTTAAAACATAAAGCTAGACTGGTTGCAAAGGGGTACAGTCAAAGCTATGGAATTGACTATACTGAGACATTTAGTCCAGTAGCTAAATCCTCAACCATCAAAATAATGCTCACCTTGGCAGTATCTATGAATTGGCCTATAAATCAGATAGACATAAATAATGCTTTCCTCAATGGACCCTTGCAGGAGCCTGTTTTTATGGAACAAACTGAAGGTTTTATTGATACAGCAAAGCCTCACTTTGTGTGCAAACTCAACAAGGGCTTGTATGGGTTGAAACAAGCACCAAGGGCATGGTTTGAAGCCTTGAGGTCTCAGATGATCAGTTGGGGATTTATTCAGTCTGTGTGTGATACCTCTTTGTTCATATTAAAAAATGAAGACACAGTGTTGTTTGCACTTGTGTATGTGGATGACTTAGGCCCTGCTTCACACTTTTTGGGAATGCAAATGACTAGAGACAGTACTGAATTGTACCTTACACAAACTTACTATGCATCTCAACTCCTTAAGAGACTGAACATGGAACATTTAAAGCCTTGCCCTACTCATATGGTTGCTGGCAAGCAGCTTGTGCCTCAGCAGGGTGAACCCTTGGCTAATCCTTCAATATATAGAAGTGCTATTGGGGTACTTTAGTACCTCACCTTGACTAGACCTGATATTGCTTACACTGTAAATACTCTGAGTCAGTTTATGCAGGAGCCATACACTGGCAAGCACTAAAAAGACTACTTAGATTTGTTCAAGGCACCTTAAGGCAATGACTGCACTTCATTCCTAGTCCAAGTCTGGATCTACATGGCTTTACAGATGCAAATTGGGCTGCTGATCCACCAGATAGGAAGTCAACAGGAGGGTACTGTGTGTATTTGGGAAAATCTTTGATCACCTAGAGCTCAAAGCAGGCAGATGAGTTGCCGATCTAGTTATGAATCAGAGTATGTAGCTCTCAATAACTGAGGTGCGAAAATCAATTGATGGATCATGCAAATTTGTTAAGTGAGATAAAGTTCAAAGTTGCCCAAGACTCTATTCTATGGTGTGACAATACACGGGCAACAAATCTTGCTCAAAACCCTGTGTATCATGCTAAGACTAAGCACATAGAGGTGGATGTGCATTTCATCAGAAATATGGTTTTGGAGAAGAGATTGAAAGTCTGCTTCATTCCTTCTAGTGACCAAGTAGCTGATATATTTACTAAACCTTTGCCTATCACAGCTTTTTGCAACTTCAAGAACAAGCTAAATGTAGTTGAACCACATATTGGTTTGAGAGGGGGTGAAAATGTAAAAGGTATTTCTGGTAATTCCTAGAGTGTACAAGTGTACTAGTTAATTGTGCCTAGATATGCGTGTCAGCTACTAGATTTTCATATCTATCCGTTTGCTGCATTGTATCATCATTATCATGAATGAATGAATCCAGAATCATTTTCTTCTTCTTCAAAGATTTAAGTTTAATTCTGTAAATCAAACTGTATGGAGTCATGACCATTGTGTCACAACGGGTGACATAACTAAATTTCTGATCATAATGTAGGACCACTGTTTATAATGTACTTTCAACATGATCAAAGGCAAGAAATTTGGTTGCGTCACCTGTTGTTGCACAATACTTGTGCTCGTATCATTACTCTTTATAGGTGTGAGCATGTATATTATTCTGGGTTATATTCTCCGATTTACAAATCTTGTACTACACATATATGTAACCCATTTTGCACTTCAAATATAGGTGTCACACTAGCTTTATTTTATGTGTATTACATTACATGTCATACTTATTCCACCGGTTAATTATTTTAGATGATGCACAAAATTTGAAATACAGAAATAAATATTTTTACAACAATACTTTTATAGTGGTCCTAATCAGCATGTCATAGTTCCACCAATTAAATATTTCAAAATTTTAGGCAAAATTGAAAATATGGGGATATGCATATTACAAATAGGGGTCAATAATTTTATCTTATTTCTACTGGTAATAGAGAATCAAGTCAATTTTTCTTTATGACCATCCTAAAATTTCATGTTTTCTCCAAATAGAGATCCACCATTTTATCTTAAATTCTGTTAATCATGGAGTATCAAATCCTACTTGCTCAATAACCATTTTAAGTTTTGTGAATGAGACATTCATTCCATGTATCATTCACACTATATCATCATCGATTATTGTGAGATACATATCAATCGGTGTGTGAAACATTTTAATCAAGAATGAAAAACACGTGGAATGATAAAAGATGTTGATATATGGAGTGAATACATCATTTTCTTTCAAACGACACACACTTATTTATGTATCGTACATACATAGGTATGTGTGTACACACACACACACATATATATATATATATATATATATATATATATATATATATATATATATATATATATATATAAAATGTATTTTGTCACATTAGAAGGCTGGAAGAAGGATTTCGTCCGAGGTTTACAAGAGTCCACAGTTGTAGTTGTTGTTGTTGTTTTTTTTTTATTTTTTATTTTGTAACTCGTTTTCTTAAGAGATGTAGATTCACTTATTTTACAACACTATGATAAATTTCATTTTTAATATTTTTAAAAATAGGGAAAAGACATGGGAGACCCTTAACTATTGCGATAATAAACTTTTGTCTCTACATCTTTTTTTTATAACAAATTTGGTCTATAATAAATATTCTTTTAGTTTTTGGGTGGTTACTATTCCAAAAACAAGGTGCCGTGATCCTCACCGCAAGCACGATACAAAGATCAAACATAACTGATTTTGTACTGCGAACACGTTGGTCCTCATGAACGTGTGTGAATTTTTTCACAACAATTATAGTTATAACAGATGGGTATTATCTTTTGCGGAAACAGAAAACAAGTAAGATTAATAGAAGCAACTAAAACGTGAAGTATGGCAAAATTGACAAACACAGAAAGCAAGAAATATATAGTGATTTAACGTGGTTTTGTCGTTGTCTATTATTCACGTGATGTAAACGGAGATATTTTATCATGCGAATAAATATATGAGATTTTTCACACACTACATTGATTACAATCTTTGGGTATTTATAGCGGCCGGAATCCTAACCCTAACCGCCATTGTTACAATCGTTTCGGAATTCGTAAATCAGGATGATGGACGCCCAACACTCTTGACTCCACTCACTTTAGTAATCAAGCAACTTAGATGTAGTCAGCAGTATTCAACATAACTTAGTAGACTCACTCTGCTGATAGACGGATCTCAAATTTGCACTTCACTCTCGTTGACTTCTCAGACTTGAATACTCTTGATCGGAGACAACCATTCTTAGCTAATCCCATATTTAGTTCCACGGTGTCGTAGAGATCAAGTCACACGTGACATATGTTTGTAACTCCTTATATTGTAATCTTTGAGGCACTTTTAGAGTACCATCGGATATACTAGAACTAGGATAAATATAACTAGCACACTCTACTCTGCTAACACATTTCTAAGTTTCTTCCCAACCCGTATCTAACTTGAAAATGTTGAGCACATGCAACGGCTCAGTAAAAGAGATATGATCATATGATGCAATTATTGTAAAATAATGCATAACATGAATCATAAGGAAATGATGTAAAAGAGCGCAAGGCATGAAATACTGCTGATAAATAAAGATCACCACTAAGGTAATTAGGCCGAGCATGCCATATCATATGGATTTCCACAGCGGGGCAGTGTTCGTAGGAGAATTTGAAAGAATAAATATAACGATAATAAGAGAGTAATAAAAACCGAGACCTTGAGGTTGAGCAGCCTCAGATAGTAGTGGGTTCAGACTTCTTCAATGGCTTGTTTTTTTGAGTATATATCTAAATGAGCAGGCATGAGTCTTGTTTGAATACGAATTTTGTTAACAAATTCTTATACAAATACATCTTATGTAGATTCGAGGGTTTGGATCTATAAAATCCAATTCTACCACCATTTACAGATTCTAGCGGAACTGTTCTAACAATCTGGGCCATATTCCCTTTTTTTTTTTTTTTTTTTTTTTTGTATAAACCCCCCATATATTCTATGTAATGGATGGAGAAGGAGAAAACTCTTTTTCAATACAAAAACGCTTCTTGTTATGTCTATTTTTGATTACTAAAGTTATTAATTTATAACGTTTTTTGGAAATTCGAAAGGACTTGCATGCCTCTTAAATTCGTATGTTTGTACAGTTTTATTGTTTTTTCATGATTCAGTAATTTTATGGTGGTCCAGGTGCAAGTTTTTGGACCACAAAGTCAGCACTTTCAAAGGGATACATTGGTGGAAAGATTTACAGGTAGGATTCCTTTGGTAGAAGTTGAATTCCTATTAATTGCAAAGACACCAATAGGATTTGGTCCCCCATTACAAAATTTGTGTTCATGATTTCGTTTTTGAATGATGTTCAGGATTTTCGGAAACTACAAATATTTTGTATCATACATGTAAGAAATGTACCATATTTTATGTTTACCGGATTGTGATTTACACTTTTGGTCACAAAAGTATATTGTTAAAAAGAATTATAGACGCATTGAAAAACAAAAAGTAGAGAACAACGTACAATCAATCCTAGTTTGTCGTGATATTTTCTGTTAGTTTAATTTTCTTAAGAAATATTTTTGTATTTTATAATATAATAAAGATAAAGACCATCATCAACACGAGCTGGCCCACGTTCATCAAAGGCTCGGGCCCACATCCAAGAATTATTTATTTATTTATTTATTCAAATATTGTAATTTTGTTTCCTAAAAAGGATGTAATTTTGCTCTTAAAACATATACATGTCATTTGTGTTCTCATTTGAACCTGTATTTTTTTTCACATTATAAAATATTAATACTATTTGTGCACCATCCGTGTCCTTACCGGATATATTTTATAGACCCACCATTGCTCATGAACATCATTATTCTCAAACTTAAAAAAGTTTCTTTAAGCTACAAATGATCACACAATCAATTTTTTAGTACTCATCCGTCTCATTTTAAGTGTCTATCTTTCCTTTTTGTAATGTTCCCGAATTAGTGTCAACTTTGTTTATTAATTCATGTCTTTCCTTAAATATCCTCACATTTTTACATTATTTACCATAATAATTGTTTAACATCAAATGCCAAAAAACCAATTAAATGCTATAAGTGTAGAATCTTGAATCAATTAATGAGATTCAAAGTATTAACTAAAATTTTCTTTAACTATTTGAGGAGACAAACTAAACACTTAAAAGGAATAAATGAGTATCCCCCCATTGCTCATGAACATCATTATTCTCAAACTTTAAAAAGTTTCTTTAAGCTACAAATGATCACACAATCAATTTTTTAGTACTCATCCGTCTCATTTTAAGTGTCTATCTTTCCTTTTTGTAATGTTCCCGAATTAGTGTCAACTTTGTTTATTAATTCATGTCTTTCCTTAAATATCCTCACATTTTTACATTATTTACCATAATAATTGTTTAACATCAAATGCCAAAAAACCAATTAAATGCTATAAGTGTAGAATCTTGAATCAATTAATGAGATTCAAAGTATTAACTAAAATTTTCTTTAACTATTTGAGGAGACAAACTAAACACTTAAAAAGGAATAAATGAGTATCCCCCCATTGCTTCATGAACATCATTATTCTCAAACTTTAAAAGTTTTTTAAGCTACAAATGATCACACAATCAATTTTTTAGTACTCATCCGTCTCATTTTAAGTGTCTATCTTTCCTTTTGTAATGTTCCCGAATTAGTGTCAACTTTGTTTATTAATTCATGTCTTTCCTTAAATATCCTCACGATTTTACATTATTTACCATAATAAGTGTTTAACATCAAATGCCATAAAACCAATTAAATGCTATAAGTGTAGAATCTTGAATCAATTAATGAGATTCAAAGTATTAACTAAAATTTTCTTTAACTATTTGAGGAGACAAACTAAACACTTAAAAAGGAATAAATGAGTATCCACCCCTCCCCCCCTCCCCCTCTTAATTTTTATCGGTAGTGATACATGCACAACACATTTGTACACTACACATGATATCACCATTGATTATGGTGAGATCTAAATCAATTAATGTGTCCCATGCATTATTAATGGTAAGATCATGTATAATGACATACGTGTTGTCACAAATGTGTTGTGTATGTATCAATTTCCAATTTTTATTTGGTGTGGATGAGAACTTTATTGTTCATAAAGCTCTACATTGAAAGTTTAGTTGTGTGAAGTTGACTTTTTGTGTTTTAACTTGAACCTCTATCTTGTCACTGTTCAAATGGGTAACCGGTAAGGATTGTCTTTATATGCTTAAACCGTTGTTAATGAATGGTGAAGGTGAATTATTTCAATTTCAAAAGAACTTCCAACGGTGATTAGCAACGGTGATAAATTTATCTTTAGGAGTGAAAACCATAAATTGGCTACTGAGAAGTGTTATGATACAATTTAAGAGTTATTCCAAGTAGATAAGAATGATGTATTCAAATCACCCCTACTTACCACCACTATTTATGAGTGGATGTGTTAGATCTAATCACACAACTTTACTTGATATAAGTCCCAAAACCTGTTGAACGAATGTTCATGATTTTTGGATACTCAATTTGTATCATACATGTAAGAAATGTACGATATTTAACGTTTTCCGGATTGTAATTTAGTAAGATTTTAAGCTTTTGGTCACAAAATATATTTTTAAAAATTCATATACACATCGAAAGACAATAACCAGAACAACGTACGGTCAATCCTAGTTTGTCGTGATGTTTCCTATTGTTTTAATTTTTATTTTTTTAGTATATTCTAATATAATAAAGACAAAGACCGTCATCAACACGAGCTGACCCACGTTCATCAAAGGCTCAGGCCCACATCCATGAATTATTTATTTATTTATTCAGATGATGTAATTTTGTTGTTAAAACATTAACATATACATGTCATTAGTGTTATCATTTGAACCTGGATTTTTTTTCATATAAAAAATATAAATACTATTTGTGCACCATCAATGTCTTTACCGGATATATTTTATAGATCCACTATTATTTTTTTTTTTATAGATCCACCATAGTGTCTTTTTTTTTTTTTACCGGATATATTTTATAGATCCACTATTGCTCATGAACATCATTATCCTCAAACTAAAAAAAAAAAAAAAAAAATTCTTTAAGTTACAAATGACCATACATTCAATTTTTTAATATTCACTCGTCTTATTTTAAGTGTCTATCTTTCCTTTTTATAATGTTCTAGAATTAGTATCAACTTTGTTTATTAATTCACGTCTCTTTAGTTATCCTCACCTTTTTACATTATTTACGATAAAAATGTTTAACATCAAATGCCACAAAACCAATAAATGGTACAAGAGTAAAATCTGGCATCAGTTAATAAGATTCAAAGTATTAATTAAAATTTTCCTATCTATTTGAAGGAGACAAAATAAACACTTAAAAAGGAATAAAGGAGTATTTTACCCCTATTCTTTTTTGTGTGGATGAGAACTTTATTGTGCGTAAACTCTACATTGAAAGTTTGGTCGTGTGAAGTTGGCTTTTTGTGTTCTAACTTGGACCTCTATCTTGTCACAGTCCAAACGGGAAACCGGTAACAATCGTCTATATATCTTAAATCGAGTCAGGATCGCCGAACTTTTTTTTTCAATTTTCACTATGACTTTTGTGGCGATGTCGGCGCGATTAAAAAACCGAGTTCTAGTGAGTCTCGATTTTCATGGGCGTGAACTCGGTTTTATAAGCCAATCATATACCGCCACGTCATCAAAATTTGGAAAAATTTTAAAACAAAAGCAGAGGATCCGGTTCCGCTTAAATCGATGTGAATGAATGGTGAAGGTGGTTTGAATCGAATTCAATTGAACTTCCAACGGTGATAATTAAATTTGTCCTTACAACGGTTATTGAGAAGTGTTATGATACAACGGTTATTACAGAGTTAAAGTAATAAATGAGTGTGATGTATCCAAATCAAGCCCACAAACAACCACTAGTAATGTTTGTTTCATCCATGAGTTTATCAAACACGACCAAGCTCTGAACATGCCTCGAGACTTGATCTCAACCAATATGGTTATTAATCGTTAACTGCTCATAGTATGATATATGGACACGATCCTATGATCTCAAACACTAAGCAACAATCGTGTTAAGTTACATTGGACTCCTCAAAACCATCCGATGAGGGGGTGGACCTAGGATCTTTGGGGAGAAGGTTTTATTCCACATCTAGACAATGACATTAGTTGTAGTGGTCGTACGTTGGTGGCACCGTAGTCAATCGGCACCATATGTTATAACTAATTAACACAAAGCTAGTTGAATCATATGAGAACAAACAATTGCATCATCAATTGTTGACTTTGTAACAAAATATTTTGAATCATTCATAATTGTTGACATCTGAATGAATTATTTATTTATTTGGGTGGTAGAGTTCGAATATCATATCTCTAAGACTTGTATAGGATGACGGTGTGTTTAATTATGTGATTGGTTTAAAAATGGTCATCATTTGGGTACAAGAACAAAAGAAATCTTTTTAAGACTACTTCACAAAAGCTTATACATTAGACTATAAACGCTATAAGAATTTAATTATACAGGTTCTACTGACACCACATAATTACTTTCGGTATCATATATAACTTTTGACACCATACATATAGGAAAATTATTTCTTAGTGACGTTGGTATGAACGTCACTGCCACCGACATCCCTTACGTATAAGGAACATCAGTGACAGTGATATTATTCATCATTTTCCGTGCTCACAAAAAAAAGTCACCGCCACTGACATTTTGTAGAAAAATTAGCATCAGTAGCAGTGACGTTTATTTCCACGAAAAGTAATCATATTTTTTGAAGTAATTTTCTTTGGTGTGTTATGTATTCGTGGGGTCGATAAAACCCGTTTTTTATTTTTTAAGACATGAATGTGTATCTAATATTAAAATCTAAAAGCAGTATATATGATAAAAGGTCCAAAGTTAAATTAAGGGGGATCGAGGGAAAAAGACAAAAATATTTATAAAACGAATAAATATGACATACTTTTTTTTAGTTGCAAAAGAATGAAAAAATTTGGCGTAAACAAAATTAACTCCTACATAAGCGCGCCACGGACAACCTGATTCTAAAATTTCCATTGTCAGCGTTGCAAAAAGACCTGCTTGTTTTTTTTTTTTTTTTCTTTTATTCAAACACCTGTAACTTTTGATTTATAATTCCGATTATCGAAATTTTTTCATCAAAATTCATATTCTTTTTTGCCCTTTAATTTGTTCTCAAAATACGATACTCCTTCCGACGTAAATTTTGAAAGTGAAAAAAATTTGCATTAGCCGAAAGACTTTTCTCTAAACGATCAGTAACTTTTGATTTGAAACATCGATCATCAAAATTGTTTACCAAAGTTCATATTCTTTTTTATCTTCATTTTGAGACCTCATTTGATACCTTTCGACGTAGTATTTGAAAACCGAATTTTATCGCAGCGTTCTGATAATACGATGTAACAATAACACAGATATAACACAGTAACGATCATAATGCACTGAATATATACCTTAAATGTTGGAATAAGAAAAGATTAGCACTTTGAGAAATCTAACTCCTTGCCAACACAACTTTCAGGAAAAAAAATAAATGGCAACAAAAAACATAGGTACCATCAAACTTGTGATTGACAATAAAGCAAACAAAGTTGTATTTGCTGAGGCTTCAAAGGACTTTGTGGATTTCCTTTTCTACTTGCTTGCTATGCCAATTGGCTCTGCCAATATACATTTTTCCTTTCAAAAGTGAACAAGACAGCAACAACAGGTCCAATGAAATCTGGACATAACCAAAATGATGAGTAATATAATCTCGAATCTTCGGATCGAACGGCATCCCAGGTACTTTAATTGTGTCTTCAACATCTCCATACTGTGATATGATTAATCCATACACTACCCATGATATTGGGCACATCCAATAATACCATGCCCACCATATTCGTATTTTCTGCCATTTTTCTTTCTCAATTTTTTTTTGTTATTATGCATAAATACTGTTCACATTAATTAAGCCATAAAGAAAGGAAAGAGAAGTACTTACTGGTTTTGGAACAAAAAAACCTAGAAAAAAGATTGAAAAGAATAAAAAGCTGAAGAAAGGATTGCTGCAACTTGTAGATTGACTGTCAAGTGTCCATAAGGCAATTGCATTCTTTAGTTTTAGCATTGGCATGCTCGCTTAGGAAAAAGAACAAACCCGTTTTATTCATCCTTTTAAGCTTAACTATTAGGTATTCACCATACTCACATGGATTCAAAGCAAAGTCAAACAACATAAACAAAAATCTTTTGAATGTTCAGCTCAGATTCAAAGCTTACAAACATCAACTGAGATTTACTGAGCTATATTTCATAATTAAAACAGAAATGAACAATTTTTTACAGCTAAAAAAAATATAAATTACCTGAGCAATTTTGCAGGTAGCATAATGCCCTTATTTTCCCCAACCCAATATCCATGGAATTATTAACAGAAGAATCAGTAGTCTTGTTATCATATCTGCAAATCAGCAATTCAAAAGAGAGAAGTTGAAACTAGGTTTTGGAGCCATTCTGAGGCCAAATCGTTATTTGCCTCAGACGAATATGAAATTTATTCTGAAGAGGGTTGATGCCGGCGGTCCATGGAGGACTCCGGCGGAGATATGGGTGTGGCTGTAATTATATATATATATATATATATATATATATATATATATATATCAAATCGAGAAAATGCTGAAAGAGAAAGGTGAGTGGAAGAGTGTGTGTAATTTTCATGGAAGTATCCGATGTAAGGAATCAGAGGAGTAGAAAGAGGAGAAGGGCAAAATAAAAGATAAAGCAAAAAAATAAATTGTAGGAAAATGTTTTGTCACGAAATCAACAAAAAAAATCTATTGGATTAAAATTTATATACAGGTGTAAAATGAATAAAACATAATATTCCCAAATATAAATCCATTTGAGATAACCAAATGAATCATTTATTAAATTTTTTTCATTTCACCTTTCATTTATTATTTATCTACCCACCTTCCACTATTTTACAATAATGACAATGAAAGGTTATCTTAGACTTTTTTTTTTATCAAAATTAATGACATATTACTATATTAACTATATTTCTTGTCTGTATGAAAAATCCCAAATAGATTTATATTTTGGGACGGAAGGTAGTATGTCCTAGGAGGTAGTATATATGTCAATCCTATAGGTCACAACATGGCAGAATTTTAAGAGAACCGAGCGCTACGGGACCCTTTCCTAGTCATGGAAGTTTAATTTATGTTGTGTGACTGCCATCTGTTGTGATGAAGATCCTTAAGAAGAGCGAGTCTTTTCATGAAGAGGTGAAAAACAAAATAACAAATACATGGATCCATAAAAAATTCAGATTGCGTTAGATGTAAAAAGTATGTTGTATATAATCTGTAGAATATAGATTTTGTTTACATATTCGAATACAACTACGTTTTATGTAGATTTGTGGGTTTGGATCTTTAAAATGCATATCTACCATCATATACTGATTACAGTGCAGTGTTACAACATTTTGGACCGAATTCCCTTCTTTTCTGTATAAATCCACCATATATTCTTTGTAATTAGTGGAGGAAGAAGAAACTCTCTTTCAATACTATGCTTCTTGTTATTGCTATATTTCTGGTTAATAATGTTATCAATTTATAACAATTTTTGGAAATCGAAAGGGACATGAATGCCTCTTGAATTCGTAAGTTAGCTTTAACTCACATTTGATGTTATTTTTTGAATGAATCTCGTCACTTTTTAGTTTTACTTTAATCACTTTTTTGGATGAAATGATCTTGCATGTAATGACGATGAAAAAAAAAAAACGAAAAGAGTGTTGTTTTATTGTTTTTCCATGATTTCGTTTTTAAACGAATGTTTATTCATTTTTGGTAACTACAAATATTATATGTATCATACATGTAAGAAATGTCCGATATTTTACGTTTACCAAAATGTGATTTATAAAAATTAGTAGAAATCTTACGTTTTTGCTCAAAAAAAATATGATGTTAAAAACTCATCGACGCATCGAAAGACAAAAAATAGATCAAAATACATCCAGTCCTAGTTTGCCGTAATGTTTTAGATTATTTCAATTCTCTTTTAAGAAATGCTAGTATTTTCTAATATATTAAAGACAAAGACCACCATCAACACATGTTGACCTTAGTTCGTTAGTGGCTCGGGCCCGTATCTGATATTGTCGAAAATATCACGGTTGCGATAACGGTGGAAGTATATGGATATCTGGCTAATATTTGTTGATTTCTCCGGCTTAAGTGGCGGTGTTTATGCGAAATATGAAGACTCCGAAGACGGGTTCACGATGATATGAATGCGGGTACAGAGTCGACAAATTGGCAGGGCTTAGCCTGCTTATATTAATATGCGAATGAATTATGATTTACACGTTGCTCCTATTTATAGACGACGGACTAATCGCGCTTGAGCTTATCTTGACAGGACGTAGTTAAGTACAATTAAGCATAATCAGGATAATTTCGGCCCCATCTGCGGTGATCAATCACCGGCCGGCTATGGTTGGTGCGGGTCCACAGCGACTTTAGATCGCTAGACGAGTGATTTCTAGTTATGTATGAATTGAGTCCGGCTTGTCTTGGTCTGTGAGGAGGCCTCGCGCGGATGGGCCCGAGTCACATCAAGATTTGATCTTGGCCCTTGAACCATTTGCAGGTATGGATAGGGCCAACAGCTGGTAGCTTATTCCCGACTTGGTAGCAAGCGGGTTGAAGATGTAGCTGTTCAGATGTTGTGATGTGACCTCTGCTCGGGACAGATCCCGGGTCCGTCAGACCGTTTGCGGGTTCGGTATATCAGTATCCAAGAAATTTTTATTTATTTATCATTTGTGTTTTCATTTGAAGTTGTTTTTTTTTTTTTTTCACATAAAAAATATAAATACTATTTGTGCACCATCAGTGTCCTTACCGTGTGTATTTTATAGATCCATCATTGCTCATGAACACCACTGTTCTCAAACTTAATAAATAGTTTCTTTAAGTTACAAATGATTACACAATCAATTTATTAATACTCACTCGTTTCATTTTAAGTCTATATTTCCTTTTTATAATGTACCATAATTAGTGTAAACTTTGTTTATTATGTCTTTCTTTAAATATCCTTATATTTTTACATTATTTACGATTAAAACTGTTTAACCTCAAATGCCATAAAATCATTTAAATGATGTAAGTGTAAAATCTTGCCTCAATTAATGAGATCGAAAGTATTAACTAAAATTTTATTTAACTATTTGAAAAGACAAAATAAACATTTAAAAGGGAATAAAGGAGTATATTCCCCCAATTTTGTGTGTGGATGAGAACTTCATGGTGGGTAAGATCTACATTGAAAGTTTAGTTGTGTGAAGTTGTCTTTTTGTGTTCTAATCTAAACCACTATCTTGTCACTATTCAAAGGGTTAATCGGTAAGGATTGTCTATATATGCTTAAACCGTTGTTAATGAATGGTGAAGGTGAATTGACCAAATTCAATAGAATTTCCAATGGTCATGATAAATTTATCCTTCGAAAGTATGTAAACATAAATTGGTTCTGGTAAGTGTTATGGTAAATCGGTTATTTCAAAGTTATTCCAAATGGATGAGTATGATGTAACCAAATCACTCCTACAAATCTCCACCATGCGTGAGGTGTGTTAGAGTTGATCACACCTCTTTAATTCGTATAACTCCAAAATACTTGTTGAATGAATGTTCATGATATTTGGAAACTACAAATATTATGTATCATACATGTAAGAAATGTACACTATTTTACTTTCATTGGATTGTGATTTAGTAAAATTAGTAAAAATCTTATGCTTTTGGACACAAAAAATTGATGTTAAAAAAATCATAGACGCATCGAAAGACGAAAAGAAAAAAGACCAGCATACATTCAATCCATGTTTGTCGTGATGTTTTCTGTTATTTTAATTTTTCTGAAGAAAATTTAGTATTTTCGAATATAATGAAGAAAAATTCCATCATCAACGTGAACGGTCCCTGGTTCATCTGAGACTCGGGCCCACATCCAAAAACTTTTATTTATTTATTCAAATGATGTAATTTTGTTGTTTTTATGAGTAATATGTAATTTTGTTGTTAACATACAAATATCATGTTGAACTACAATCTCTTGCACAATATGGGGAAAATAATGTTAACATCAGAGTTCGATCTAATGATCTCTGACTCTGATACCATGTTGAACTACCATCTCTCTTAAAAACTTAAGTTGATGGGGAGGTTATGCACTTTAACATATCATTTGTGTTCTCGTTTGAATTCGGATTTTTTTCCACATAAAAATTAGAAGTACTACTTGTGCATCTACAGTTTGCTTACTGGATATATATATTTTATAGATCCACCATTACTCATAAACATCATTATTCTCAAACTTTAAAAGAAGAAAATTTCTTTAAATTACAAATGATCACACAATCAATTTTCAAATACTCACTTGTCTCATTTTAAGTGTATCTTTTCTTTTTTGTATTGTTCCAGAATTTGTGTCAACTTTGTTTATTAATTTATGTCTTTCTTTAAATATCGATCCTCACATTTCTTCACTTTTACGATAAAAAATGCTTAACATAAAATGCTGTAAAACCAATTAATGGTATAAGTGTAAAATTTTACATTAATTAAGTATTAACTATTTTTTTATACCTATTTGAAGAGACAAAATTAACCCTTGAAAATGAATAAAGAAGTATTTTTTTACCCTATTGTTTATTGAAGAATATAGAACTTATTGTGCGTAAGCTCTAAATTGAAAATTTTGTTGTGTGAAGTTGTATTTTTGTGTTCAAAGTTGGGCCTCTATCTTGTCACCATTCAAAAGGGTAACCGGTAAGGATTGTGTATATATGCTTAAACCGTTGTTAATGTATGGTGAAGGTGAATTGAATCGAATTTTAATAGAACTTCCTACGGTGATTAACGACGGTGATAAATTTATTCTTATGAGTGACAACCATAATTGGTTATTGAGAAGTATTATGATACAACAGTTATTTGGGAGTTATTTCAAATAGATGAGTGAGATGTATCCAAATCACTCATACAAACCCCACTATATGTGAGTGGGTATGTTAGAGTTAATCACACTCCTTTACTTAGTATAACTCCCAAATATATGCTGAATTGTTCATGAAATATTATGTATCATACTTGTAAAATGTGTACGATATTTTACTCTTTATGGATTGTGATTTTGTAAAATTAGTAAAAATCTTAAGCTTTTAGTCACAAATATATGTTGTCAGAAAAATCATAGACGCATCGATTAACAAAAAAAACAGATCATCGAACATTCAATCCTAGTTTGTCATGATATTTTCTGTTAGTTTTATTTTTCTTAAGATATGTTAGTATTTTCTAATGTAATAAAGATTAAAGACAAAGACCATCATCAACACGAGCGGACCCAGATTTATTATTTATTCAAAATTATGTAATCTTGTTGTTCAAAACAAAAGAATATCATTTGTGTTCTCATTCAAAGATGGATTTTTTTCCCATAAAGAAATATAAATACTATTTGTGCACCATGACTGTCATTACCGGATATATTTTTATAGATCCACCATTGCTCATGAACATCATTACTTTCAAGCCTAAAAAAAAGTTTCTTTAAGTTATAAATGAACACACCATCAATTTTTTAAAACTCACTCATCTCATTTTAAGTGTCTGTCTTCCCTTTTTGTAATATTCCAGTATTTGTGTCGACTCTGTCTTTTAATTTATGCACTTCTTTAAATATCCTCACATTTATACATTATTTACGATAAAAAATGAATAACATCAAATGCCGTAAAACCAATTAAATGGTATAAGTGTAAAATCTTGCATCAATTAATTAGATCCAAAGTATATTAACAAAAAAATTCTTTAACTATTCGAAGAGATAAAATAACACTTAAAAAGGAATAAAGGAGTAATTTTTACCTTTTCTTTTTGTGTGTGTGGATGAGTACTTTATTGTGTCTAAGCTTTACATTGAAAATTTAGTTGTGTGAAGTGGTCTATTTGTGTTCTAACTTGAACCTCTATGTTGTCACTATTCAAAGGGGTAACGGGTTACCTATATATGTTTAAACCGTTGTTAATGAATGGTGCACGTGAATTGAATCTAATTTCAACAGAACATCCAACAGTGATAAACGACAATGATAAATTTATCCTTACGAGTGACAATCATAAATTCGTTACCGAGACAATGTTATGATAAAATGGTCATATGAGAGTTATCACAGATGAATGTGTGTGATGTATATAAATCCTCCGTACAAACCACCACTATGTGTGAGTGAGCACTATGTGTGAGTGAGTGTATTAGAGTTAATCACATCATTTTACTTGGTATAACTCTCATATACATGTTGCACCATAATATACCAACTGATGATGTCAATCATCAAGATCACTGGAACGTAGGGTGAGCCTTATGTGAGTGTTTATTTGAAGTGGCTAGACCATTGAGGTAGACTATGCACCCTTGAAGGATCAAGCCAACATAGTTTTCCGTAGTTAATGGCTTGGGTATTCGGCAGCGTATCATTGATTATTACTTTGAAAGCTAATAGTTGAGGATTTATACATGTGTTGCACCATTAATGTGGAGATGAAACGTAGAGCCGTATGGGATATTTAGTTGGGAATGTGGGCTCGATCAACACAAGGGTTTCTTCAAGATTGCAGCTATGATGAGGCAATGAGAAATATTCCTTTGATCGATTACCATAGTGAACTAATGAACGTGTTTGACCAGGTCACTATCGAGCCTTCGAGTCCTGAGCACAGGGTCAAAAAAGTTCACACACTTTTCGAGGGTCTAATTAAGCATTGTCCACAACCTCCAAAGACGATGATAGATAGGGCATGCTAGGCCTGTAGCCTTGAAAGACAAGCGTAATTGTCCATCAAAAACCCTCGAGGAACCCTAAGACAGAGAGATGAGAGGCTTTAAGGCCTTGAAAGTAGACCATGCACAACATTATCCCAAATTAGTTACCCTTCCCCGCATACATAGCTGTCGTATCATAGAATTTGGTAGGACTGGGGTCAAAGATATGATCAAGACTCACAGTGAAAAACCTTGAGGATGGATGAGATACAAGTAGTGCATATGTAACATGATAGACCGAAAAGGATGTTCGTGGTCACATGCTCATAACGAGGAATTCTGGACCTTCGGCCTTTGGGGGTGGGTGGGTGGGGTGGGGGGGGGTGGCGATACACATGCTTGAAGCGATCCATGGTAGCCCCAAGGCGCTACAAGTCACACTCCTATCCAATGTGAGGGCAGGCCGGCCCTAATATAAGGCGGGTTAGGCACGTGCCGAAGGCCCAACTGTCAGGAGGCCCCGAAATTGTTAGAATATATTAGCCAAAATTATTTCCATGTTCATATTACCTTAGTCAATATAGCATTTACTCAGTCAATTGACTAGCATTAGTTTAGCTAATCTGTAGGAGATTTTGTAGCATCAGTTACAAAACTTGTATGGTATTTATACTCCTGATTTTGTGAATAAAATCAACAAAGATTTCATAGTCTTTTATGGTAGCAGAGCCTACTTTTTTTATCAGCCGCCGGCCTTCTTCTCCATTTTCTCCTCTACGCTTCCACCAACACCATGTCTGACTCCACCAAAATTCACCCGGCTATGGTCAGAACTAATATCAAATCCGTTATTCCCATAACGTTGGATACCAAAACCACCAATATCAATCCCGGTCCCTTCTTTTCAAAAATTTGGCCAAGGCACATGATGTGCTTGACCATATAATCCCTCCTACACAACCTGCTGAAAAGGCTGCCGCCGACAAGGCTAAAGCCGACAACCTCCCTCTCTGGAAGAGGTTGGATGCTATTGTTCTCCAGTGGATATATGCGACGGTTTCGAACGATATTCTCACCCGGATTTTGCAGGAAGAAGATACTGCTGCTGAAGCTTGGGTTAGAGTTTCTGATATTTTTCTCAATAATAAAAATTCCAGAGCTGTGCTATTGAACAAGGAATTGCACAAACTCTCTCTGGCTGATTTCCTAATCTGGTCGCCTATTGTACTCGTCTGCGTTCATTGGCCGACCAACTCCACAATGTCGGTAACCCGGTTTCAGATGGCACTCTGGTTCTTCGTTTGCTTGATGGGTTAACTGCTCCGTACAAGGAGTTTGTCACGGTGATGCACCACAAGAAACATCTCCCCGATTTCGCGACTGCGCGATCCAAGTTGGCTCTCGAGGAGTCCAATCTCATGGAAACGGCTCGATCTGAGGCGGCGGATTCTCAATCAGCATTGGTGCATCAGCAACCCGATGACCTTCATCGTGGCAACTCACAATCCTCCAATTACTCGGTAATCGTGCTTCCTCTTCCCGTAATAATAATCGATCAAGAACAAACAAGGTAGTGCGGTCGAAATAGTGGCGGGGTCGACGATTCGCCAAGCAGGAAATGGTGGAAATCGATCCGGTCAAAATAGTGGCGCCGTCGGCTGCTTTCAACCGGCGGTGGTCAATTTCGAGCTCGGCCCGCTTGATTCCGCCATGGTGGATGGGATTGAGCACCTTGGGCTACCCTCCTTGCCCATTTCCTACCCGTCCAACTCCAGTGTCCGGGACTTTTGGGGCCTCGTCCTCTACAAATAAAAGAATGAGGCATATAATGCCGAAGAAATTCCAACCGACATCGACTCCGCTCAAGAAAGCGATGTACACAATGACTCTCTCCCACCTACTTGGTTTATGGATACCGGGCAACGCCCCATATGACTTCGACGTCGGTACACTCACTCCTTATTTTAATTCGAGCACTAATTACGGTATTATCGCCGGTAATGGACAATCGATTCCAATTCGTGGTCATGGCAATGCTGTTTTTCCCTATCCTAACCCGCCCTTACGTCTGAACAATGTTCTACATGCACCCAATATCATCAAAAATTTGGTCTCTGTCCGAAAATTTACTACTGATAATAATGTTTGTGTTGTTTTTGACCCTCTTGGTTTTTCTGTCCATGATCTGCAGACGGAGAAATGCCTCATGAGATGTGATAGTTCGGGAGATCTATATCCTGTCACTCCCACACAAAGTCTTTCAAGCTCGTCTTCTGCTTTATTAGCGTCTTCCGTGTGGCACAATAGGTTGGGCCATCCGGGACCTAAAGTTCTTGATTTTTTGCGTTCCAATAATTATATCACATGTTCCCACACCCCCCGTTCCAATTTATGTCATTCGTGTGTGTTGGGTAAACATGTTCGTAAACCATTTTATGACTCTACTTCTATGTCTTTTTCCCCTTTTGATATCGTTCATAGTGATTTATGGACATCCCCAGTTATAAGTTCATCCGGACATCGTTATTACGTATTATTTTTGGACGATTTTACCAATTATTTGTGGACGTTTCCAATTGCTCATAAATCAGATGTGTTTGCTATTTTTTCAAAATTGCATGCGTATATTCTCACTCAGTTTGAAAAAAGATTAAAACCATCCAATGTGATAATGGTCGGGAATTCGACAATCATCCTTTTCATCATTTCTGTAATTCTAATGGTATTGCTTTTCGCTTTTCTTGCCCTTACACATCTTCTCAAAATGGTAGAGCGGAACGTAAAATCCGTACTATAAATAACCTTGTCCGCACTTTACTACTTCATGCCTCGGTTCCATCCAATTTTTGGCATCATGCTTTAGAAATGGCTACATATCTTCTTAATATTCTTCCTAGTCCTCTACTAGATAATGACACTCCCCTACATCGACTATTTCATAAGAAACCCGCATAATGGCCACTACACGATTTTTGGTTGTTTATGTTACCCTCTTTTTCCTTCCACTACCATACATAAACTTCAACCCCGGTCTACCCGTGTGTGTTTCTCGGATACCTCGCGAATCATCGAGGTTTCAAATGTCTCAACCTCTCTACCAACAAAATAATTATTTCCCGCCATGTTTCTTTTGATGAGCATATTTTTCCTTTTTCTACACTCCACAAACCGACCCCAGCTTCTTATGATTTTTTAAATCATGAAATTAGCCCTCTGGTCACCCAGAATATTGATTTTCCCCACCATTGGTCCTGCACGGCCCAATCGTTATCTGGGCCCACCTCCACCCAACAGTCCACTCCAAAATTCTAATTCTCACTCCAGTCCGTCCACTGAGCCCAGTATCCACTCCACACCTATTTCTTCTACGAATTCTTCACCACAAGATACTACAGCCTCTTCGTCCCCTTCACCCTTCCCAGTCCAGCCTCGCGCCCCTCCTCCCGGCCTATCACTCGTGCACGTCATGGCATTTTTGTCCAAATCCTAAATATTTTTCGGATGAATCTTTTCTCTCCACTACTTCAAAATCCCCACTCCTCGTAATCCTATTACAAAGATTACGTGATCCGACCGGAGATTGGCTATGGTGATTTAATTTGATGCTCTAATTAAAACTAGGGCGTGGGATTTAGTACCCGCCCACCGAACGTTAATGTTATTCGATCTATGTGGATTTTTGCTCATAAACATAACGCTGATGGTTCTTTTGAGCGTCATAAGGCTCGTCTTGTAGGTGATGGAAAGACTCAACATGTGGGTATCGATTGTGGTGAAACATTTAGTCCCGTGGTAAAACCGCGACAATTCGGATTGCTCTAAGTTTGGCACTCTCCAAAAATGGCCACTTCATCAACTTGATGTTAAGAATGCGTTTTTACACGGGATCTTCATGAAACTGTTTATATGCATCAACCGGTTGGTTTTCGTGATCCAAATTCATCCTGACTATGTGTGCTTACTTAGAAAGTCACTATACGGGCTCAAACAAGCCCCACGCGCATGGTACCGCCGCTTTGCAGATTTTGTTTCACTTATGGGTTTTATAAATAGCACGTCCGACTCCTCTCTCTTTATTTATCACTCGGGTTCTGATGTTGCATATTTATTATTATACGTCGACGACATTATTCTTACGGCTTCATCGGATTCTCTTCGGACTTCTATTATCTCTCATCTTGCCACCGAATTTGCAATGAAGGACCTAGGTCCGTTACATTATTTTTTGGGAATCCGGGTCACTCCTCATCCACATGGTTTATTTTTATCTCAGCGTCAGTATGCCCTGGAAATTATTGAACGAGCGGGCATGGCGAATTGCAAACCATCTAAGACACCTGTTGATACAAAGCCCAAGCTCGGGACTGAGGATGGTGATCTTTTACCTGATGGTACTCTATACCGCAGTCTTGCGGGAGCTCTTCAATACCTAACATTTACTCGGCCTGATCTGTCCTACGCGGTACAACAAATCTGCCTTCATATGCATGCCCCTCGCACAACTCACTATAATGCATTAAAGCGTATCATTCGATACATTCAGGGCACTTTAGATCTTGGCATGCACTTAACTCCCTCGTCCTCCATGGATCTAGTTGCATATACGGATGCGGATTGGGGGGGTTGTCCGGATACACGTCGCTCTACTTCTGGTTATTGTGTTTTTCTAGGCGACAATCTCATATCCTGGTCCTCCAAACGTCAACCTACACTATCTCGTTCAAGTGCAGAGGCCGAATACAGGGGGGTGGCCAATGTTGTTTCTGAATCTTGTTGGCTACGCAATCTTTTATTGGAATTACGCCGTCCGGCCCGTAAAAGCAACATTGGTTTATTGTGACAACATAAGTGCGATCTATCTTTCGGGAAATCCGTTCAACATCAACGAACAAAACATATTGAAATGGACATACACTTTGTCCGGGAAAAGGTTGCTCGCGGTGAAGTCCGGGTTCGCTCATGTTCCTTCACGATATCAAATTGCGGACATTTTCACGAAGGACTTCCTCAAATACTCTTTGATGATTTTTCGACATAGTCTCAACATTCGAGAATCTCCGCCACTACGGGAGGTCATTAGAATATATTAGCCAAAATTATTTCCATGTTCATATTACCTTAGTCAATATAGCATTTACTCACCAATTGACTAGCATTAGTTTAGCTAATCTGTAGGGAGATTTTGTAGCATCAGCTACAAAACTTGTATGGTATTTATACTCCTGATTTTGTGAATAAAATCAACAAAGATTTCATAGTCTTTTAGAAATTACATGGCTCAGTAAAAAAATCGTGTAGATCCAATCCCAACCAATCTAATATAATGTGTTAAAATAATTACATGAATTAATAAAGAATCAAATTATAGACTCACTAATATAGTGTGTTACAAAAATTATTTGAACTGATAAAGGCCAAAATTATAGGTCAAACCTGTTTTGTTAAGGCAACCCAAATGTAAATGATAACAATATATGAAAACATATCTAACATCAATGAATTTCAATTTTATATCTACAGATTTTAGAAGCGCGATGTTGAAGTAATGTTTTGTAAGAATGTTTTCGAAAAGAAAAAAACTCTAGAGGCTTAATTCGGCGACTTCGCCGAAAGCCTGAAAATTTCCAAGACTGGCCCAGTTTGAGGCCATAGGGAACCGAGGTCAGGAAAAAGCTTATAACAAGGCTTGACAGACCTTAACGAAATGTAATGCCATTACACATGCTCAATGCACGGCATCCATGACCAAGGCACTGAGGGACACGACTATTTTCAGAGCAAAGCAAGATGAACTTGAGGTCACGCAATGCTTGAAATAAGGCATGTTGGACCTTAGGGTATGAATGACTAATGCGCATGCGTGATGCAAGTCATGCTAGGTCGAGACACTTAAGGTCACACTTCCACTCATAGAAAGGTAATAGGGATCTGAGGGGGCATCCACTCATAAAAAAACAAATAGAGATTATGCATTATATATTGACATGAAGCTTTTAATACATTTACAATGCTAGTATGGAGAGGGATTCAACTCAGACTACGATGCCTACTACAAGGCCACAATCAAGGATTGGAGGTGGATCACTACGTACAGGGCAGTCCCTGTGAATTTCAAGGCCCAAAGCCAAATACATTTATCGGGCCCTAAGCCAAAAACATTGAAGACAAATTCTCTAGACAATATCCATCTTTCAATCTTGATTTAATTTTTAAATGGTTTCAATTTGCAATTTCATTGTCATTGTTTACTACTACTGGAAGTTTGAATTTGTAAATGTAATCACATAGAATAGAGTGAGTCATGAGGGGCTAAGGGCAGGGCAAAAGTGGCTAGTAGTAAAGAAGGGAGGTCGATCGTGAAAGTCAATATACAAATATAAAATCCATTTAGGTTTTTCCTAATTTCCTTAAAAAAAACATGTTTTTTAACAAACAAAAAAAAGTATTACTGGGCTGCTAAAACATGGGCTTCCAGTTCTATGCTACTACTGGCTTATTTTTTCAAGTGGACCCTTAAAATAACAAATTTTTAGTAGGCTCTGCCCATAGGCCTGTTGGTGGCATGTCCCAAGGGGGACGGGTCTGCTACATATAGTGTTGATGAAACCTACTGAAATGGTTGCGCTAATTAGGCAGTTCCTGGCCATGTGTTAAAACCCATCAATATTACTCCATATTTCTTGGTGATAAATGTGTTGTGCCATAACAATTATATCGTTAGTATTTGTCATACTAATACAAATGGTATTTCCTTATGGAATGTAAAATTAATATAATCATACATATGGTAATAAGATATATTTGATGGAAATCGAAGGCAATAGATCCAAATAAAACTTTATCCAACTGCTATCTCAATGAAAACATGTATGGATGTCCTAAAAAAGCAGTACCATTACAGAATTGGTGTGTTGGTACAACTTTCAACTACTTAACTCTGACAGCTATATTTCTTAACCAACAAATATTGATTAATTAAACAGACTAATTACTCTTATCTCTTAACTTTAAAACTGAATACAACTACAACTTCTATCATTGATCAATGTTTGAAATGTTATCATTATTGCCATTGTCATTGAATGCTTGGTGAACTGATCCGGGTATTATGTTCCAGTTGCCGGAATTGTCCATGAATGGCTGAGATGTTGCCATTTCCATCGAATTCGAGGGGTTGAATAGTTCTTGCCGGTTTTCCGGCAATGTTGTTTGAAGAACACTATTGATTGCCATTGTTGATGTTGCCATTGCCATGGAGTTGGAGGAGTTGAATAGTTCTTGCATGTTTGGCATTGTTGTTTGTTGAACACCATTGAACGATCTCTCGTACCAATCTGGCATTGGTCCGCCGGTGAACGGTGAATTGTCAAGACTATTGAAGAAATCATAATTTACAGTATCTGTCTCCATGGACCCTAAAAAATGCGAATCAAGATGGTTCCAAAATGAAAATTACACGTGGATTTAGTGTAATAACATTGTGGTACTATACAATAATAAAAATAAGTCATTCATGGGTGAAACATATAGAGAAATGTTTGTGCAATAGCAAAATGGTTATAACAATTAATACAACACATTTTTCTACTATTGATTTTATAGGACCCCATGGGAATCAATAGGCCCTCCAACATAATCAATATGCGAAAATGTGTTGTGGTAATATGTTGTGATTATTCTGTGATGACATTATCACTACTCAAACATATATTAATATATAGCGTATAGTCTATTAGTCAATGAATCCTAGTATAGTGTATAGTATTTCAAAAAGAAAATATGTTATTCAACCATCAAGGCACATATGTCAATTTAACATCATCAACAAAGTCATAGAGGTGGGACGAGATGGTTATTGAACAATAAATGCACATCACTCGATCTACGTGATCAACACAGTCTACGGTCTTAGACCGTGTAAGCGGCCCCTTTGGGTTGGGGACCCGCTCTTTTTTTTTAAGGAATCATGACTATTGAAATAACGGACTGACCTCAATTAATAAATTTCAAGTTTTAACTAATCATTAGCTTGTAAAGGAATAAAATTGAGAGAACTAACTCACCCACAACTGAAAAAGAAGAGCTTGATTCATGAAATTTGTTTGTCTGGATAAAATTTTGTCCGCCGCCATAGAGTGACAGATCTTGCAAGCTGATAGGTCCCTTGTTGTCTATTTTGTAATCCCACGAGAATTCATGATCATGGCTTTGATGCACCTCATTATTTTTCATTGATGTATGATTTAGGGTTTTTGTTTGGTTTACTATATCTTCTAATAACCCATCATTAGCATTTGAATGTTGATTAAATATATCAACATTAGGTTGTGTTGTATGCACAACTTGATGACTATTATGTTCATAAGTTTTTGGTCTGAATAAAGGAGGACTTGGATTGGAATCAAGATTGAAAGTTGTGAATGAGTTAAGGTTATTAATAAAACCTCGTTGAGTTGTCCAATAAACCCTGCAGCATTATTATTATTGTTTTCAGGAAAACCGAATAGTTTTGGTTATTATTATTATGAGGATAAAAGTATAGATTTGGTCGGCATTATTATTAGGAGAATATGACATGCTGCATAATTTCCCATAAATAGGTGGTGAACAAACGCTTGTCATGCACGAAGATGGTAAGGAAGATGGGGAAGGATTAATTGATATATTCGATACTGGTTGGATGTAATTGTTTATTTCTTCCTTATCACTTTGAGTGGGGTATAATGGCAAATTTGCCCTTTGCCTTTTCTTTCTTCTTGTGTGCCAGAAATTCTTGATCTCGTTGTCTGTTCTTCCCGGAAGCTACACATAATTGAACCAAATTCATAAATCAAGAACCAATTGTGCACAGTTGTGTTTTTTCCTGGTTGAGTAATAGTAGCGATTCCAAAAAAATACAATAATTAATCAATGGTTATAATTATTAATATGCTAACCTGTTTAGCTATGTAAGCCCATTTATTACCGAACTTTTGATGAAGTTGAACAATAACGGCTTCTTCTTCTGCAGTAATTGCTCCTTTTTTTAGGTTAGGTCGTAGATGATTGAGCCATCGCAACCTACAACTCTTGTTGCATCTGCTCAACCCGCTAAGCTTCGTAAAAAACATTCCAGCTTCCTTCACCATTTTTCGTCACATAGTCTTGCAAGATTGCATCTTCCTCTGGTGTCCATGGCCCTTTTCTCAATCCTCCAACTGTCACTTGTTGATTGTTTCCACGGTTGTTGTTGCTTGGTCTGTCATCGTTGCCTCCTTGTGTGGCCATCAACTTAGATGTTCTTTAATTTTTACCTAATTGATCAAAAATCGGGTTCTGCACAAAAAAAGAAAAGAAAAAAAAAAACATACTTAGCCCATGTAGTTATAGTACTAGTTAAAGTATTAAAAACAATAATTCAATTAGTCCCTCTTGCTTCTCTTGATCGAAAGGCAGGGGTAGAAGTGTGTGTGAACGTCCCTTCAGGGACATCTGATAGAAAAGGTGTGTGTGTGGGGCCTACGGGGGTTGTAGGTGCGAGCGGGGTTTATGATTAATGTCATCTAGCTAGGCTTTTTTTTTTTTTTTTTTTTTTTTACTTACATTATTTCGGTCAAAGAGAATAGCTAGAAAGAAGGGAAAGGGAAGAAACCTTGATGAGAGAAAGAGATAAGGGGAATGTAAGGAGTGAAGAGTGATTTTGGAGAGAGAAAACTAAATGTTTTAGGATAAGTTGTGAGATAACAACCCATAGACTATAGAATTTATAGGTGAAGGAATGACGGAGTCATAAGCATTGTGTTATAATGGGTAACACAACCAAATTTTCTATCTTTGACCATGATGTAGGACCCATTGTTTATGATGTACTTTCAACATGATCAAAGATACAAAATTTTATTGTATCACTTGTTATGGCACAATGATTGTGCCTGGATCATTACAAGGCCGAAAGAAAGGATTTCGTCCAAGGTTTCATCAGACTCCAAAGACTTTTTGTCATCTTTTCCCATAACTTTTGTAACTCGTTTTCTTAATAGATGTATAGTCATTTATTTTGCAGCACTAGAATAATATTCTTACACTTCTAAAAAAAAGGCAAAAGATGTGGGAGACCCTTTAACTATTGAGATGATAAATTTGGGGTCATTTCTCTATTTTCTTATAAAAAATTGGTCCATAATAGTTTTTCCTTTCGATTTTTGGTGGTTACTATTCCAACAACAAGGTGCATTAGTCCTCACCGCAAGCAGGATGCGAAGATCAAACATAACTGTTGAATTATCATCTCTTATAAAATTTTAAACTGATGGGGACGTAGATGATTATTATATTAAGCACTTCGAAACCCCCACTCAAGTGTGAGTCTATAACAAGTCTGGACCAACATGGCATACAAAGACATATAAAAAACGCACAAGGCCAACAAAGGCCAACATTTTCACAATATAAATGGAAAGACAATGTTGCAGCAAGGATTGATCCCCATGACAGCCCGTTATAATTAGCATGTTGAATTATCATTTCTCCCAAAAACTTAAGTTGATGGGAAGGTAGATAAATAGCATCTTAAACACTTCAACAATAACTGCTTATGTACCGCGAACATGTTGGTCCTCAACGTTTGTGTATTTTTTCACGACAATTTTGTTCGTAACTCCTTATATTGGAATCTTTGAGACACTTTTAGAGTACCGTTCGATATACTAGAACTAGAAGAAATATAACTAGCATACTCTACTCGATCTGAGAACTCATTTCTAAACTACCGCTCAACCTGTATGTAACTTGAAAATGTTGAGCACAATGGCCGAGCATGCCATATCTTATGGCTTTCCACAGAGCTAGGGGCAGTACTGGTCGTAGGAGCGTTTGCAAGAATAAATAAAACGATAATAAGAGAGTAATAAAAATATTGAGGGTTTTGAGTCCTTACTATAAGTGTCAGATTATTGAGGGTTTGGAGTCCTTAATGTAAGTGTCAGAGTCAATTAATTTAACATAAGTAGTAGGACTTTATAACATGATAAGCTAGTACGTCCTAATGGAAAAAGATAAAGTCAGTACACATAAATCTTCTATTGTTCCTCCCCAGATTAGAGGTAGAGATTAAGCCGGTCCTTCTCGCGCGGAAGAATTATGTCATTCCCATAGATCACGACATGCCAGAATATTTAGAAAACCGAGAGCTGTTAGACTGGAAGTTTAGGCTCAGTGACAAGCATCTGTTATGATGAAGATGCTTAAGAATAGTGAGAATTTTCATGAAGAGGTGAAGAACAAAATAGCAGAATACATGGATCCGTAAAAATAGATTCAGATTACGTAAACTATGATGTAAATAATCTTTTGAACACAAATTCTGTTAATATATTCTAATACAACTACATTTTATGTAGAACTGAGGGTTTGGATCTATAAAATACGGATTTACCATCATTTACAGGTTCTGGTGCAAGTGTTCTAACATTTGGGATCAAATTCCCTTCTTTTCTAGATAAACCCACCATATAATAAAGAAAAACTCTCTTTCAATACAAAAATGCTTTTTTGTTATGACTATTTCTGATTAATAATGTTATTACGTTATAACAATTTTTTTAAATTGGAAGGGACATGCATGCCCCTTAAATTACGTTACGACACTTTTTATGAGACGTATATAGTAGTATTTTTTTTTTTTATTGTTTTATTATGATTTCGTTTTTGAACGAATGGTTTTTTTTTTTTTTTTTTTTTTTTTTTTTTTTTTTAAGAGGAATGAATGGTTTTTCAGTTTTGGTAAGTACAAATATTATATATCATACATGTAAGAAATGTACGATATCTTATGTTTACCGGATTGTGATTTAGTAAAATTAGTAAAATCTTACATTTTTTTGTCAAAACTAATGATGTTAAAAAATCATATTCGTATCGAAAAACAAAAAATAAATCAACGTACATTTAATCCTAGTTTGTTGTGCTGTTTTCGGTTTAGTATTTCTAATATAATTAACACGTGCTGACCCACGTTCATCAGAGGCTCGGGCCCACATCCAAGAATCTTTTATTAATTCATCCACGGTTTTTATATGCTTAAACCGTTGTTAATGTATGGTGAAGGTGGATTGAATCGAATTTTAATAGAACTTTCAACGGTGATTAACGACGGTGATAAATTTATCCTTGTAAGTGACAACCATAAATTGGTTATTGAGAAGTGTTACGGTACAATGGGCATTTGAGAGTTATTTCAAGTAGATGGGTGTGATTTATCCAATCACTCCTACACACCACCACTCTGTGTGAGTGGGTGTGTTAGAGCTAATCTGTAACGCTCCGTCCCGAAAACCGAGTATTTTCGGAAAACGGACCCATTTCCGAAAATACTCAGGTTTCAGGACGAGGCGTTACATAATCACATCTTTTTACTGAGTATAAAACCCAAATATCCAATGAACAGTTCATGAAATTAATATTATGTATCATACATGTAAGAAATGTACGATATCTTACTTTACTGGATTGTGATTTTGTAAAATTAGTAATACTCTTAAGCTTTTTCCTCTCAAAAAAAAGTAATACTCTTAAGCTTTTGGTCGCAAACATATGATGTTAGGAAATCATAGATGCATCATACGACAAAGAAACAGAGCAGCGTACATTCAATCCCAGTTTGTCGTGATGCTTTCTGTTATTTTAATTTTTCTTAAGAAATGTTAGTAATTTATAATGTAATCAAGACAAAGACCATCATCAACACGAGCGGACCCACGTACATCGAAGGCCCGGGTCCACATCTGAGAACTTTTTTATTCATTTATTCAAATTATGTAATTTTGTTATTAAAAATAAAAATATCATTTGTGTTCTCAATCAAAGCTGGATTTTTTCCCCATAAAAATATATAAATACAATTTGTGCACCATGAGTGTCCTTTACCGGATATATTTTGATAGATCCGCCATTGCTCATTGTTGTCAAGTGTGACTTGATCTCTACGTCTGGAATCTGGCAAAGCTATCTAATAGTCAGCTGAGGTGATGGGTTGCTGACTAGAGTGTTCAAGTCTGAGGAAGTCAGCTGGTTGAAATCGGCTGAGATCTTTCTGTCAGCAGAGTAGTTTGTTGATCCGTTGATTGCTGTTGAGCTGAGCATCTGAGTATTGGTTACTAAGCTGGGTGGAATCAGCACTGCTGGGACCCACGTCTGGGGCATTTATTGGAATTTCGACAAAGATCCTATGGCGGTTAGGGTTTATGGATTTGTGACTATAAATACCAATTGTTGTAATCAATGCAAGTATACATGTGTGTAAATCTTTCTAGACTTCAGTGCATAATAAATATCTCTTTTCTGTATATGGAGTAGTCGACATAATGCCGGAAACCGGCCACGTTAAATCTTGTGTTCTTCTTGGTTCCGTTATCTTTTTGATTGTTTTACTTAGGGCTGAGCTTGGGTTGAGTTGGGTTTTTACATAGTATAGGTCGGGTTGGTTAAAAAAAAAACTAACTCAAACCAAACCAAATGACTATAAAACCCAATGGGTTGGGTTTCGGGTTTTCATCCATAAAACATGCATATATAATAAAACTTTTACGCTATAAAACCCAGACACATGTATATATCAAAATTCGAGATTCATATCATATGTTCATAACAATAATCGTTAAAGAAAACGTTAAAAATGATAATTAAGAATCCAACAACACATAACAAACCAACAACATACAGAGATAATAATTAAAGACCAATAGTTACATAAAAAAACATTATCGGAATTTTTTTTCCCGAAGAAAGGTCAAAGAATCGTAGAAGGAAACTGAAAATGAAATGATAGCAGCAATATGAAAACACCATTTTTCTTTGGACGGAATACATACATACATACATATGTATATATATACACACACACATACATACATACATTTATATATATATACACATGTGTGTGTGTATATATATATATATATATATATATATATATATATATATATATATATATATATATATATATGTATGTATGTATGTAAATATAAAATTCAACTCACACGAGGCCGAAAAAATTCTTAGCATTTCACTATCTACCAATAGATCGCTGACAAGCTGATATGGCATTTTTCTAATAATGGAATCTACTCAATGAAAAACAAGCTACAAACTTGCAAAGGTGATGAAGTACCAATCGCAAGAGGTTTGTGCTGCTTCGTCTTCCTCTAGTTTTAATGTTTGGAATGGAGTCTGGCAGCTTAATTAAAGTTAAGCCCAGGATTCTTCACTTTACATGGCAACTGTTAAATAATGCATTACCAACGGCCCTAGCACCTCGTTTTAGAGGAATTGGCAATGGTTTATGCCAAAGCTGTCATCGAGTGAAGAATCCACATGGCACTGTCTATTTGAATGTGATATTCCTTTGGTGATATGGAACGAGTATCCTTCTTTGGTTTTTATGCGAGATCATCAAATACATTCTCTCCATGATATTTTTTGCTTTACTAATGGAAGCTCAAGATGAAGCTGAATGCTCAAGGGTAGTAAGTATTTTATGGAATATTTGGAAAGCTATATGCTCTTTTATTTTCGATGCCAAAGCTGTCTACGTTAAACGCTTACTCAATTCCGCCTTGAGTGAAGCAGACGAATACATGAATGCTCTATGTACTGTTTAGAAGCTAGGTGAGGTGACTTCATTCCCTGTCAAATGGTCTCCCCCAGATAATGGTTGTGTAAAATTTAATATTGATGCAGCTTTTGGGATGAACGGCGCGGCAGTAGGAGGTGTATGAGTGAGTGTTGTGTGGAAACTATTCCGGATTAGGGGCGGAAGCAGGATCCCGGGAGACGGGGGCGATAATTATAAAGATTTTTTCCGAACGATTTTTTTTATGATAGTGTCTTTTTTGTCCCCTACGATTCGAAAAAACACTAATATACATCGCAAAAAAACACGACTATACATTTCGCTTTATATGATTAAAAAAAAGGACTACCTCTGTCTCAAAATGTAAGTCTGTTTGGACTTTTTTCACACAGATTAAGAAAGTTTGTTAAATTGTTTATATGTAATTAATTTTGAGGAAAAAGTCTAAAATGACCTTTGACTGTCATTAATGCAAAGTAGTGAAAAATGGGTGGGTATATAATAAATGTGGGGTAAAAGGAGAAAAATATTATAAATGCTTCGTTGGTTATCTAAATTGACTTACATTATGGACAAAACCTAAATGGACTTATATTTTGTGACGGAGATAATACCATATATCGCATGATCCGAACACATTAACACTCCTACTTCTATCAATAAAGATTTAAAACACTACTAACAATGTAGAATAAATAACCAATATTCTGAAACCGATTAATATTTTTTTAAATGCATCATTTTGATAATAATCATGTATTATTAGTTATATGATAAATAATACTTAATCTATCAAGTATTTATATGTTAATAATACTTCTATCATGTATTATTTATATGATAAATAAATGTATCATTGCGTGATATAAATTATTATTTATATAATAAGTTTTATGTCAAATTATCAGATTATTATAATTGAGGAACAAAAACAATACATAACTTATATATAATGTATTTTCCGGATCCGAGAGGGACGAGTGCCCCCTCTCCTCGGAGTGGATCCGCCACTGATCAGAATACTATCACTTTTCAACTAGGTTTTGGCTAAAGAGCTATACATGGAAATAAAGGAAGCTCAACATAAAAATCTAATAAAAGACATTATGCCCCAATTGTAATTCATCTCCAATCGATCTTCGAATACCTCGAATTAATCGTCTTCCTGAAAGCCTTCTCATGGGGAAAGACAAGAAAAGAAGTAAGTACGATAGGTATTAATGAATGGTAGAAGCATAAAAAATGAAATGCATACTACACTTTCTGTATTGGTAAAATAAATCATGCATTAAATTTAAATAAAATAGTGTACAATTTAAAATATTTCATGTGGTTAAAAAACGTTGTTTTACTAAACAATGATTCCTAGAACTCATTTCTATCTATCTTACATTATCAATATATATCATGGTCCATATTCGTGTAATATCAACAAGTACGTCTAGCTCTAACAACGTTTTTAAGGGCACTACGTACAGGGCATTTATTGGGTTGAATGCGAAGTCTCCGAATTAGGCATTTTAGTTGAAGTTTTTTTTTTTTTTTTTAATTTTAAAACATACTTATCACATTTTTAACATCATAAATACAAAATTCAATTTATTGATAGCCTCAAAACATGCATACAAAGTGTTAGATATTTTTTTCATAAATAAATATTTTGATTATCGTTTGCATACGAGTTGTTGTACGAATTAATGTTATCGCAACGAAACGGGGTTCGACCTAAACGGATACATGCATCAGCTCATGAACGAGATTCATGCATTTTTTTCCGAATCCATGCTCGGTTCGTGAAATGATTCATGAAGAGTCATAAACCTACGAATGGATGCCTTTCGAGAAAATTCAAGAGTTGCATGTTTTAGGCCGAATCGACATGATTCTACCCTTTCGTCAAGAGTACTCCATTCGTTTATAGGGTACCTTCACCTATAAAAGGCACAAGTATGCAATCGAAATTGATAGTTTACAACATCATCGTAATAAATATTGAGTGTCCTCGGGTTTGATTCAAACAAGTTACTGTTTGAATCAAACGCCTCCATTGTATCCTGAGAGAGATATTCGTTTGAATCCCTAGGTGACAATCTGCATTGGACGAAACATCTCTTTAAAGATAACGTTCTTACGCGTCCTTGGAGGTTTTACTCTCGAGTCTATCTAATTCTTATTCATCAAACTTTTCCAACACAAAGTAGTCTTTTTAATTTCTATAGTTTTCAAAACAAAAAATTAATAAAACTTGTTTGTATGTCTAATTTTTTTTGGGCCAAGTAAATTTTTTTATTGGGATGTTCATCGATTGGAGTAAAAAAGAATTTGGGTTTTTATCAAAAAAAAATCAACATATTATTATTCACTTTTACATCGTTTCTAAATATCTTGTAGTTGTGTCGAGTTTAGAGTTTTGCCACATCAACTCAATTTTTTGACATTTAAAGACTAATCGCATTATATTTATAGATGAGATAGTAACATATTCATGTTGTGATTTTAGTAAGGCAATAGACATGTATATTTAAACCATATTTAAGTATTAAATCACACATGTTTATGTCTACATAATGTTTAGTTGACTTTTGAATAATTGTCAATACTTTCGAATATTGTTGGCATCACACGTTAGGTGTAGCCAAAGCAGCCTGACATGTTGATGTATAAAGGTTCAATCACATTATGTGAGGTGATTAGAAATTTATCAATATTAAGTGCAATTGACAAAGGTTCGTTTTAAATGGTGTGTCAATATAAGAGGCACCCTTATTTAGCAACTTCTAAAATATGTCATATTTTTTTGAGTGAAGCCAATGCGGCTCAATAATCGACGAGTAGAGAGAATATATCACAAATTGTTGGTGATTAAATTATGAAAATAATTGCATTATGTTTAGCAATTAATTTATCACATATTTTAGTTGTGATTAAAGAGTGATTGACATGTTTGAATGAGCCATGTTTAGACTGTGCAATTTGGTAGAATCTAATAATCAATTGGTTTGATTAATTAAGTTTGTGTAGTCTTTCGATATTGTTTTTAGTATCCACATTATTTGTTATTATGTGTCACTTGAGAGACTTTATAATCAAACTGTATGTGTCACATAAAGATTATTTCTATTGTATCTCTCGGAGTAGCTAGCCAAAGCATCCAGAATGTAGGACAAGTAATAAATTGATAATCACATAATGAATAGTGGTTACACAAGTGATACATACATTTCGACCAATTAATTCATTGAACAATGCTCGGCCCCAAAGGGAAGCAATTGTTTAATGAGATTAATTGAAATAAGATGGAAATTGATATATCGTTGAGGGAATTTATCTTATGCCCAAAGGTACAGATGGTCTTTCTCTATTTTAATTGATTCTCCAGTCTTATTACTTTTGAAAGTAAATTCTATGTAGAGTCTACGACCTCTGCCCAAATGAAGGTTTTGAATTTACTAATTGAGAATTAACATTAGTTGAATCTCTCCGAGGCAACTCATATAAAAACTTTGGAATGCGTAGGTTTGAACCTTGGTTTTCGTATGGGTGCTCCACCTCGCCTTACAAAATCAATTTTGTCAACTGATAAGCTGCTTTATGAGCATATGGGCGACTTGATCGCTTATGTCTAATGCTCCTAAATTGATGTATTATCAGACCATATAAGATATGCATTTATGATATGGATCAAATACATTTTTTACCACCTTAATACAAGAGTTGTCATCAATCACACAAAATTAAAGGTTTTCAATACATAACACATAATGAAGTTAGGTTATAATTGTTGGTCTATAGATCAATTTGGATTACTATTATTATGATTTTCCAAATGTCTCTGGTGATTTCTGTTTATGATTGTGTAATCAAATACACTCTTCATGTTTGAAAGTGTTCACAATTATTTTATGGACACATAAGACAAGTGATCTATATAGTATTTGATCAATTGTATTCAAACATGAGGAGTTGAATTTTGAGACATATAAAGAATATCACTGTCTCGTTTTTTACACTTGAAGGTAATTATGTCCTATTAATTAAATATTTATAATAATTCGCCTTTGCTTTTGTTAAGGACATTAAAGTTAGCTACCTCATTAGTATGGAAATTACTGTATTGTTGATCTCTTATTGATATTGGTTTCATTCGATTGTGATACAAAGTGAAGTGCTTTCGAAATATGCTTTGCATAGTCAGTTAAAGTAGATTGGATATAAATTTAAAGCTAGCATCCTTCAGGATGCGAAACACTTAGTAAAAGTCATATGCTCAGTTTAAGATTTTAGAATCTTTTTTTTTTTTTGAGATTTATGGCATGCTAAGTTATATCTAACTTACATAAGATAAGTGACATCAATGTAAATATCACATTTTCGACATATGAAGTTGCAATATACTTCTTTAAAATAAAACTTGAATTGTGGTGAGACTTAGAGCTTAACGCATTTAGCAACACTATTTGAGTTTTGCAGGGTTTGTATAATGATACAACAAACCATTATGTCCACGCACATATTGTCGAATTATACGTTGACATCATATTAACGTGTCTTAGTTCTTATTTAGGGTGGATTGGGAATTATTCTCAAATTTTGATATCATCCTTTTTGGTGCCTTCTTAACCTTATTAAAGCTTATATTTATAATCAAGGATAAAGAAAGCTCATTTTGAAAATGTAGAGCAAAAGACACATTTATAATGGAAAAATATGTCATTTTCTCCTTAAATGTTCAAATCACACATGTATGCAACACCGTGTGATTGGGTGGGAGAATCTTATCGAAAATGACATTTGTTAGTATTTTATAAAGTTAAAATCTATTTAATTAGACACGGTGTAAGTTAGTTCTCCTCTAGGTTGTCATATTGACAATATTATGCTATGGAGAGAATTATTTTGAAATATTACACATTCAAATTTGTCCTTATTTGATAGGAGTTCATAACTCTTGATATAGTTTTTGGACAAATAAAGTGTTCATATGTAAGTAGATGTTTTGATAATGTGTTCTAGCATAACGTGAAGTTAGGAACCATACCAATTTTGAGAAATGCTAATTGAGTGGAAGTGATTGTTTCAAGTGAATAATCATAAGGTTAAAGGCATAATCATGTCTTGAAGAAACTTGTTGATTCTAAATGGAGTACACTGTATTTCAAATTAAGGGAGTCATTTATAGATTGATCAAATGTTAAAGGCAATCACATTGAGTGTGAGTAAGTTTCTCAATTATTAAACCTAATTTTATTGAGTTATGTGCAGTAATCTATCTGACCATTGGTTGGATGAAGTTGTTATTCTAAACATTGTAAGCATGAGTTGCATTATTACATCTTGAGGAAGTTCATGTTTTGTACTAGTCTTTTATTGTTCATTATAAAGTCCCATTTTGGCGATCTATAAATCATGTTGAAACTTATTCTTGTTATGATGAACAAAATTATGTTGGACTTGTTCAGAATTTTCTCTATGAGGTACCCAAGACTATAAACTCTTCTATATGGTTATTGAAGAATTATTTGTCATTTGTTAACAGTAACTCATGATTAAATGGTTTATTAAACAATTGTAGTTTTTGTCGTTTTTGTGTGGTAAACCATATAAATGTACACAACATGTGTTGAGCAATAAATGTACTGAATGCTTATTTTTGGCTTGCAAGTCTATAGATGAATTTTATAAGCTTCCGATTTCATACATTGACTTGCATTGTAATGATGCGTAAGACCAGTGGGAGCATTAACTATATTTTAGACTTGCATTTTGTGTTGAGCTATTTGGTTGTTAGACAAGTTTCCTTAGAAGGCTATGTTGCAAGATTATGGTGAATCTCATAATGATTAAGAGGTTCACTGAGATGATTTATTCGAAAATCTCATTAACTTTGCATTCAGTGCTTTTAAGGTTAAGCTTGTGTTTTGATTGAAGTAGCTCATATGTCGAATAGCCGAAAGTTTTGTGTTGTTGAGTCACAGGCTTTATGAGTTTTGGCCTATGGTTGTTAGTCAATGTTGCTTTTGGCCAAATTCAGTTCAGCTGCACTGTCCCATTTATGAGGAATAGTTTTGCATGATGAAATTAGCAAATTGGCATTTATGAGACATTTTATCAAAGGTTCAGATAAAAGGTTCGCTAACTATAAGACAGGTGTCAAGTGAGTAGAATAATATGAGTTTATGGATTGTGGCTTTTTCCGGCTTACGTTATTTCACAATCATGTACTCATATTTGACTTATTGAAACATAAAGTTAATTCGTCTGAATTCTCTGAAAATTGTCGAAATTGACTTTATAGTGATGTAGTTGTTACATGAAAGTGCACCGAGTTCATGTATGAGGATAATCCATTTTGGATTTATGGACCTGAATGACTTTTGATTAGCTCATTCATAAAGTAACTTGACTAGTTGATGTTGTACACGTAATGATGGAAGGAATTGTTCGACTTAACAGAGCGTGCCCGCCATTGTTCTTGTGCTAATGTTTGCTAGTTGGAGTTGTGTTAATAAACCGGTGAGTATCATTATATGCATACAATATATTGAAGTTACTCGTTAAATTTCTCCTGACCTAACTATCGGGCCATGTGGGAGAATGTTGGAATTATCTCTTATTTATTTAATAAATATAGATAATATTTTGTGGCCCTTATAGTTATTACGTTACGGTTATTTTGTATTTATCTGGTTTATTAAATAGCATTATTAGATAGTCCTATGATAGCTACGATTCTTTGATATCATTATCTAATAATGCACTAGGTCCCTTGTCTTGCCTATATAAAGACTGTATGTATACTATCGGTAGGTGATCATTCAGAAAAATGGGCATAGACCAGAAGATCTAGAAGCACCATGTGCCACTGTGCATGTGGATTCTTCTCTCCTCTTATTCAGGGCTTAGATCGAGATGCCTAATGGAGTCGGATAACAATGGATGTAGGAAACGATCCTGATCATTTCTTCCGCTATTCAGGTATTCTGATGCATTGATTTATCTATCACAGAAAGTATGTGTGCGATGCATATATTTTGTTTCAGTAAAATAAAATAAACAAACAACAACGTGTTTCTTTTTCGTTGCATTTACGTGCAATGGAATGTTTACATCATTATTTTATTTTACAATTTTAAGATAAATGGGTAACAAATAAAGAATAATAAAAAACAAAACTTATTGATTGATCAACCACTCACACGGGGATGTGTATAAACACGTGCAAATAAGTCTTGTGTCTAAATAGTCTAGTCAAGGTCAACATATACTATTAATCAATGTTGTTATATAAGATTGTCTCATTTAAAAAAAACAACTAAAGTTTGACTCAGAGGCAGATTAAGAATTTGTTTCAGTGGATAATCGAAGTTTATAACTAAATTTTTATCAATGTAATTACATAAGATTGTCTCTCTCTAAAAGAAAAACCTAAGTTTGACCAGAGACGGATCAAAAAATTATTTCAGTGTGGTTACTGGAGTCTAAAACTATATTTTTATGAATGTTGTTACATAAGATTGTCTTTTCTACAGAAACAACCTAAGTTTGACCAGAGGCAGATCAAAAATTTGTTTCAGTGGGTAACCATCTAAAACTATAATTTTCTTCCGTAAATTTGTTTCAGTGGGGTTACCGGAGCTTAAAATTATAATTTTCATCCATAAATTTGTTTCAGTGGAGTCCACGGATCCTAAACTGCATTTTTAACAACAAAATTAGAACGTTTAATGCTGAAAAATTTATGGATTTCCGTGGGGTCACGTGACTCAACTTTAATAGGGTACTATAAAATTAGTCCAATGTAATGTAATTCATTATTAAAACATGAGGAGGGTCATTATTATTTTTGAAATTAATCCAGTGTAACTTAATTCATATTTAAGACATAAGGAGGATCAAGAGGCCAAAATATTTTCACAGCTAGAGTGAAAGCGAGCCCGGATCCTCTGCTGTGTGTATTACACACAGGGGTTGCTGTGATGTCAAAACGGCGTCGTTTCGAGTCCAAGCAACGCTGTTTTGGTCCCGAACTAAAGAGAAAAATGCAACACATCGTCGTTTGGAGTCGAAACGACCCCTTTTTGTTCATAGCACCGTACAGCAGGGAGGTCACCACAGCAGACGATCCCAATTCGAGTGAAAGCGACCATTTAATTTGAAAAAGTAGAGTAAAACGGCCATTTACTGCACAATGGCAATGTACGGTGAAGTCACAGCTAGAGTGAAAGCGACCCCTGTGTTCATAGTGAGAACTGAAAACGTACGATGAAAATAATCAATTAGTTAATAAACACAACATATACTGAAAATGATCATTTAGTCTACAATGAAAATGTATAGTAAAAATAACCGTATGATCCATGACGAAAGCATTCAGTGAAAACAAGAATTTAGTCCCGTAGTACGTAAAAACATATAGTGAAAGCGATCATTCAATCAACAGTGAAAACGTTTAGTAAAAATTATTTGTGTGCGACTAATTTTTTTTAATAAATACTGTAAGTCTTACGTGGAAGAGGGTAGTGACCTGGAGGTCAGGGGCAGAGAGGTTGGGAAAGGGGACTTTACGGATAGTAATTTTTTAAATTTTTCCTTGGTCTTCTTATAAAGCTATAATTTAGTCATTAAAACATTGACGGCTTTTTGACTTGCTCTGATTCATTTATTTTTTAAGTTTTTTTTATTACCTCTGGTCTAAGTGCTTTTTTTTTTTTTTTTTTTTTTTTTTTTTTTTTCATTAGTTATGAAAAAACTGAATAAATGTGTTGTCTTTTGCTATTATATGGATAAATTTACAATTTCAATGCTTTATTTTTTTAAAGATAGAATGGTTGATGAATAGAATAATTAGAAAAAAAATTATGTATTTATTTTACATAAAGACACACTATAAAACATATTTTATCAACAAAAAAAAAGTGATAGTTCCAAGATTATCTTCCCACAAAACAATAACACATTGCAATGAGAGTAACTAATGTAGTTTTTTTTTATAAATGTTTTCTATTTAAGAATATGTAACGTTCCGGAACTCGGATCTGACGCAGTACTTGACGCATAAGGTTCATCGTTCTCGCTTTTCCTAAAGTTGTTAACCCGTGTATTAAGTTTATTATGTCTTAACCTTGTACCATAACACTATTTCTCCCATTTTTCCAATGAGAGATATTACATTCTTCCCATCTTAAGGAACAAACACCTTTGTCAAAACCCTATCAGAGGAATTCAGAAGTGAACCTCAACATCTCAAATTGAGTGACACTTACTTTAATCTAGTAGTCGGCTCTGACACCAATTGTAAAGCCACATAACTTGACTTTGATGGTGCTATTTGAGACATAATGAATCTGGCAACTTATTAGGCCTATCATCTTCGTTTGGCCTAAAATAGTTAGCCCAAGTTAACAAGTCCATTATGTATCAACCTTATATCTTAGTAGTATTTCTCTTATTTTTTCAATGTTGAATGTTACATAGATTACAATTTAAGGATTTACAAACTTTATGTTTTGTGGAAAAAACACACACGCGGTGTGGACTACCGTTAGGACCATTGTGCCTCGTTGCTGAAAAAGTAACAACCCAAAAATTAAAAATAAAATTTTATAAGGTATCAAATTTGTTATGAAAAAGGACAAAGGGGCAAAATTTTATCAACGCGATAGTTAAACAGTCTCTAATGTCTTTTGTCCTAATTTTAAGAATATCAAAAGTGTAAGAAATTTCGTCTATTACAGCAAAAAGAGTAGATATACATCATTTAATATATCTACACACATATATACACATACATATATCCATTTGAAGGAAAATGATATATTCATTCTATATATCCACTTCTTGTATCATTCCACATGTTTATCATTTCACCATTATCAATTATAATAAGGGCATGTTTGGTATAGGAAAAAGCTGAGAAAAGGAAAGTGCTGAGAAAAGACCTGAGAAAAGAAAAGTTGAGAATAGAAAAGAATAGATTCTCACCATTTGTTTGGGTATGCAGAGAAAAAATTAATGTTGAGAATATAATTAATTTTCAAGTATTCGTTTGGCAGAGGGAAATGAACAAAAGAAAAGAAAAGAATTATCAATATATTCTCACTTGTCTGTTTGGTTGTCATGGAGAAGAATGTAATTGAATTTATGAGTGAGATTTTTTTATTATATATTAAAGTTGTAATTTTAATGAGGATGTTTTTTTTAGTTTGTTAAATGAAACAAACAATACAAAAATAAAAAAATTAAACTTGCGAGAAAAAAGTGGAAGGTGGGTGAGAAAAATGTGGAGGGAAAAAAGGGGATTTTTCTATTCTCTATCTACTTTTTTTTCAGGAATAGCTGAGAATCAAAAGTTGAGAAAAGAATGACATTTTGAGAAAAGACAGTAAGTTGAGAAAAGATTCTTTTCTTTTCTTCGGCAACCAAACGTATCTAAATTGAGAATAGAAAAAAAAATCTTTTCTTTTCTCATCTCTTTTCTCCCTACCAAACACGCCCTAAGAGTGCGCACATTGAATGAACATATGGAACGGATGTCTCACTCACAAAATTTCAAATGGCCATGTTGCAAGTATGATTTGGTACTCCATTATCAATTTTTTATAGATAAAATGGTGGATTCCCTATTTTGAGAAACAAAAATTTAAGAATGGTTTTTAAGAAAGTATGAATCGGTGCTCCATTACAAATAGAAAATAAAATAAAATAACGGACACCCTATTTATAAAATAGATATCCCCATGTTTTAAATTTTGCCCATTTTTTAAAATATTTAATTGTTGGAACTATGATATGGCGTTGAGGACAACCATAAGAGTATTGTTGTAAAGAGCAGGTTGTATCTATCCTCAAGATTATCCCAGATTTATTTCGCAGTCTTAAAGAAAACAATACTCTGCGCAATAGATTTAGAGATGGAATTTACTAACCAGGCTTTTACCAGGCTGTTAGCCCCATTGGATAGTTCAAGTGTCTAATAGGATGTTCTAGATATTTCTTGATTTTGAGTAATCCCTGCATGCATCTAGTAGCTTCTACTCTAGCTAATTACTTCGATATTTATTCTAGAGTCTTACATATCTAGAAGATTCTATTCTAGAAATGTATTTATAGAGTTTTCATACAATCTTGATATTTATTTTCTTTTTTTAGAAATGTGTAGCACAATTTAACACTCCTCCTTGGTACACATTTCTGTGACACCAATCTTTTCTCGTAATAGCTCGAACTTGTCTCTTGGTAGTGCTTTTGTGAATATGTCGGCTAACTGTTCTTCCCTCCTGCAATGCCTCCAAGAAGAATAATGAGGATCCGTCGGCTGCATAGGAGGAATAGATCCATCAACAATGCCCAACTTGTTCTTGGAAGAAAGAGCAGTTAACATTGAAACCTTCGAGCTATGGTAATTGTGATCATCGAGAAGTGGCTGAAAAAGAATCAAGGCTGGATTCTCATTTGGGTGAAGCACCAAATCTACCGGAAGTTGATTATCCATCAAGAAAAACCGAAAGCTTAAGAAACGAGCGGAAGAATGATCAAAGATGCTTTGATACCATGTTAATTTTCTATGAAAACAAGAGTAAAGAAGAAAGACTAAAGTTTGTATTCAATCATATGAGAAGATACACAGTAGAGCTTCTGCCTTATATAGAGGTCAGCTGCATCAGTTGCGGTTACAAATTAATTTAGGCGGTTATAACTAACTCTAGTTATCTACTAACTATTCCTGATCATAGTGGTGCTCTAGGTGTTTGATCAAAGTCCTTTATGACTTCTGTACTTGTTGCTGTAGCTTGTGCTATCCTGTTGCTGTATTGTGGTGATTATCAGCTTGCCATATGACCTTCAACAGCCACCGTAATCAATTGGCACCGCATGTTTATAATTAATTAACAGAAAGCTAGTGAAATTATATGAGTACAAACAACTGCAGCATCAATTTTCGACTTTGTAACAAAATATTTTGAATCATTTATAATTGTTGAAATCAGAATGAATATTCTTTTGATTTGGGTCGTAGGGTTAAATATCAAAAATAGTGTAAATATTTCTTAATCTAGCTCGTATAGGATGATGATGTGTTTATGTGTTTATGTGTTTATACTATTAAAAATTGTCAACATTTGGGTACAAGAAAATAAAAATATTTTTAAACTAAATCCCAAAAGCTTATATACATTAGACTATAGACACCATAAGAATTTAATTGGACGATTCTATTGACACCACATAAAGACATCAATTATTTGACTTTTTTTTACATGGCCCCACACATGCAATAACATCATTGTCAGTGGCGTTAGTATGAATGTCACTGCCAACCCACATGGGGCCATGAGTTACGGTCTCCACTCAATTTCTTTACGAAGTTACTAATATACATCTCTAATAATATTAGAAAACTTTGTATGTATTTTATTTCGAAGATTTCTTAATGACATTGTCTCTTAAGTTCAATTGGTGAAAATCAATGATCATATGATCAAAACCTGTTAGCCACATTACTAAACCTTTTTTTTTATGTTAGTAATTTATCTTCTCCCTATTTTTTTAAATTTTTTTTTATGACTACGATATGCTAATGAAAATTTGGCCTCCACCGAACTAAAATTATGGGTCCGTCGTTCTGCCACCAACTTTTCTTATATATAAGGAACGTTAGTGTTGGTGACGTTTTATTAACAATTGCTCACGTTCACAAAGAAAAATGTCACTACCACAAACATTTTGTATAAAAACTAACTCTAGTAGCAATGACGTTCATTTTTCACGAAAATAAAAGTCATGATTTTCAAAGTAATTTTTTTGTGTACTAAGTGTGTGTGGTGCCAATAAAACTCACCTGAAGCTATGCATATGCATCTAATATAAAAATCTAAAAGCATTTTTTATAATAAGGTCCAACATTAAATTAATTTGCCCTGTGGGATTCCCATTGCCATAAATACTACCGGTAATATTTTTCAATATACATCAATTCACTAGTAGATTAAGTGTTTTAAGTAAATGCAATATTGTTCAAACTTTCGCATGTATGTAAAATCTGCCGAATTTGGTGCGTATTAATCTGTGCATTCATGATAATTGCCTTATAGTATATATTTGCTGGTTATAAATAAGAAATTTTGTACCGCCATATTTTAATAGTCTTTTTTGACTTTTTACATAATTAAGAAAAATATAATTAATATTTTGAATCTCATTAAATGATTCAATATGTTTATATTTATGACAAAGTATTACTTAAAGGACATAAACGTAAAAAATATTGGATCATTTAATGAAATTCAAATCATTAATTATATTTTTCTTAATCGTGTGAAAATTAAAACATGATTATTAAAATGAGAAGGAGGGAGTATTATTTACAACATTTAGCATGATAGATAAAAATAAAATTTGAAAAATATGGTTCATATTTCATTTTTATTGACTTTTCATTTACATGGATTCCGTAGTTTAATTTAAGTTAGCTTCATATTAACTCTGTAAAATCAGATGATATTTGCATACGGATTATACAACTTTATTCACTCTAATCATATCAATGAAACCTAAAAGACTCACAATGAATCTCTTAACGAATACTCTATTATACGCTTTTAATACACGTTTTCTACTTTCTGAATCTTTATTAAGATGAGATCATGATTTCTTTATTTTACATAACGCGATAGATATAAAGGAAAATTTACGAATCTAGATGAATGCAGTGCGATATAAAGGAAATTTTACAAAATCATAGAGTTCTGATAAAAAATAAAGTATATCTTTGCTGATGTTATTTTTATATGAAATCTCTATAAAGTTTTTAAAAGATTACACTATCTACTGCAAGTCTTCTAAGCAAATGGTTGTGATTAGGCCCTTATTGCCCTTGAGTTCAAATCTCATTAATATTAATTACTCTATAATTAATAGTGTATAAATGGAGCCGGATAATTTTTAGCTTTAAGTGATCTTTTAAGTACAAATGTTCTAACCACAAGTCCAAAATATTAAATTGATCTAGTCGTAGATTTTGTTTTATTTAAAAACTACGTTGTTTTGTTGATAACGTCTAAAAAATTTGTTGATAACGTCTAAAAATAAATATACTTAATTTTTAGCTTTAAGTGAATTCACGCAGATCATGAACAACGTTTCAAAGCCTACAACGATGCCGAATGAAGTATTCGGATGTATTGATGTTGGCCATCTTAGGAAATATCATCTTCTTGGAAATGTTGTTGTTCAACAAGCTTTTGATCTAAAAATGAGGATGGTAGCTTATTGGAGAATCGTACTGAGAAGATTGGTTGATTCATTAGCCTTGCACGTAACGTACTGCATTAGAAACCTTGTTAACACCGAGCTGGAATCGGCAGTCGTGAATGAATTGGTTGGTGGTCCTCAAGAAGGTGGTGGTGGTGGTAATGGGATAGAAAGGATGTTAGAGGAGTCGCCTGCGGTAGCCGAGAAGCGAGAGAGGCTGGCACGAAGCATCAAGCTGCTGAAGGAATGTAAGGAAGTTGTAGCTGATACAATGGATGAGGTTGCTATCTATGGTGACTACTACTTGAGCAAAATGAGTTTCTTGCATGTTAACTTGTTAAGGACAAGAATTTGCTCAAAGATTAATTCTGAGTAGTATCAGTTGAACCTGGTTTGTTTGTTTGTTCGTTCTTAGTGTGTGTGGGATTTAATATCTGTTCTCTCTATGTGTTCAGTGTTCTTGTACCTAAATTCCAATCACTTATGGTTTTGGATTGTAGAAAGCAACAATGGCTACCACTATGTTGTTCTTAGGCTATTTAGTGTTTGTTTGTTTGTTTTTTTTAAGGGGTTATTTCGTGTTTGTGATGTATAATATCAAGCATGTAGTCATTAATTGTTGTGCTTATGTGCTTTTGCTTATCCGTGTAACGCCCCTAGACCCCGGACATGATAGCGTTAAATGAGTTATAAATAGTCCTGGCAGTAATTGTTTAGATCGTCGTCTCGTTTGGTGCTGGGGCGACTAACCCTGATTAATGAAGACATTTATGTGACATATTTATATGGGTGTGTATTCTATTATTTTATAGATGTAATACTTTACGGTATGCATCATATTTAGTCTATGTATGTGAATAGTACTATATAAACAGCTAGAGGATGTACTTGGATGAGGGTCGGATCCAGAAAGTTTTTCCAGTGGGGGTCACCGGACTGTAAAACTATATTTTTAAGCAAAAAGTTTATTCCAGTGGGGTTATCGAAGTCTAAAACCATATTTTTTACCAACAAAACAATATTTTTTTAACAAAACTATATCGTTTTAATCTTTAAAAAAAGATTGAATTTCAAATGGCCACGTGACTTGGATAGTCTTTACCTATGCTAGCCTCTTCTTCATCCTTTTATATATGAAGTTGTAGCTTTTGCATTTGTGTCGAGGGAGTTGTTGAAGACACCAAGTACATGGGTAAATCATTACACATATTCAATTGGAAAAGAAAATTCTAACAATTACCATTTTTTTCAATATCCTCATATTTGTATACTAGGAAAATAGGCATTCGTGCTCCGCATGAGCGTTGTCCCGGTTTTTAACCTAGCAATCAAAAACTATTAAGTAAAATACAGTTTAACTAAAGTACTCCACACATTTTAAAACGCACCACAATGTAATGACAGAATTAAGCCCCCATTGTTATTATACAACAAAATGTCGATCATTTCAAATGATAAATATTAGACAAATGTTTTAAATTTTTTACTTACATATGCACTTAATACAGAAAGCAAAATTTCTAAAATACATTAAACACATTAGCCTATATAAACAGTAAAACAAACTAATGGCTTCTAATATTCATGTAATCACTTATGGCTAGTACTTAAGAGTGCTCGTATACATATGTTGTGTCATTGATATTTGTCATATTATTAATACATATGATATCTCCAAGTAATAAGATATAACAAGAAGAGACCCAAATAAAACTTTATTAAAAGAAAAATCATCAAAAAAAAAAATTATTAAAATTGTCCCCCTAAAAAAAGGTGGAGTAGTTTAAAAGGACAAAAAAAAAAAGGAATCAAGACAGTGAAAATATAAATTGGATGATACGGACAAATCTACTGTTCATAATCTCAAATCCACTGTTTGCTGCAGTGGGACTGGCCTCAATTCCAATGATTCACTATTCCAGTGTTTATGTGTTTTTTTTAAAAATGACATCGAGAATAACGTTGAAAAAAATATCAAATAAAATGTCTAAATAAAGAGGACGGAAAAAAGGAAAAATGAGATGAAAGAATTACCATCTTTCTACAATCAGATCAAAATATATATTTGTTTTGGTAGTTGAATACGAGAGAAATTAAATCACAATGGAATAAAGACATGCCATTTTTACATGAAAAAAATTTCACTGTTCTATTTGTATATTTCTATATTAAAAATAAACCTTAAAAAAAAAATTATTAAGTGTCGTCTCAATGAAAGCATGCATGGATGTCCTAAAAACCATTAACAATTAATACAAAACTGATCTTTTGGTATAGCTTTAACCTACGTTATAACATTGTCTTCCAACAATTAACCAAAGGTCGATTAGATAGGTTACTTACGTTTATCTCTTAATTTATATCCCTTAAATTCTGATCCATTACAACTAATAAATTAATAGAATTTCAACCATTGAATGCCTGTCTTGAAGCTCAAATGAAGATGGAGAAGATATTTTTGGAGAGAAAAGATATTTTGGAGATGGAAAGATATTTATCTCATTGTGTTAAAATTGTCAATTGTTACAAATGAACTACTACTATTTATACTAACTTGTGCTAACAACCAAATTAACTTCTACTAACAAAAAAGGCTTAACCGACTAACGCTCAAATGAAGATGGAGAAGATATTTTTGGAGAGAAAAGATATTTTGGAGATGGAAAGATATTTATCTCATTGTGTTAAAATTGTCAATTGTTACAAATGAACTACTACTATTTATACTAACTTGTGCTAACAACCAAATTAACTTCTACTAACAAAAAGGCTTAACCGACTAACTAATTAACAAATGAACCACCAATTGCAACAAATTTCTCTCAAGTGGTGTGGGAAAGCTGTGGCATGAAAAGAAGCCAAGGCTCTATGCAATCTTTGATCGTCCAATGCCTTGGTGAAACAATCGGCTAATCTTTGAAAAAGAAGAGATGGGCAACGACTTCACCAATCCACTTTTGACCTTCTCTCTCACAACATGACAATCCACTTCAATGTGCTTGGTCCGTTCATGGAACACTTTGGATTAGAAGCAATGTGCATTGCACTTTGGTTGTCACAGTACATAGCAATGGGAGTATGAACACCAAGCTGTAGATCTTCCAACAAATACTTGAACCATTGAATCTCACTCACAGTTGCAGCCATGTCCCTGTACTCACTCTCAGCTTAACTTCTGGATACTGTTCCTTGCTTTTTAGCTTTCCAAGACACTAGTGCCGATCCCAGAACAAGCAATATCCAGTCCACAGATTTCTAGATTCAGGCAACCTTTGCCCAATCTGAATCTGTGAAAGTGTGTGAACCAATGCATTCTTACTTGCATATAGAAGGCCTTGATCAGGATGTCTCTTTATGTACTTAAGCACTCAGTATGCAAACTAGATGACTTTGAGTAGGGGCATCTAGGAATTGACTCAACTGTTGGACAGCAAATACAATGTCTGGCCTAGTGAATGTGAGATACAACAACTTGCCCACTATTTGCCTATAGATTGAAGTGTCAGGAAGTAATGGAGAGTCCCCATGCTGTAATGTATGTTTGACATCCATAGGAGTAGATCTTGGTTTGGCCCCAAGAACATCAAACTCATAATGAGTTGATAGCATATTTTCTTTGTGAGATTAGCGATCCAAGTGGATGTTTTGTGTACCTCCAACCCTAGAAAATAACTAAGTGGTCCAATGTCTTTGATCTTGAAGGCATTGTTTAGGAAGTCTTTGACAAGTTGAATTTGATGTAGATCTGCACTGGCCAAAATGACATCATCCACATACACAAGTAGGACAATGAAATCTTGTCCAGACTCTTTAGTGAACATACTGTGTAATCACTTTTGGACCGCTTAAAACCTTGATCCAAAGAAAGTCACATTGTGAGCTTGGCATTCCAACGCCTACTTGCCTGCTTAAGACCATACAATGATTTAGAAAGTTTGCAAGCTGGATTTGGAACATCAGTGTGGAATCCCTGGGGCAGCTTCATGTAGACCTCTTCATGTAGATCCCCATGAAGAAAAGCATTGTTGACATCTAGTTGGTGGAGATGCCAACCCTTGGCAGATGCAGCAGCTAAAAGGGTTCTGATGGTGGCCATTTTAGCCACTGGTGAGAATGTCTCCTGATAATCTATCCCATACATCTGTGTATAGCCCTTTGCAACTAACCTAGCTTTATACCTTTCCACAGAGCCATCTGGTTTGTATTTGATTTTGTATACCCATTTGCAGCCAATGGCCTTTTTGTGGGGAGGTAGAGACACAACATTCCATGTTTGATTGGCTTCTAGGGCTTCAATTTCTTTAGACATGGCCTCTTGCCATTTAGGACTCTGGACTGCCTGGTTATAAGTTGAAGGCTCCTCTTCCCTATCAACATGACAAATGATGGAATGAGGAGTAGAAAGACTGGCCTGTGAGCATATAAAATCCTGCAGATGTGTGGGAGGATGCCTTGTTCTATGAGACTTCCTGACAGGTTGATCATCAGTCACATTGTTGGTTTCAGTGTCATCATGCTCAGTACTGGTTGCAGGCTCATTCTGAACAAAGTTTTGTGGTATAGGCATGCTGCAATCATCAGGGAGAGGTGATATGGAGGCAGGCATGCAGATATCTTCATCATGAGTCTCAGAATGCAACAAGGAGGGGTGTTCAAAAGGAAAACACCTCTCATGAAACACCACATTCCTGGAGAGGGCAATGTCTCCACTATCCAATTTGTAAACCAAGTAACCCTTTGTAGTAGTGGAATGGCCCAAATAAACAGAAGCTACACTTCTAGGTTCAAACTTGGATCTGTTGTGTTTTATAGTAGACACATAAACAAGGCAACCAAAGACTTTAAATCTGCTGTACTCCGGTTCTTGCCCCAAGAGTTTCTCAAAAGGTGTTTTATGATCTAGGAGTGGTGTTGGTGTACAATTAATCAAATGAGTTTGCATCGACACACAAAAACCCCAAAACTTAACAGGAAGGGAGGCCTGAAATTTTAAAGCCCTAGCCACATTTAGCACATGTTGATGTTTCCTTTCTACCAATCCATTTTGTTGAGGTGTGTGTGTGCAAGAAGTTTGGTGTATTATACCTTTGTCAGTATAGAAATCCACCATATCAAATTCACTGCCATTATCTGTCCTGATGATCTTTATAGGAACACCAAATTGTGTAACAACATATTTACAAAATCCTTGCACTATGGCTCTTGCCTCTGATTTATTATGAAGTAGGTAAATCCAAGTGTACCTACTATAGTCATCTACTATGGTGAGGAAATACCTCTGCCCTTGAATAGTTTCATAAGGGTAAGGCCCCCACAAGTCAACATGAACCAACTCAAAAACAGACTTGACAACAGACTCACTCAAATTGAAAGACAATTGTTTCTGTTTTTTGCTAATGGACACACATGACATATTGTATCCCCTGGAACTTGAACCTCGTGTAATCAAGCAGCAATCTTCTTCACTGTTGTGAGATGGATGCCCTAACTCAGTAATGCCATAACATGTCATCTCATCAATTGGTTACCGCTTTTGAAAGATCATCATGTTGCATAAACTTGCAATCAAGTTGAAAAACATACAAACCCCTCTCGTTTCTCAAATTGATCCAATCATCCCATGATCCCGATCTGTATAGTACATTTATCGATTCAAACAAAACTTTAATCCTCAGGATTTTGTGTGACCCTACTTAATGATATGAGATTGAACTTGAAACTAGGAATACAAAGAACCCCTGTCAATAGATAGGGTTTTAGTTAATCGAACATCACCAATATGTGACACCAAGACACTCACGCCATTAGGTAGATTCACATGAACATTCTGAACTGTTTTGTGACTTACAAAATGACTCATACTTGAATACTACATGATCTGTGAGCCCCCGAATCCAAGATCCACATTAGATGGATTACCTCAGCATTTAACTCATTTGACCCCTCGAAAAGAAGGCGATATCTTGATGCTTGGTTTACATAAGTCTTTCTTGATGATCTATGGACTCTTGTTTACCGGATAAAAGTGCGCTTGAATCGAGTGTATTCTTGCTGAGTAAGAGCCACAGTGGAATGATGATTCACACTGCTATTATCCTTTTCCGTCTGTACATCATTATGATCAGTATCTGTTTCCATCATGTTTATCCTGCTCCTTGGTTTAAATCCTGGTGGAAATCCATGCTTCCTGTAACATACATCTTCAGTATGACCTATCAGACTACAGAAAGTACACTGTGGTTTCTTCCCTGTCTGACCATTGTACTTCCTGGTCTCAGCTCCTGCATTGTTCCCAATAGGTCTTCTACTTTCATTTTGCTGATTCTGATTATTTTGAGACATATTGGTACGGTTAAACATCACAGTGGACTGTCCAAAACGTGAAGACTGACCTCCTTTCTGCCTTTCAAATTTAAGAGCCAATCCAAACACTACTTTGATGTTAGGAATAGGTGACATAAGCAATACATGTGACATCACAGGTTCAAAATGCTCATCCAATCCTCTCAAAAACCTAATTACACATTCTCTTTCATTATATCCAACAAAGGTAGGAATAACTTGGCATCTACACGCCGGATTGCAAGTACAGCTAGGTACAGGCTTCAAAACATTGATTTCATCAATCAATATCTTCACCTTGGTAAAATACTCGGTCACAGTGGAACCGTTCTGTTTAGTAGTATGAAATTCCTCTAACAAATCAGATAAACGAAATGCATCAAGATTAGCAAACTGTCCCTCGAGATCTTCCCAAACATCTTGAGCACTGTTGATCCATAGAAGACTTTGTGAAATTTGCTTAGCAACTGAATTTCGAATCCAAGTGGTGACCATTATGTCACATTGCTCCCATGCATTATACCTTGGATCTCCAACAGCAGGTTTGGGCAAAGTTCCATCAATGAAACATGCTTTGTTCTTCATAATCAACACTTGCCGCGCTGATCTATTCCAGGAATGATAATTTCTGCCATTTTCATCGAGAATTGGCTGAACAAGAACTAGAGAGGGGTTTTCATTCGGATGAATGTAGAAAGGACTAGAAACTGGAATTATTTCTGCATTTTGATGCTCAAAAGCCGCCATGGATGAATTGAGACAACGATCTACAAGTTCACCAGGCTAGAAAAGCAATCGAATCAAAGAAGAAGAGAACTCGTGCGGAAGAAAGTCTCTGATACCATCTTGAAGCTCAAATGAAGATGGAGAAGATATTTTTGGAGAGAAAAGATATTTTGGAGATGGAAAGATATTTATCTCATTGTGTTAAAATTGTCAATTGTTACAAATGAACTACTACTATTTATACTAACTTGTGCTAACAACCAAATTAACTTCTACTAACAAAAAAGGCTTAACCGACTAACTAATTAACAAACTGAACCACCAATTGCAACAGCCTGAGATGTTGCCATTGCCATCGAATGCCTGGTGAACTCCGGTAATTATGTTCCAGCTGCCGGAGTTGTCCATATGAATGGCTGAGATGTTGCCATTTCCATCGAATTATAGGAGTTGAATAGTTCTTGCCAGTTTCCCATTGCTGCTTGAACATCGTTAAACGGTGTCGTCGACGATTGTGCAGTAGGCACCGGTCCAGCTCTGTTGTACCAAACCGGCATCGGTCCGCCGGTGACCGGAAAATTGCCAAGAGTACTGAAGAAATCATAATTCACGATATTTGTCTCCATGGACGAGGTAGCTGCTGCTTTTGTCCCTATATATATATATATGATACAATCAAGCATTACACTCATATAGCACGTGAAAGAGATTAAATGTGTATAAAAATGACGATGCCCATATACATAAATTTACATCATCAACACTATCCACGGTCACAAGACTCGGCAGTGGGACCTTTGGGTTGGGTCCCAAACATTTTTCATTTCTTTTCTTTTTTGGAACATTTATTCACAAATCACTCGCTATTCTGACTAATATAAGTTAAAATATACTTGATTATTCCGACATAATTTCAATAAATTTAATTATTTTTAGATTTCAATACCGTCGGATATAAATTTTATTTCATACAATCTGACTCAAATTTTGGACATAAAAAATTCAACATTCTATCTCAATTTTGGTCAAAATAAATAAGCGCAAAAATTTAAAAATTAAAATTGAAAAAGAAAGTATATGTAGTAAGATATTTTATTATGTGAAAATACATTCACCTTTTTTTTTTTTTTTTTTCTTTTTCTGCTTGTTTAAATAAGAGGCCGTTTGTTTCTATGTAGCGTATTAAAATGCTTATCACAATACTAAATAATCGTAATTTCTCAGGGAAAAAAAAAATAATTGCAATTAATAAATTTCAAGTTTTAACTAATCTTTGACTAATGCTCTATTTGGTTTGAAGGAAACATAAAGAAAAGAAAACAGAGGTTTGTGACCGAAGAGAAAGGAGGGGGAATGAGTAATTTCAAAGTCATTTTGTAGTGTTTGGATTGAACAAAGAAAAAGAAATAAAATATCAAAGTCCTTTTATTTTTTTTAATTAATTACATTGTATCATTTTGATTGGTTTCCACATTTTTCCTTTTTTCTCTTCCAATTTTTTTTCAACACAGAATACCAAACACTAAACATAAATCCCTCAATCCCATTTCTTTTCTTTTTGTTTCTTTCGAACCAAACAGAGCCTAAATTAAAGCTTAGTAGAAGAAAATGAAAGAAATGAAAGAGTAACTCACCCATAGCAGGAAGAGATAAGCTTGATTCATGAAAATGATTTTCCTCGATAAAATTTTGTCCACCATAGAGTGACAAATCCTTCAAGCTGATAGGTAACTCATTGTCTATTTTATAATCCCACAAGTACTCCTGATCTTGGCTATGATTCACCTCTATTTTATTCTTTGATTTCTCACTTACGGTTTTCACTCGGTTTACTATGTCTTCTAATAGGCCATCATTAGCATTTATTCGCTGATTAAATATATCAACTTGAGGTGGCGTTGTACACACAACTTGATGGCCATTTTGTTCATAATCAATATTTGAATGATGATTAAACATATCATCTTGAGGTGTAGTTGTATAAACAACTTGATGGCCGTTTTGTGCACAAGTTTGTGATCCGAATAAAGCAGGATTCGGATTAGATCCGAGATTGTAGCTTTTATATTGAGTTTCGGGGTAAGATGAATAAGCCAATATTGAGGAGCCTTGATTATTACTAGTAAAGCATGCGTTGTGTTGTCCAGTAAACGAAAAAGCTTTATTACTATTGTTTTGATGGTTAAAAACTGTATAGTTTTGGTTAGAATTATAATTAGGAACATACAGCATGTTGTTATACGACATGTTGTTATATAAATGCTCATGTGCATGTGGTTGAATTAGCGTTGTCGTGCAATTGTAAGATTGTAATGTTGATGAGGAAGGATTATTTGATATTTTTTGTGCCGATTCCATGCGATTTTTTATTTCTTCCTTCTCACTTGGAGTTGGGTATATTGGCAAATTAGCCCGCCTCCTCTTCTTCAATCTTGTATTCCAAAAATTCTTTATCTCATTGTCTGTTCTTCCAGGTAGCTACACATAAATGAACCGGCATCAATAAAGAAAGTATTAAAATGAATGCAATTAAGGGTGATGTTACGGCGACAACAAATTACATAATACATTTTTACACAATTGATTTTAATGTATGGTTATTGTAATCAATTGTGTAAAAGTGTATTGTTTTCCAGTCGTGACATAAGTGTTGTAACATTAAAAGTTTTGAAAAAATAATCAATAATTAATTACTGATTATATATCGTTTTAATTATTCATGCGCTGACCTGTGAAGTCATGCTAGCCCATTTATTACCAAACATTGAATGGAGATGAACAACAACAGCTTCTTCTTCGGCACTAAACGCTCCTTTCTTTAGATTAGGTCGCAAATGATTAATCCATCTCAGTCGGCAGCTTTTACTGCATCTGTTCAACCCACAAAGCTTCTGTACAACCTTCCAATTTCCCACACCATTCTTCGTCACATAGTCCTTCAAGATTGCGTCTTCCTCCGGTGTCCACGGCCCTTTTCTCAGTCCTTCAGCTGTCACTTGTTCATTTTTGCCACGGTTGTTGCTCCTTGATCTGCCACCGTTGCTGCCTCTCGTGTCCATCAAGTGAGATTTTTTGTTGATCTATACCCAATTGATCTAAATGAGGTTCAAAAGGCATGGGTTGAAAGTGAGTGTGAGTGAATTTGGAAAGAGAAGGCTAGGAGAAGTAGTGAGATAGCAACCCACAGATTGGAGAATTTATAGGATTGAGCAGAGACGGACCTACCGTGGGGCAAAGGGGCACCCGTCCCTACTCAAAAAAATTTATGTATTAAAATACCTATGTTAATTAGTAATATGTATAAAATTGACTATTAGTACACTTATGTCGCATTTTTGAACAGTCTGTAGCATAGTTTAGTTAGTTGAGCGTGTATTGTCCTTGTCTATGTAGCAGGGACACTGACACGCCACACGGACACGTTATATACTGACATTATATGATATAAATAAAATTCAATTAATCAAAAAAGATATTCGTCAAAATTTGAAAAACTAGACAAAATAAATTATGTAATACGTATACCCTGTGAATATTTAAAATAGATATTCGACCTATATACGGTGTCAAAAGTAAAAACAAAATTGTGATTGACCTTCAAAATGTTACAAAATGTAAAAATAATTGTATATCAACAAGAAACATATAAACTTAATACGGCTTATTATTTGTTAAATTCTAATCAAGATGAAAATCGTGTATTTTAATGTTTCAATAGAAATAACTTAAACAAAGAAAAAACACAAAATTGAAAAAATCGGGTTCAGGAGTGTCGGGAGTGTCGAAGCCGTGCCGGGTAGTGTCGACAACGTGTCGGAGGTGTGTCGAATAATAAAATTTTAAATAATATTATTTTAATCAGCCAACACATGTCCGACATGTATCGGTCGCGTGTCGTGTCGGAAATGCTGTTTGACACTTGTGCACGACCCAAATCGTCATTTGAACTTCATAGATGTTAAAGGTAGAGAAATTCAGATATCATGTCCCCGTAGGACCCGATATTTTTTCCAGGCCTAATCAGACTTGCTATTTTCTTCAAGTACCTCTTAGAAATTTCCATGAACTTAAAACAAGGGCCGTACTCTTCAAAAAAAAAGGGGGCCGTACAAAATGCAGAACACTAAATTAATGTCAGTCCCAGGAAATTTCGACATGTTAAAGCCTATCCCCGGAAATTTCCACAGATCGAGCTCACCTGAAATTTTCACAAAGCAAAGAAAGCACCAAGAAATTTCCACGGACTAACATGAATTTAGTGTTCTCGCATTTTCTACTACTTTGTTTGTTCCTCGTGGAAATTTCCACGGGTTCCTTTCAACCCGAGGTAACTTCCACGAGATACTTGAAAAAAATGTCAGGATGATTAGACTTGGAAAAAATATCGAGCTTTACAAGTGCCTGATTTACAAATTTCCCCGTTAAAGGTATCTAGTTTGATTCTGACTGCTCTCAATTTTTGAAATAGTGAACAACACAGTAATAAATAATAATTTGGTGAAAACGTATATAGATTCGTAGTATGCTAAAATGTATTCTATCTAAATGCTTCGTACTTTGACAACAAAATCTTTTTAGTACTACTATTTATTGTCACTCGCCTTTTTTTCAAAGATGTATTTTCAACGTCGGTAATTTGCATGAAATTACTGATAAAAATGTAGGTAATGTTTCTCCGAAATCTAAACCGACAACAACGTTCTTATTTATATCTATACTACGTTTTTCTTGAAGCATTTTCCTAACGACATAATTTCGAATTTTGCCCCCAAGATTCGAATTTTGTCTCCACCCGTGGGATTGAGTGCGCATTTCTGTCCGGGTCATATTCTCCGACTTATCGATTTTGTACTTCAAATATCAGTAATACATTTTGCTCTTCAAATAGGATAATTAGATAGTTACCCTCAAAAGTTCATCACACATGTACACATTCAAAATGAGCATTTGGTTGTGAGTGTTTTTATTTTTATAAGAAAATAAAAAATAAAAAATATATGGTGATATTATAACGGTGTATATTTGGTATAGATTTTTTAGAGTAACTCTATCACTACCGTTCAAATATAGGTAATGATACACACCAGCTTTATTTTATTTCTATTATCATGTCACATATATTTCATCAATTAAATATTCCAGAAGAGGCGCGGAAATTGAAATAGGGTGATATGTTTTTTCTACAACAATACTTTTATGGTTGCCCTAACCAACAAATCATAGTTCCAACAATTAAATATTTTAAGAAATGGGCAAATTGTAAAATTTGGGGATTTTTTTTTTTCTTTCTATTTTACAAATAGGGGTCCTTTATGTTATTTTATTTTCTATTTGTAATGGAGCATCAATTCATACTTGCTCCAAGACCATTTTTAAATTTGCGTTTTTAAAAATAGGGAATCCAACAATATTTCTGTAAAAAAATTGGTAACGGAGTACCAAATCATAGTTGCACCATGGCTAGCTATTTTAAATTAATTTAGTCAGTGAGACATTTGTTCCATATGTTTATTTCATGTACGTACTCTTATCGTCATTGATCATGATGAAACTCATATCAATCAATGTGTCATATACTCTTCAATCAATAACAATAAACGTGTGGAATGATACAAGAAGTGGAATATGGAGTTTGTATATAATTTTCCTACAAATGTATGTATGTATATAAGTACACACACGTGTACACACAGATATATATATATATATATATATATATATATATATATATATATATATACACACACTATACATTAAAATGATTTTGTCACAACAGAAGTTTCACAAGACTCCTTTGTCATATTTTTCTCACAACTTTCAGAACTTGTTTTCTTAACGGATGTGTATTCACTCTTTTTGTAGCACTAGACAAAATTTCTTACACTTTTGAGATTCTTAAAATTTGGGCAAAAGACATTAGAGACCCTTTAACTATCGGGATGATAAACTTTTGGCCCTTTGTCTTTTTTCATTACAAATTTGGTCCCATATGAAATTTTATTTATAATTTTTTGGTGGCTACTTTTTCAGCAACGCGGCGGAGCCAGAATTTCGGCTTAGGGGAGGCGAAATTCTAAATAAAATGCCGTGTAAAAAGTGTTTAAAAAAAGTTTCCTAATACAAATTAGAAAGTTGTTATGCACTTGTAATCTAATGAAACGTTATTTGTATTGTTTTTTTTAAATGTTACTTATATTGTTTTTAATATTAATATTTGATAATTATTTTAATAGTTTGATTGATATATGTAACAAGTACGCATGACCTTTGACCCTATGTATAGCATTTTGAGTGATATAATAGGACAAATTCCAAAATGTATGTAGTATTTTGAGTGATATAAATACAAGAGGCTAAGTATTTTGATGTACGTAGTATTTGATAAAAACATAATAAGAAATTTTCCAAAATGTATGTAGTATTTTATGTTATAAAATGTAAGAGGCAAAGTATTTTGAGTGATAAAAATATATTTCAAAAAATAAGAGGCTTGAGGGACACTATCCCAGCCCATCGTCAAACTTATTTCAGCGCCACACCACTAGAGCAGGTACAAATTTGTGTAAAAGCTAGGGACACATATTAATTGTATGTTCGAAAAATTACTAAAATACCCTTCTCGGCCAATTTAAGGGGGGAACCAGCCCCACCTTGCCCCACTATAAGTACGCTCATGGTCCTCACCGCAGGCACAATAAAGAGATCAGGCATACTTGCTTTTGTAGCATGAGCACGTGAGTCCTCAACGCCTATGCGTTTTTTCCATAAAATATTATGTTTGTAACTCCTTATATTGTAATCTATGTAACATTCAACATTGAAAAAGTGGGAGAATTAGTAATATGATATAATGTTGAGACATAATGTACTTGATAATTTAGGTTAACTATTTTAAGTCAAGCGAAAACGATGTGCCTAATTAGTTGTCAGATCAATTATGTCTCAAATAGCACCGTCAGACCCAAGTTCTGTGGCCCTATAATTGGTATCAGTGCCGACTAACTGATTGTATGTCACATAACTATGAATTAAATTAACTTAAATTAAATTGGATTGATTTCGTAAATAATTATAACCATCCTCATGTTTTAATTATGAATTATATACATTACATTGGATTAATTTTATACTACCCTTTCAAGCCGTCGCGTGGCGACCCATCAAATCCGAGATTTCCTTTTGCATTAAAATGATATAATTTTGTTATTAAAAAATGTTGTATGATGAGCCCGGTAACCCATCTAGAACAAATTTATGGATGAATGCAATCAAACAAATTTTCGATCCGCCTCTGGTCAAACTTAGGTTGTTTTTTTAATAGTGACAATTTTATGTAACAACATTGATAAAAATATAGTCTTAGACCTTAATGACCCCACTGAAACAAATTACTGATCCGTCTTTGGGTCAAACTTTAGTTGTTGTTTTTTTAGAAGAGACAATAATATGTAACAACATTGATATTAGACTCTGGTAACTCACTAAAACACATTCTTAATCCGGGTTTGGGTCAAATTTAGGTTGTTTTTTTAGAAGAGACAATCTTATGTAACAACATTGTTAACGGTATATGTTGACCTTGACTAGACTGTTTAGACACAAAGCTTACTTGCACGTGTTTATACACACCCCGTGTTAGTGGTTGACCAATCAATAAGTTTTTTTATTTATAGTTTTATTCTTTATTGTGACCCATTTATCTTAAAATGGTCAAATAAAAAACATTCCATTGCACGTAAATGCAACGAAAAAGAAACATGTCTTTTCTACTATTAATCTATATTGTTGTAATCATGTTTTATTACATATTACGACATATTATCATAAATCATTTTCATTAAATTTCAAAAAAAATACATTTTATTAAATCCAATTCACAAACCGATGATTAAATGATGAATTTGGTGAATGTCCATCTACATTGTACATTTAAATGTTCAAAGGAATCCCCCATGTTTCAATGCTTCCCATATTATTTCAGTTATATGTTAATTATACAAATATTCCTTATCCGAATTCTTTTGAATATACTTATAATACGTTAGGTGTATAGGACTAAAATGATTTGTATTTTTTTTTTTTTTTTTGAAATATAAATGATTTGTAGTTTCAGTACGTTGAAAGTGGTCAAATATTACACTATATGCCTTCTTCTATTTTTCGCTTTTGTTTTTTAGGGTGGATTTATTTATTTTCTTTCCTAGTTTACAAGTGAATATGTAACTAAGCGCAATTACAACGGGCTAGTTGGCAGGTTAGAAATTTTTTTTTTTTTTTTTTACTATCGGTTAGAGATAATTGTAGTTTTTTTTTTCCGGAAACGAAATACATACACGGACTTTTTTGTTTCCACTGAGACTCGAATCCGAATACTCTGAATTAAAAGACACACTAAATATCACTGGCACTACTACAAAATAGGATTAGGTCACACTTAAGTTAAGATAACAATCACAGTTTCAATAAAACCGAGACAACGAAAAAATATATATCACACTTACAACTTTCTATCACAATTATTGAAAAACTGAGATAAGTTATATTAATCAATCTCATTTTTAAAGTGTGACTTAATTGATATGATTTTTCCATCACGCTTATTGGAAAACCGAGATAAATTATTTCAATCGATCCTCATTTTTAAACTGTGATTGAATTGATATGATATTTCTCACGCAGCTTTTAAAAGCGAGATAAATTATATCAATCAATCTCACAAACAGTGACAGAATTAATATGATATTTTTGTCATAGTTATTCAAAAAACGAAATAAATTATACCGATCAATCACACTTTTAATCTGTGACTAAATTGGTCTGATATTTTTGTCACGGTTATTAAAAAAGTGAGATAAATTATATCAATTAATCTCATTTTTAAACCGTGAATGAATTCATGATATTTTTGTCACAACTATAGAAAAAGTGAGACAAATTATATCCACTAACAAGAAAAGAGACATAGATCACACTTTTAAAAAACCGAGACAAGTAAAATGTATATTTATCACACTTAATTTTTTTATCACAGTTATTAGGTGTGAAAAAAAATGATCACACTTTTTTAGGTGTGATTGAAATAATAATAGATCTCGGCTTTTAAGTGTGATAACAACTACTAAAATAGATCACAGTTTTTAAATGTGTTGAAATTATAATCGATCTCGGTTTTTAAGTGTGATAACAACTATAATAGATCACGATTTTTAAGTGTGATAACAACTAAAATAAATCACGCTTTTAAATGTGTTGAATTATAATAGATCTCGGTTTTAAGTGTGATAACAACTAAAATAGATCACGCTTTTATTATCACGGTTTTAAAAAAGCGAGACAAGAACATTAATCAATCACGGTTTTTAAATCGTGATTAAAATAATATGATATTTTATAATGATATTTTAGATTAGTGTGGCGAAAATGATAATAATGTAGGCATCGCCCAACGGTAATTAGTGTGGTTCCTTAATCCGTAGTATCCGGTTCAATCCCAAATGCAACAAAAAATATGTGTGCGTTTATTTTGTTTTCAAAAAAAGAATGATCACACTTTTTTAGGTGTGATTGAAATTATAATATATCTCGGTTTTTAAGTGTGATAACAACTACTAAAATAGATCACAGTTTTTAAATGTGTTGAGATTTTAATAGATCTCGGTTTTTAAGAATAATAACAACTATAATAGATCACGGTTTTTAAGTGTGATAACAACTAAAATATATCATAATTTTTATTATCACGGTTTCTAGAAAAAATGAGACAAAAACATCAATCAATCACAATTTTTGACTGTGATTAAAATAATATGGTATTTTATAATGAGATCTTAGTTAAGTGTGGTCGAAAATTCAAGAAAGAAAGCATCGGCCTAATGGTAAATAAATAGTGGCTCGTTAATCCAGAGAGATCCTGGTTGAGTCCCGACAAAAAACACAAAATATATGTGTCTTATATATTGTTTTGAAAAAAACACTTTTATTGGTGTGATTTAAATTATAATAGATCACGCTTTTAATCGTGATAACAACTAAAATAGATCACAGTTTTTAAATGTGTTTTCATTGTAATAGATCTCGGTTTTTAAGTGTGATAAAACATATAATAGATCACGGTTTTTAAGTATGATAAGAACTATAATAGATCACAGTTTTTGAATGTGATGAGGTTATAATAGATTACGGGTTTTAAGTGTGATATCAACTATAATAGATCATGGTTTCTAAGTGTGATAACTATTATAATAGGTCACAATTTGTAACTGTGATTGGATTAAAGTACCTTATGTCACACCTCAATATGCCACACTATGAAAACCGTGACTAATGTGAATATATCACACTTAAAAACCGTGATTTTTATGCTTTTTTGTAGTAGTGTGGGTCAATGTCTCGTTGGGATTGTGGATCTTATTAATGGGAAAAGTGCATAGTTTAATATTGTGACGACACATAAATTTCAACCTTTTTAAGCTTAGAAAATGATACTACATCCGTATCAAAACGTAAATTCATTTGAGGTTTTTATACATATGTTAAGAATGTTTTATTAATTTTGATGAAAAAAACTAAAATATCCTTAGACTGTTATTAATTCGAAGTAATGAAAATGGGTGAGTATATAATAAATAAGGATAAAATGTGAAAAATATAATAAATATTTCGTTGGTTATCTAAATGGATTTACATTATAGAACAAAATCAAAAGGTTAAGTGGAGTTACATTTTGAAACGGAGGTAGTATATGAATTTACTAATATTTACACAAATGTTAAAAAGAAGACAATATATACTTAAAAATAGACAATTAATCCCGTGGAAAAAAATGTGAATGAATGAGGAGAAGGGACAAATATTTCATCAATTGAGTAGAAGGGCGAGCTTTTTTGAAACTTTTGCATAAAGACAAAAACTATTTATTCACCGGTCGAAATTCACTTGTGTTCAAATTCACTGCTTAAATTCACCGATTTAAATTCAATCGTCAAATTCACTATTTTTCAAAATTCATCGTCGAAATTCACTAATTTTCGAGATTCACCGTCGAAATTCACTATCGAAATTCACCGATTTCGGGATTCACTAGGAAGATTCACCGATTTTCCTGGATTCACCGTTTGTCTTCTCGCTTATAAAAATTATGCAGATTGTCCTTCTCCCTATAAAAATATGTAGTTGTCTCCATTCTTAAAAATATTTCAGATTGTGTCCTTATCCCTAATTTTCCAAAAAAAAAAATACGTGCAAAAGGACAGAATTCTGGTGTCATTGACAATACTATTTTTTTTATTAAAACAAATTCATAAATTAAACATGGATGATTGGCGGATGCTCATGATTGGATAGATGATTGTCTTATACATGATAGCTCCGGTCGAGACGGCATTACGAGCTAGTGGTATTTATTTCGAGAGGTTATTATGGGAGCTTGGTATTGGCGGAACCAAGCGGTTCAACACACAGGTACTCAGCGCCCTCCGACGATGGTTTTCATATCCCAGACTGTTAACAAGGCAAGAGAGTTGAAAATCACTTTGCACACCGAGTAGGGATAGTTCATGAATGTTTTTTATTTTAAAGCGTGCAAAAGAGATGTTTTTTTTTCCTTTTGGGGTGCGTTGTACATAAATTTTCCACAGTTTTAATGAAAGATCCGGTTTACACCAAAAAAGAAATTCATAAATTATACATGCTCTTTTCTAATCAATTACAAAAACCAAAAAAAAAAAAACGAATATCTTTTGATCTAATCTTAAAAAAATCATTACTTTTTCACCATAGTAATTTATTTATTTTTTGGGTCTTCTTTATTTTAACATCTTATTTGATATTTGTTTGACATCATTTTTACAAGCCAACTAGTGAATTTGTATTGTGGAATACATAATTGGAGGGGTGTTGTACAAAGTAGATTTGTGTTTGATTACACTGTACGTGTGGTGAAGAGTAGATTTATGTCGATTTCACAGTGTTTTGTTTTTGGGTCCTTTTTTTTTTTTTTTCCCCTTTTCTCCACTGTCATGTTTATTATTATTGCTACCTATTTGGTTACTTTATTCCTACTCCCCTGTAATATTTTAAATTTCATTTGCACAAATGTGGAATGTAATGTTAGTAACACCTAAATGCTATCATGTTTTATATTGCCCCAATATTATCTAGAAAGTAATTTGAATGTAATCTAATGCAGATAATGGTGGAAAAACTGCACTGTACAATAGGTTGCAACATATTGTATCACGAAAACAAGTAACATTCTACTATTGGAATAACAATGGCTTAAAATGTTGAATTAGGTTTGTTAACGCATCATGACCGGTCTAAATTTAGGTTAATTTTTTAGATGCTCTATTACGTGTTCTTGTGATTTGATGGTATCATTAAATTACATGTTAGACGTAGATGATGACAAGATTTTGAATCACTTAATTCCGATATCGTACGACTGAGAAAGTAATAATCAGAGTGAAAGTGAAAATGTGGGGATATAGGTTTTGAAATAGAGAGGAAATTCATTCATACCTCATTGCGAAAATACGAGAGTGTTACTTTAGATATTCAAAAGCACACAAATCCTTTTGATACCTTGTAATAGGCTTATTGTGGTTATAGACCACTTTGTTTAGTTTTTGACATTTTTTTGTAATAGGTTTGGTGGTGGTGACAGACCACCTTTTCTTTCTGCTTTGGTTGGGATTTCCAATGTATATACATTGCATATTCTTTTTCTAGCATCCGATATTTTCCACTCCAGGTTTTTCGGATTAGGATTTTAAGGAGGTGGGGCTATGCATTGATGACATAATTATAATTGGTTTTGAGGAGGCCAGTGTGGCAAAAACCTTGTATTCTTTGATCTATTAATAAAACTGCAAGGTTTTGAAAAGGAAAAAAAAAATGATGCAAGTTTACTTTATTTAAATGTGTTTTAAGGAGCAAGAGTACTTTTGTATAAGAGGAATGCCTTAGATGGCTGTCGGCTCGCCGCACACTCATGATCTATCGTTACCGCCATCCGCCCATAGCTTTGGTTTTGGGCTTGGTTAGAAATAAAGTAAATTGAATCTGAATGCAAGGAGTACTTTTGTGTAAGGGTTTGAGCTTGGACTTGGACTTGGGCTTGGGCTTATATTATTGGACGAAATTTCTTTAACTTTTAACATGTTTTTATGAATAGTAACGATTCTGGAAAACGTGTTCAAGGGTAAAGGACATGGTTACAACCAGTTATATGATTTATCATTATTGATACATGATTATTTACCATAGAAAACAATCAAAAACATCGTATAACATGTTTACTGGCGTTGTACCAATGGTTTCTTCAGCTCTTTTTAGACATAATTATTGCATATTACATTGATCAAATATAATGATAAAAAAAAACTACCGAGAAGGATATGTGATACATTATACAATGATACGTCACGTTACACATTGTATCATACAATGTATAATGTGTCAGATTCGGGTCAGAGACTCTCAAGACAACAAAATAAATAAAGAAAAGATAATTTTATCGGAAATGACTGAATTACTTACTGTGTAGAGATGCAAGAACATATAACTGTAATTTTCCAAAACAACAGCTAAAAAGATGGGGGGAAACAATAACCAACATAGGATTTACAACTTATTTTTTTTTCTAAATATAATTCACTCAATCTTAAAAAGACATTATGCAGCCAAGCCAAAGGTGTTCTCTCCACTGTAAGTCATGTATAGAAAGCCATCTTCATCTTTGTTTTCTTCATAAACAGCAGACATCATAGCAGCTGCATGCAACAAAATTTTAACATATTATTAGTGAAATAAATCCATAACAATTGGCAAAATGCGGTTAACGGGAGCCAACTGGATTCGCATATCGCATACGATAGTTGCACAACTCCAGAGACAGTTTTGACACAAACCATCATCTACAGCCATAGATCGGTAAAAGCAACTACTTGATCAACGGCTGTAGTTGATAGTTGTGTTTATTATGGAGTTGTGCATGTATCGTTTTCAGAAGTACAAGACAACATGTACCGAACCTGTTGGTGGCAAAATATTCTTCACGAAAATGAATATAGCCTTTTCAGAACTAAGCTTGATCCGCTTACGGACAACATAGACAAATTGACCAACAGTGAGATCAGCAGGCACCAAGTATCTGCAAAAACGAAAGGAAAATATTCATATGATGAGAAAGAAAGAACGATACCAAATTTATGTTAAGTAGCAATGATCACACCATTTTAAGGCAGAATGCATAAGTTCAAATACTGAATGAATGCTTTTGGGTGAGAAGTTTGGTTATTGAAATGTTTAGTACTTTCGGTTCGTGAATTAACAAGTCTAACAGACAGTTAATTAAGTCAAGCAAGAAAGCAAGCACTTGAAAACAGTAAAACTACCGAATTTCCTTTAGAATAACATTACAACAAAAAGGGTTCAAAAATTTTGATACCATGACACCGTCATGTCAAACTGGATGCATATAGCCGGAAACAAACTGTATTTTCAAGAAATGGTCGAAAAAACTACTAAAGATTTTACTTTTTGAGGTAAGTTGGCCAAATTACAAAACTAACAGACAAGTTTTATGGGTGACATAGTTGCAATACTGTATGCAAGATACATTATTAAACCATGTTCAGTAACAAAAAGACAGGACACGTTCAACTTCAACCTGATATGTCGTTCTATTATCACTTGTCCAAGATAAAAGAACGGAAATTCTTAATATAGCAGCAAGCAATATATAAAAGTAGAAAAAGTAAGCGCGCATAAGAAATAAAACGTCCTGAATTGTGACTTACTTCTTTTTGTCAATGTCAGGAATATCAGTTCTTGCAGCCCTTTCCACAATAACCTGCAATTGAGAATCCAAAAACATCACACATAAAGCAACTTAAGTACAAGAAAAAATCTTATTTGATGCAGAAATTATCAAGGACTTACAGGAACTCTATCAGGATACTTCTCCCTGATGCGAGCAGATTCAGCCTTCCTTTTTTCTGGGGGTAAAAAAGAATCATAATTAGACTAACAGAACGAAAACAAAAGGCAAGCTCAAACCAAGTCAATGACTCAACATATACAACAGAACAAGAACAAAGCTCAAACTAAGACAAGAACTTAGCATTTACAACAACTGAGCATCAGATGATGATTAGTCACAGGACATAAAAAGCCATGAAATCATCATCCAAAATAAGAACGACTATGCAAGACAATCGCCAAACAGTACAAAGATTGCTAACATTGGAACACACCATTACCTACTGTTACTCTGTTAGCATCCCCTGATGACATTGAAGGCATCGTAAAACTAATGGTATGATTGCTATCTAAACAAAGAACATCATATAATCTAAACTCAAGAAAACAACTACTGAATGAAAAATATTCAACAAGAACCATTAAGCAAGCACAAATAACCAGAAGAAAAAACAACTTCAGAATTCCCATATCCCAATATAAAGCTCCTACTCAACTAGCACTATTAATTAGCATACAAAATTTTCAATCTTTGGTGGGCAGTTAAAAGTAATAAATTATAATCATTCCAGGCACAGTATATTTTCCTAAGCAATAGCTATCTCACCTCCTTCAAAAAGTTTACACCAGCCAGCCTGATTACCAACCCAAACCCTAAAATTAATAACTGCGGGCTTAATTAATCGATTCTCAACAAAACCCTAACAATCGTAAACAATAACAAGCCAATACAACCAAATCAACGGAGATTCCCATATCAATTACCCATAAAGAATCACAAAAAATCATTACCCCAATAATTATATCAGACAAAGACAACCAATTTTTCAAGAATCGGCGATCAGGAGCAAGGCGGATTCTTTCTTCCAATACATAATAACAAAAAGCAAAACAACAAGAAAAGGGATATCCAAGATGAGAAGCATACCTAAGGATTCTTCCGATTTAAAAGTGCTTTTCGCCATAGTGGAATCCTCAAACAGCTTCGACGACCCAAAAGAATAAACGAATAAATCACGATTGTTTAACAAATTGCTGAGGGAAAAACAACAAACAAGAATCGCAGAAAGACAATACGACGGAAATTGATTAACGATTATATATACATATATATATATATAAAGAAGATCGGGAAGGAAACTATAATAAGGCAGAAGAGCAGTAACCTCCAAGAAATAAGAGTCGGCAACAAATTCAGGATTCCCTAAAAAAAATAAAATGGAAAAGGAAAATAATCACAAAATTATCCGACTGTTAAAGGGAAAATATTTTAGATTAATTCCACATTATTTTTTTTGGGAAATATATTACCAACTTCTCTCCATAGTAATGCTACAAAGTTCGAGAAATTATAGAATCAGTCATTTGAATGACTCCATATTTCATTTCGTTTTCGGTCTGTTCAAAATCGACATTTATTTTTAAGCTTCGCGTCATGTTTCACAATCCCGAAAATTTCACCGGATGACGTGGAATTTAAATATTTCACGTGGAAAATAAATAGGTGTCAAAAGTTAAATTTCCACGTGACCACGTGGAAAAGAAATGAAGGCCACGTGAGAAAGAGAAGCGCGGCGTGGTAAATTCTCACGGGACCGTGGAAAATATCTTGTCACTTACCATTTAGTTGAAAATGATGATACAAGCTTAGTAAGAAAGAAGTTCAATGTTTCCATGGATGATAAATGGGCTGCTAATCATATGGTTCCTAATCCCACGATTTACCCGAGCACCACGATTCTATTGCCCCTGAAAAGCGAACTCGTCGTCAATTTCGATGTTCCTGTAACAACAAACAGTCCTCCATCTCAAGGGTTTGTCCCCACAGTTCCATATGATGAAGAGCCCACAAGCAAACACACAGAATTAAAGAAAGTTTATATCTCTGTCTCGGTTGTCGGGTCGACTTTGATCCTAGTAAGTATGGTTATCTGTGGTCTGTATTTGAGGGCATTATTAAGAAGAAACAAGGCAGAAAACATGAATTCTTTTGCTAGTAGAAGAAGCCCGATGACATCGTTTTCTACGCAGAGAAGCTCTCAGGTTTCAGGTCCTACACCGAAAAGCTCAACGACGACTTCATGCCTGTCCTGATTTGCTTGACAAAGATAAAGTACTCTCTCAGTGCAATTACAAAGACCGATGAACTCAAGAAAGCAACAAATGAGTTCGATGATGAGGCAAAGATCGGTGGATTTATTTCTACAAGGGGATCCATGATTTACACCGATCTATTGATTAAACAGACGAGATTCGAGGACACGAGGCAACTAATCAATGTCCACTCGAAAGTAAACCATGTCAACATTCTGAAACTCCACGGTGTTTGTTACAGTGATGACGACTTCTCTTGGTGTTATCTAGTGTTTGAATAAACATCGAATGGATGTTTAAGAGACTGTTTTTCGATGTCAAGCTTGTATCATCATTTCCAACAAATCCCGTTGAATCTTGTTATGGAACCAGTAAGAATGGCACAGAAACAATAATGAAAAAGAGATGAAAAGTTTTTGTGAGTCCATTATTTTCCACGGGCCCGTGGGAATTTACCACGCCGCGCTTCTCTTTTTCACGTGACCTTTATTTCTTTTCCACGCGGTCACGTGGAAATTTAACTTTTGGCACCTCTTTATTTTCCACGTGAAATATTTAAATTCCACGTCATCTGGTGAAATTTTCCACGGACTCGTGGAAACAGGCACGGGGGACTTAAAAATAAATGTCAGGTCTGAACAGATATGACATGAAATATGGGTCGCTACAGTGACCTGATTCTATATTTTTCTCACAAAGTTCCCCCTCAACTTTATAATTATCATATAAAATTTGGTTTTTTTTTGTTGACACATGCATAACAGCAGCTTTATGGGTCCTGCTTCACCAAGTAATTTTTGTTCTACCAATAGAATGTTTTAAAAAAGATAAATTTGCTAAAAGCATGCGTATATATTTTACACGGTAGGGTCCATCTGTTTTTTGTGATTTATTATTGGTTCTGGATCACCAAGTCATAATTGGGATGAGATCACCGGTCCAATTTATGTGTCTAATTTCAGTGTCTAAATAAAAACGACGTCGTTTTATGTGTGTTTTATTTCTTCAAGAAAATAAAATAAAAACAAAAAACCAGAACCAAAAAATGAAACACACATAAAACGTCATTTTTAGTTAGACACCGAAATTAGACACACAAATTGAACAGGTGATCTCATCCCATCATACTTGGTCCAGGACCAAATAAAAATTTGCTCATAAATAATTGTTTCTGGATTAATTTTTATTTGAATGAAATGTTTTTTTTTCTATTTTACACCTATAACACAACATCTGTTTTATTCGGCTCACAAACCCCGACATGAATACCCGAGTAATTTCTAAAGGTGTTCAACATTTTTAAAACCAAATCAAACCAATCAAATCATACAAAAAGAACCGTTTAGATGATTTTTAAAACTGAAAGCCAAACCGAGCAGACACGAATTGGTATGGTTTTTTTAAATGTTTAAACCGAAAAAACCGAACAGAACCGAACCAACAACCAATATAATTGAAATATATATATGTTCAATTATATATAGTGCGGTTCAACTTGAGAATCATATCAACATTTGGACTTATATATCTATTACGGGTGCAATATGTTAAAATTCGTCTAGTGTTGACTATAAGAATATGAATTCTTCGTGTCTTTCATTATCAAAAAAGGTAATACATATACAACACAACTTTGTTGTAACTGATCCAAAATATCTCCTAGAATCATGCTAGACTATTGACTAATTTATGGAAGATATTGACTGGACTAATAAATCTCCTAAATATATTCCTAATATATTTACTTATTCTAACACCCTCCCGTAGTCGAAACGGGAGATTCTCGGATGTTGAGACTATTCCGGAAATCATCAAAAAGAACTTGTGGTAGACCCTTCGTAAAAATGTCAGCAATCTGATACCGGGAAGGGACATGACGAACGCGGACTTCACCTCGAGCAACCTTCTCACGAACAAAGTGAATATCCATCTCAATATGTTTGGTTCGTTGGTGTTGAACCGGGTTTCCGGAAAGATAAACCGCACTCACATTGTCACAATAAACCAACGTTGCTTTTCGAACTGGACAACGTAGTTCCAATAATAAATTACGAAGCCAACATGATTCGGAGACCACATTGGCCACGCCACGATACTCGGCCTCTGCACTGGAGCGCGATAGGGTAGGCTGATGTTTGGAGGACCATGAGATGAGATTATCACCCAGAAAAACACAATAACCAGAGGTAGAACGGCGAGTGTCCGGACACCCCCCCCAGTCGGCATCCGTGTATGAAACAAGGTCCATGGAGGACGAAGGCGCCAACTGCAAGCCCAAGTGTAAAGTACCCTGAATGTATCGAATAATGCGCTTAAGTGCATGGAAATGTCTTGATCTGCGGGATCATGCATGTGGAGACAAATTTGTTGAACCGCATACGCAATATCGTGCCGAGTGAAAGTAAGGCATCTTGTAAGGCCCCGGCAAGGTCAAGCGGTAGAGTGTAGGATCGGCGATAGGCTCCTAGCCGCAGATCCCAAGTTTTGCTTTAGTATCAACCGGAGTTTTGACGGCTTACAATTTGCCATCCCGGCTCGTTCAATAATTTCTGTGGCATATTGTTGTTGAGAGAGAAATAAGCCATTCGAGTGACGAGTAACCCGTATACCAAGAAAATAGTGTAAGGGACCAAGATCTTTCATCGCAAATTCGGATGCAAGACGAGCCATAATCGATATCCGAAGAGCTTCCGAGGATGCTGTAAGAATAATATCATCGACATATAAGAGTAAATATGCAATGTCGGAGCCGGAATGATAAATAAATAAAGATGAGTCCGATTTGCTATTGAAAAAACCCATGCTTGAGACATAATCCGCAAAACGCCGGTACCATGCGCGAGGGGCTTGTTTAAGTCCATATAGTGATTTACGAAGTAAACACACATAATCAGGATGAACCGGATCCCGAAAACCAACAGGCTGGTGCATATAGACTGTCTCATGAAGGTCCCCGTGCAAAAAGGCATTTTTTACATCCAGTTGATGAAGAGGCCATTGCAAGGACAGAGATAAACAAAGAACTGTCCGAATGGTGGCCGGTTTAATGACTGGACTAAAAGTTTCACCGCAATCAATGCCCACCTGTTGTGTCTTCCCATCACCTACAAGTCGAGCTTTATGGCGCTCAAAAGAACCATCAGCATTATGTTTATGAGTAAAAATCTACATGGAACGTATCACATTAACATTAGGTGGTCGAGGCACTAAATCCCACGTCTTAGTTTTAATAAGAGCATCATATTCGCTACCATAGCCAATTTCGATTCGGATCACGTAATGTCGCCACCGGATTACGGGAAGGGAGACTTGGTGACCGTGGTGGGAAAGGCTTATTCTGAAAAATATTTGGGATTGGGCCGGAAAATACCCGTGATGCGCACGTGTGGTAGGGCCGGGAGGAGGAGAAGGAGTTTGGACAGAGAGTGGTGGGGTGATGATGAATGAGAAGTGGATCAAAGAAGAGGTGGAAGAAGAATGGGAGTGGGCCGGTCCATGTCGGTGGAGGAAGTGGGCTCAAGGTCATTTTGGGCCGTGGAATGAGAAGGAGAAGGAGGGTAGCTTGGCCAGTGTGTATAGAATTGGAAGGAAATATATTTGCCGAGATAATAAAGGACTAAGATCATGGTCCAAAAATTATATGTGTCGTGAGATGGTTGATGAATGTTTGCAAACGGGAAAACATTTTCATCAAACGAAGCGTGATGCCCAGATAATAATTATATTAGTGGAAATATCAAAGCATTTAAAACCACGGTGATTTGGAGGATATCCTAAAAACACACACGGAGTAGAACGGGGCTGGAGTTTATGTATGGTCGTGGATGGAAAAAGAGGGTAACAAAGACATCCGAAGACTCGTAAATGAGTGTATGCGGGATCTTTATGAAACAACCGTTTTAAGGGAGTGTCATTATTCAAGAGTGGACTCGGGAGAATATTTAAGAGGTATGTAGCCATTTCCAAAGCATGATTCCAAAAAATGGGGGGTACCGAGGCGTGAATAAGAAGAGTACGGACAAGATTATTGATCGTACGGATTTTTCGTTCCGCCTTACCATTTTGAGAAGATGTGTAGGGACAGGAAAAACGGAAAGTGATGCCATGAGAGTCACAAAAAGAACGGAAAGGACGGTTATCAAATTCTTTTCCATTGTCACACTGTAGGGTTTTAATCTTTTTGTCGAATTGAGTTGAAATATACGCATGCAATTTTGAAAAAATAGAGAACACATCAGATTTGTTTGCAATTGGAAATGTCCACAAATAATTTGTAAAATCATCTGGGAATAACACATAATAACGATGACCAGAAGTACTTATTACTGGAGATGTCCACAAGTCACTATGAATAATATCAAAGGGCAAAAAAGACACAGAAGTAGAATCATAAAAAGGTTGTCTAACATGTTTCCCCAACATACATGACCGACATAAACCAGAACGAGGTGAAAGCGAGCACGTAATATATTTATTTGAACGTAAAAAATTGAGAATATTTGGACCCGGATGCCCCAATCGATCGTGCCACACAGAAGAAGCTAATAATGCAGAAGATGACAATTTTGGAGGATGCGGTGCGGAAGTAACAGGATAAAGATCACCCGAACTATCACATCTCATTAGGCATGTCCCCGTCTGCAGATCATGCACAGAAAAACCGATAGGATCAAAAAGAACACAAACATTGTTATCAGTAGTAAATTTTCTAACAGACACTAAATTTTTGATAATATTGGGAACATGAAGGACATTATTTAGATGCAATGGCGGGTTTGGGAAAGGAAGGACAGCATTACCATGACCACGAATCGGGATTGATTGTCCATTACCAACAGTAATACCAAAATGATTACTCAAATTAAAATAAGGCGTAAGCGTACCTGACGCCGATGTCATGTGTGACGTAGCCCCTGTATCCATGTACCAATTTGGATCCGGTGGTGATAAAGTCATCGTATGCATAACCGATTCGATATCCGTCGGGGTCTTTTGGGCGTTGTAAGCATGCTGCTGCTGTTGAGGCCGTGGACCTAAAATTCCACTTGGGGAAACAGTGGGCCGGGTCGGATATGATGAAGGAGGTATAACACATGGATTTGGCATTGTCATCCACCAAGATGGAATCCACGATTGTGTCCCCTGCCAATTGCCGCCGCCGGAAGCTGGAGCTGGCTGAGATTGACGGTGGTTTCCCCCCTGACCATTGTGGTTCCCACTTGTAGCTTGTTTGCCAGAATGATTTCCTCCGCCATTGTTGCGCCGAGCCTCTGCTTTTGGACCGATTGGTATTGCTGTTGCGAGAAGAGGAACCACGAGCCCCGCTTCTCTGCCGCTTTGTGAGACCGCTGCTTGATTCCTCGGCACCGCCTCCGACGATTGATTTAACAGAGCCGTCGAGGAGTCCATGGATTCAGACCGAGCTTGCTCCATCAAGGTCGTCTCCTCCAGAGCTAATTTGGATCGGGCCGTGGCAAAATCCGGCAACGTCTTCTTATGTTGCAGCACCGTCACAAAATGCTTATAGGGAGCGGTCAATCCCTCAAGCATTCGAAGAACCAGTGCTTGTTCATTAACCGGGGCACCCACGTTCTTGAGCTGGTCAGCCAAGGACCGCAAACGATTGCAATAGGCGGCTGTAGAAGGAAATTCCGCCAACGAGGTATTGGTTAATTCCTTGTTCAAGAACATTGCTCTCTAGAATTTTTGTTATCCTGAAAAATGCTTGCCACTCTTGCCCAAGTATCTGCAGCTGTATCATCCTCAATTAGAATTGTGGAGAGAATATCAGGTGAAACAGTGGCATAGATCCACTGTAAGACGATGGAATCTAGACGGTGCCAGAGCGGGAGATTGTCGGCCTTGGCTTTTTCTGCAGCAGCTGTTCGGAGGATTTTTGCATCACTAAACAAAAACAATTTATAAACCCTAACCTATATGCAAAACTAACTCCTAACCGGCCGAATACCGGGTAATTGCTAGTAAAGCGGGATAAGTAAGGGGTCGATCCACAGGGAATTGGGTTGATGAATCTAATCTTATTAATTCCTTTCAATTGTTACTTACGAAAACAAATAAACGAAAGAACAAACATAAAAACACATAGAAAAATAAACATAAGCTAAGAATAATAAAACCGACCTAAACTAAAGATACATGGGATTAAACATTACACAAACTAAGTGATTTCAATCCAAGTTAATCTCATGATTTTAATTCAATATTGTGGTTTCACCTTTACACGAGATACAAACTCCTAATTCCTTAGTGAATCCGTTTCTCAAGCTATGAACTCCTAATCTCTTAGTGAATTCAATTATCGATCTCTCCTCTCTCGAATGTTGAGACCAATTTCCATACAAAACGAAGGTGTAGATTCAAGTTAACTCTCGTATTTTAGAATCTAGCAACCTAGATAATTAACCAATTAATTTGTCACGAATTAACGATTAAAGATCCTATCTTTCTATGGTGATCTAGCGTTTACGCAACTCTCGTATTGTAAAACATCAATAGCAAACTAATCGCTCGATCTAATTCACATGACGTCATAAAGCGCATAGAAAAATACAAAACGAATTAAAGCTCATGAAAATAAAACAAGGATTGAATAAATTAAAAAGGATTAAACTCACATAGTTTGGTACAATGGATGATCTCCATGATTCAATAAACGAAAATAAACATCCTAATCTAACCCGGATCACCCGAGCACAAGGCTCGGGTGACCGGCCTTGGGAACCTCAGAAGGTGTGGCTACTGCTTGATATATGCGGCTGTTGTCTTATATGAATTCCTTAGGGTTGAGATATGCGGCTGTATATATAGAAATCTGAGGCGGTTTAGCCTAAGTCGGCAGTGGACGCTCGTTCAAAAAGGGTGGACGACCGTTCACATAAAATCTGAAGACTCTGTTCTGATTTTCCTCCCTTGGACGCCCGTCCATTCCATCGAACGCCCGTCCATTCTGGACGCAACTTCAGACGCACGTTCAAGGCAAGTCTGAACTCTCTGAATTGAATTTCTCAGCCTGGACGCCCGTCTGGCATAGTGGACGCCAGTTCAGCTGGATCAACACTTGATTTCTTTCCTTATATCTTTTATTCTTCCATAAATCTGATTGATTCCTTTCCACTCGAATTTATCTCTTTAAAAATCATCTTTTCCATCAACAATGTGTATCTACAATGTAAGAAAAACATACCAAAGCGTAACGATATTCCAAAATAATATAAAATCACAATTTAAGCACATAATTAATTTACGCTTTTGAAATTTAACTATTGAAAACACCACTTGCTCAATATTTCAATTATAAAGCTCGATTTCTATGAAAAACATCCACATATGGGGGAAATTGATATAAAACATATCCTTATAATTAAAACGTATAAAATCACCCTTAACAACTCCCCCACACTTAGCTTTTGCTAGTCCCGAGCAAAACAAAACATAATCAAGACTCGAGACATATAAACATTTATGCAACCATAAAGCATATTCAATAGTTTAGAGGTTCACCCAAGTGTGTGTGCATAGCCATAATAAATTTCCACTAAATCCATACTTGAAATTGATTCAAGCAAAACTAGCCAACATCCCATTTAGATCAGAAATATAAAAACGATTATAACATGCACCTCACAAAACATACATATTCGAAAAATAATAATAAGGAGTATTTAAAATATTTCCGACATACTTAGAGGATAATCCCTACAACATATCTTTCGATTTATACTTTGGGGATAGTCGAAAGATAACTACGGTTTTCAACCATCTTTTCACAATACTATTTGCTAATTTTTCTTAAAGTTCTCTTAATTACACACGTATAGCATATGCCCTCATTCCCAAAGAATAGGACGCTTCGTGATAACACCCTAGCTGGACTACTATCATCAGCGATGGGAGCTATTAAGCCTCATAGTGGTATAGGACATTTCGTGATAATGCCCTACCGCACTCAAATCATCGGCAGCTACATTCGACATATACATATTTTATTCATCCAATTCATCTTAGAGTGGTATTCAAACCTTAAATTATATCCCTCCTATCACATTCAAACCTTCAGATATTCACAGTATGTCATACTTTAATTCTAAACACAACCTATTAAAATTTTCAAAATTCGTATGTAAGCAAAGAATCATGCGATAATCATAAAAAATCTCTAATCAAATGGGCATAGCTTTAAAGTATAGCTCATCATTTACTATGGCACGTGAAAAATAGTGTTGGGTGAAACATCTAAATTTACTAAATATGCAAAATAATGCACCAATGATATAAGAACTCAAATAAAGATATGCCTTTGCTCACTTGGGACAAAACAAACAAATTTTTTAAAATTTAGCACTTTTTCATAGAATTATAATAGTATGGCAAATGAATGTAGATACATAAAACCATTTCCCTCCCCCACACTTAAATTACAACATGTCCTCATGTTGTGCAGAATTAAAGAAAAGATAAAAGAACTTAGCTGATTTGGTAATGATATGAAGATAGGCTGAAGAAGGATAGATAATCGATCCGCGTTTCCGAGGCACGAGATGTCCTAGGTATTCCTCTCCAGATTCACTTCCAAGGCCAGCTTAACAAGAACAGCTAAAAAAGAATACCTGCACCACTTGAAAAACATGCAATATCTCGGGGAACACGGGGGAATATATCATGGCAAAAATAATTATAGACAAGAAATAAGCACATGATATAATTGCTCAGATGGAAAAATCACCTCACAGGGAAAACACAGGACATCTAAGCGTCAAATATAAAGCCACAGAAGCTTTACAATACAAATAAGCCCAACATGTGCATACAAAAATGAGGATAGAGGACACTACAAAGTAGCCGGGCTAGGTACACTAAGAAGATAAATAAAAATAAAAAGAAAAACAGAAGAAAATACAATGCAGCTAAATGACATGCAACTATACTAAAAAGGCAAAACGAAAATAAAGAAAATAAACTAGCCCAACTAATTCCATAGATGTCGCCCTAATCTAAGCGAGGTCAAATATATAAACGTCTACTAAATAACGCCACGAGCGTAACAAAATTCGATTATGCAAAGCCACAGAAGCTTGCCATGTGAAGTGTAGACGTGCCTTTAACAACCCTAACACCCTAGATAGAGCGACAAAAAAGAACAAAGATAAATCAAATTGGAATCACATCTAACTAGGTGAATTACTCAACATGGATTGCAATAGATGGAAAGAGAACCATAACGGTGAAAGAACAGGACATCTACGCATATATACAAAGGCCACAGGGGCTCACATTAAAACATCCAAGTCGAATGATGAAGCATGTATATAAAAATTAATCACATGTAAAACACAAGGAAAAGAAGTCATAGAGATTTTTCAGATTAAGCTCATATAAAGATGGAACATATACATGGAACATTACAAAATAGTAGGCTAGGTGCAACTACATGAAAATATATTACAATGCAATCTACATGATATGCAATTAAATGATATGCATCTAAATGATATGCAAAAATAAAAGAAAGAAAACTAGCCCACTCATTTGCAACACGACATGTATATAATAAACGTCTACCAAATAATGACAAGCTTACGATAAACGATGTACTATTCATTACATGCAAGGTGTGACGCGCCTTTAAGACTCATCAAAGGTGATAGCATTATGGAGAACCAACAGTTAGCTATACTAAACAGATATAACTCATAAGATGCAATGGTAGCAACCGAAAACCGACAGTAGCTACCCATATGAGTTACAAAAAATAACAAGAAAGCACATAGGTCTCAAAGCTCACAAGATTCATCACAACGATATATAGCATACGAAACCGACATTAGCTACTAAATAACAATAAGAATGATTTATAGCATACGAGAACCGACATTAACTATAACATGCATAGATGAATCATGTATATAAAAGTTAATCAATTATTTAACATGGATCGGTAGATGGAAAGATGTAAACATGCAAGTTTAGAACATCTACGTAAAGATAATTAGCCACAAAAGCTCATATGAAAGTATCCACGTCAAATAAAGCATTAAAAATCAAGTCAAGAAAAATTTGGAACCTGAACGTGCGTTCCTTCTTTCAAACGGGCGTTCGCCTGGAATTTATGAACTGGACGGGCATCTGTATTGAACCGGACGCTCGTCTAGTTGCCCTAAGACTTAACAGAATAGGTGCATGTTGGATGGACGGACGTCCACTCACTATGGACGCACGTCTGGTTACTACAAAGAGTGGCCGGGCGTTCACAGAGAGTAGACTCCCGTCTGTTCTTAGCATGATGCACAAAACGAGACACCTGAGCAACCTCAGAAACCCTAGATATAACATCAAAAACCCTAGATACTTAAGAAACCCTAGAAATCCTTTATTTATTTATTTAAAACAGAAAACAGAAAACCATGAAAGGGGGAAAACGTGTTGAAATCTTCTGAGCCCAAAATGGAAGGGAAAACAGTGGATTTTGACCTCGAAAACGGTGTTGAACGAGCTTTCCGAATTGGGGTCCTGCGCGCCAAACGGACACTCGAGCCAAAAGTTATGGCCAAAATACTAACGAGTGCTAAAACGATCCCTTTTATCCAAAAGTTCGATCGTACAAAACGTGGAGTCAGACAATTCAACCTCAGATGTCCCCGAATCAATGTAGAAACTAGATTAGGTTACACTTCACGTTTAACAAATCGAGTAAAAAAACTTTTTGCACATTCTTAACCCTACGGTCATCGAAACACGGCAAAAATAAAAAACCTCAATTTATCTAACGCTACTTTTTATTGAAAGAAAAATAAATCGTAACAAAATAGAGAAATTAACTCAATTAGATTCAACAAAACACCGATTCCCCGGCAACGGCGCCAATTTCATCGAACTAAACGTAGGGAATCGAGGTTGGATTAAACGTAGTATAGCGATTAATACCGGAGTCGATCTCAGGGAATCGAGGTTGTTTAATCTAGTTCTTATTAATTCTTCTAAAATTGTCACTACTATTTATTACTAAACCTAAACTAAACGGAAAATAAAGCTGGACAGAGGATTGTCACCCAAAGCCAGGAAGGAAAGTTACTTAACTTAACTAATGAAAATAAAATCTATTCTAAAAACTAAAACGAAAATAAAATTCTAACTAAGCAACGAAGAACAAGGCACAAAGGTTTTCAATTAATTCAATGACGAACAAGCTATGATCCACCTATCTCACAACTCTGAATTTCTACCCTAGATCGTTTAGTGAAGATTTAATAAAGGTTGTGGTTCACCTATCAAAGGTTGAGGATCGCCTATTAATCTTTCATCTCTCGATCTTAAAGATTAACGCTTCCATAACAAAGGTGTAAGATTTCTCAATCTAGCAACCTAGATATTTAACCTAGCAACTCTCGTTATTTTTAGGTTAAAAATCTCATCTTTACTACGGTGATCTAAGTCCAACAACGATTTTCATCAAACGTTGAACATCAAATAGCAACAATCCATCGATATAATTGCATAACAATATAAAAGCATAATAAAGATACAAACTTTATTTAAAACTCACAAAACATCCAAGATTCGAAATCAAAACGCTGCACGATCGGTTTCACATGCTTGTTCAGGACTTGCTCAGCTCATCTCCAGGATCGAACAAACAAAATAAATAAATAAAAAATATATATATATGGCTCGGTCGACCGAGCAGGAGCACTCGGTCGACCGAGTGTGCCTCTTCTCGGTTTCTGTGCTGCAGCTTTTCTCCAGGTAAGTTCTCTCTTGTTCTGTCGAATGCCTGCTCCTTTTATACTTGTTCTAGCCGACTTAGGGTAATTATTAGAAAAGCTTAAACCCTAATAAAATAGAAATAAAGATATTCCCATATTTATCCTTTCTATTCATCTGGACTCACGTTTAAGGCGATGGATGCTCGTCCCTAGGGCTGGACGCACGTCCAAGCTTTGTAAAATCTTCGAGTCGGGCCGAGCTCAACGAGACGCCCGTCCTATATAATTTTGGACGCTCGTTCAGTGAAAATCTCTCTTCTCTGAATCCATTTTCTCCTCTGGACGCACGTCCATTACTTCAGACGCCCGTCCATCCTGGACGGGGATAAACTCTCGTTCAGTTCTTCAAATCTTCATTCCAAATTCACTTGCATCTTTCTCCTTCTATTTAAACTTCAAGTGAACATCGTTTAAGCTTCCTCCATAACATGCAAGCGTACCTACAACACGACAAAAACATGCAAAATGTAAAATCATACATATAGATAGAAAACACCAATAAAACCACGTAATTAGCTCGAATTTGCATTTTAATGATTTCCATACGCATTCTTTCAATATTTCACTTAAACACCTAATTTTCTATAAAAATTAGTAAAACACGAAGGAAATTGTTACGAAATAAAGTCATATAAACCGTAAAAATCACCGTCAACAGCAGCTTTTCCGGTGGGTTCACTTGGCGGCACGATGTGGTCAAGAACATCATGTGCTTTAGCCAAATTCTTGAATAGGATAGCCCAGGAATGATATTGGCCAGTTTCCATATCCAACGTGATTGGGATAACGGATTTCACATTAGTGACAGCCATTGCCGGATGAATTTTTGTAGAATCAGACATGATGGAAGAAAGCAGTGGTGGTGAAGAGAAAAGAGAAAAAAAATACCGGCGGTGGCTGGGATCGCTCTGATACCATATAAGAATATGAATTCTTCGTGTCTTTCATTATCAAAAAAGGTAATACATATACAACACAACTTTGTTGAAACTGATCCAAAATATCTCCTAGAATCATGCTAGACTATTGACTAATTTATGGAAGATATTGACTGGACTAATAAATCTCCTAAATATATTCCTAATATATTTACTTATTCTAACATTGACAACTTTTTATTGATTGAATTTTCAATCGCTCATTTGTCGATTATTGTTTATTTTGATAGCAATTTTGAAGTATTTGTTGCTTTGACGGGTTGTTTTTCTTTCTTTACTAATGCGACTTAATATTTATTGAACATATAATAACATAATGAGACAAATAACTAAATAGACATAAATTTGTGTATCATGCGATAATTCCATGATAATTATGTGTTATTAAAACAAATTAGTAATTATGTTATATTTTGGTAGTCTCTATAGTGTAGACCGAAAAACCAAACCGAACCAAATCGAAGAAATAAAGACTGAACCGAACTAAACATTTCTGAAAATTAAAACTACTATGACTAACTTGGCATACAAGTCTTATTCAAATTAAAGAGACTAATACAACCAATTGTACATAGTTAAACTCAATGAACTCCATCTTAAGGTTGATCATCAAGCTCACCATCATACTCTTCTCATACATGTGCATCCAAGGGCGGAGGTATGTGTGGACTAGGGGGGGCTAAGCCCACCCGAAAAAAAAATATTACACTAGTAAATGTATGTAGTCTTGTTCGATCCATAAAATATTCTTAATCCAAATTTCACCCGACGAAATTCAATATAGTTCATTAATTTCACCCCAAATGAAAATCTCGGCTCGCTTCTTGTGTGCATCTTCTTATTCCAAAATAAAGAAGTGAGCACTCCGGACTGCCCGTTAAGAAGTAAAAGATTTTTTTTTTTTTTAAAAGGCTCATATTTGTCAAGTATCGGGAGACATGACATTAATTTACTTCACACAGTTCACAAAGCAGTTTTTAAAGCATAAGCTTAACCTATAGCAAAACTACTTTAAAATCATACTAGAAGCAATGCATAAAGACGTATCATATTAACAGTCTTGAACATACTTGTTCAGTTTCTTTATTAACCAACTTAACCTATTCAAGTTCTTGCCTTATCTATACAAGTTACGTGTTCTATCTATACAAACAATACCAAATACCAATGGTACAATGCATGCTACCACCGGCATGAAGGCACGCATGATGCAACACGGCCAATATTACTAGACATACCTCCAACTTGACACGTCAAATCACCGTGCTCTGTACAATACGTCTCGATACAACATGATTAATACAACTAGTCATACCTCCGACATGATTCTTTTAATAAAACCTCTGGTGTCTTTAGCAGAAAAGCCGCTAATGACTCTTTCTCAGGTCAAAGGAATCAAAGTATTTATGGATTCTGCTTCGAAACAGAACAACACGATAGGTGATGTGGCTCTCTAATATCCTACTGCTTGAATATGGAATGAACTGATGTATCTAAGTATCTTTTATGGCTGATTGCAAAACTATACATGGTGGATATATATATATATCTCCTCCGGGGCGGACCCAAAGCTTGTAGGGTGGGGGGCGCGGCATTGATATAGTTTTGTTGGTTAAAAAATGTAAAAACATTATTAACATCCATGCTCGATCTTTATACTTATTTTAGTGCCTTGGAAAGACTTGCGTGATATCTTTCTAAAAGAATCTTTATTTTCTGATTATTAAATACATATTTTTTTAGTTTACGTAATCTCTATTTAAAATAAAATCGACGATTCTATATTTTACATAATATGTTAGATATAAAGGAAAATTTACAGAATCTGGATAAATCGCTGATAGATCTGAAAGGAAATTTTACTGAAGATCTACGGTTTACAATAAAATGTAGAACATCTATTGCAAAACTATTTTTTTTCCTAAATCTGGATGTTGAAATCTTTAAAATACAATTTTTAAAAAATTTACAGTATCTAATGCAAGTGCCTTTAATGAAACTTTTTTCTAAATCCGCTACCGCTATCCACGTGTCGTATATTGCTCTATTTCTTTTGTATTTGGAGCTTGGAATGATCCAGCTCATCATATGACAAACTTTGCGCTTACAAGTCTAAAGTCTGGTATTTCCTTTCCGGTCTGGCTTATTTAAAAAAAATAGAATGGAGTTGAACGAAGAGATAAAGATGATATATGAATGTGAATAAAAGGAAAAAGTTGTTATATTGTTAAGTTTACATAGAATTGTTTTGAATAAACGATTATTGTTTAATCTTAGGATATGATAGAAGTTTTATCTTTATATTTAAATAATTGGATTATTAATCTCATTTATCTCCTATATAAAGGAGAAACATTGTATCTTTCGGAGTCAATTCAATAAATCAACTAATTGTGTGTTTTTATGCATGCGCACGTATTCTGATTTTCTTTATGCCGTAGTAGCTTTGTAATTATGTAACGTTTGTATAACCTTTTCATTAATGGAATTTCCATTCCCCGTAATAATCTAAGAATAAACCCTCATTAGAATTCGTTGATGTTAAGGTTAGTTGATGAAAAACTGAATATAATTGCTCAAACAGTATGTGTTTTTCGGGGGGAAAAATTAAAAAAAATAGCTATGTTAAATGTTAAAATCAAGCGCTTACCGTTGTACTAAAACCAATTGATGTCAGTAAAGACGCAACTTTATTTCCTTTAACGCTAAGGAAGAAGAGGGGAGAACCTCAAGACGTGAGCACAGTGTGGATGGCAGTGAGTATTGAATGCTACCAACAACAAACCAAAGGTATCTCAAATGGCAATTCAGAGATAATTAAAAGTAAAGGTTATATATTCTAGTAAATTGTAGGTAATGATGACAAGGGTTTCCCACCCTAGCATGCACCCAACCTTGTCCTATCCCAACTATAACCGAGATCGGATCCTCTGTTGTGGCGTATTCACAGCAGACGCTGCTGTAATGGTAAAACGGCGATGTTTTAAAGTGGCGTCATTTGTGGTCAGTCGAGTAAAAAATTAAAAAAACACACAATAAAGCAATGACGTCATTTGTGATGTAAAACGACATCGTTTTACATCACAGCATGTCACAGCATTTCACCTTTACAGCAGACGATCCGAGTTCACTATAACCTTACCCTCTCATACCTTACCTTCTTTTTTCACACTCATCTCACCCTACCCGGCTACCCCTCACTCTAACCTCACATCTACCTTACATATGCCTCTTACGTCGCTCAACCCTGTCTTTTCACCAATAATTATCCAGTGTGGTCACCTATAAGGAATTTGGTATATTTTATTTTGTTACATGTAAAATGGAGTGGCGGATTCAAAAATATTAGTTCACCTCTAAAAACAATTTAAAAGTAATTTTTTGGGAGCCTTTAAGGGCACGTACCACACCAAATCTACTTGGGAAACCACGGCCTGATTTAAAAATATACATGAATTGTAGTGTTTTTTAAGAGTGATGATAGATTTACTTTTGTGTCCTTAAGGGCCCCCAGTTCGAGTATATTACATTTATTCTATTTTATTGCATATCATTCCATCCAAATTAAATAGACCATAACCGAAAGAAAAGAAAATCCCAAAAAAGGAAGGAAAAAAAATATACAAAAAAAGAAAAAACAAATGATCATGGCCTTGATGAGAAAGTGGCTTCAAACAGGTAAGAAATTAAAGCTTCAGTACTTGCTAGATTATGTACCAGACGCTGTTGATCACAAAGATCCACCACCCATAATATTGGTTGCATGGAAAATTTATTACAGAATTTCATTGTTGAATCGCTATCTACAAAGATCCTGGATCACACAATTTCCACACACGTAAGATCGTGTATTACACCTCGCAATCGAAAGCTGTGTGTCAGGATCTCTTCGTAGGCGATTCCCTACTGCGTGAGTCCTCAATAAACGACGACATTCGTTGCATGAGATGTTTAGCGTCCATTTTAGCATTGCTTTATTTTCAATGATTTCAAAACCTTTTCGTAATATAATATGATTTTTTTTGTCCATTTTAGCATTGCTTTATTTTCAATGATTTCAAAACCTTTTCGTAATATAATATGATTTTTTTTGCCTTTATTTATGCTTCATTAATGTTTTTTTTCTCTTCTAGAATATCAAAAGATAATATATTACATTTTTCTATTATTTTATACTTCATTTATGTGATTTTTACTAAGCATCACATTAAACCTACTATTGTGGCACCACACATAAAATCAACTACTTAAATAGAAACCATTATCGTCCAATTAGAGTCTATTTTATGGTTTGAAATTCCCTTTTAAAAAGGTTCAAGGAGAAAATTAGCGATTTCGGTTGAAGTCAATAAAAGTTCTCTTAACATATTTCACTACTTTATCATTATTCCATCTATACTAGTCAAAAGGCATACAACATATCTTTGAATAAGTGAAATAATCTAAAATATTCAAAGGTGAAGAAATCCTCAATCCATTAAGGATTCGCAGGAATTCGAATCAAAATAAAAGAAGCGGGAAAATGTAAGAACACTAAAATGAAGAAGATAAACTTGAATTCATTGAATGTTTCAATCGAATGTTACAGCTGCATTGTTCTATGTATATATAAGCTAACTACAACTTAACTAACTAGGAAATCAGTTACAACTTGCTCAATTCAGTTACAACCACCTTCAACCATAAACGGTTGAAGGTGTTCGACTAAAGTCCTGAACTAAAATAGCAGCAGCAGTCTCTTATTCATTTCACCCTCCCTCAAGACGGACTAGGGGAGCTGTAAATGTTGGAAACTGAAAGATGTTGTAAGATGGATTGAAACAAAGGAGCATCTAAGGGTTTAGTGAGAATGTCAGCTAGTTGGTTGTGTGTATACACTGGTAGAAGCTTCACTAGTCCGGATTGCACCTTTTCTCTAACAACATGACAATCAATCTCTATGTGTTTTGTTCTCTCATGGAAAACAGGATTATGGGCTATGTGAATGGCACTTTGACTGCCACAATACATGGAAATTGGTTGTTGAAAAGGAATTTGCAAGTCTTGTAGTATCTAGGTTATCCACTGAATTTCACACACTCCTAATGCCATTGCCCTGTATTCTGCCTCTGCTGAACTCCTGCTGACTGTAGGTTGCTTTTTAGACTTCTAAGAAACCAATGTTGGTCCTAAGAACATACAATATCCTGTGATTGACTTTCTTGTTTCATGACAGCCTCCCCGGTCAGAATCTGTGAAGGCAGTGAGTGTAAGGTCATTGTTGGATGGGAAAAGAAGCCATTGAGCAGGAGCTGATTTAATAGATCTCAGCAATCTGTTGGCTGCTTGTAGGTGATTAATGGTGGGAGCAGCTAGAAACTGACTTAACTGATGGACATCAAATGCTAAATCTGGTCTTGTTGTTGTCAAATATATGAGTTTGCCAATTAAGCTCCTGTCATTGTGTTGTCTGGGAGTAATTCTGAGTCTCCATTAGTGAGATGAACTTTGCTTGGCATAGGTGTTTTAGCAGGCTTGCAACCATAAAATCCATAGTCCTCTAAAAGATTGAGGGCATATTTCTTTTGACAAATGTAAATGCCTGTTTTTGATCTAGCTACTTCCAATCCTAGGAAGTATTTCAACTCACCAAGATCCTTAATCTGAAAAAGCTTGTGCAAGTAGTCTTTTAGTTCATCAATCAAGCTCATAGCTGTGCTAGCTAGGATTATGTCATCTACATAAACTAGGATAGCTATAAATCCAGTGTCTGTTTTCTTTGTAAGCAGTTTTGTGTCGTTTTTGATTTGGATGTACCTATCTCATTGTAATCTTGTGGTAAGTTTGTGATTCCATTGCCTACTAGCTTGCTTCAATCCATATAGTGACTTGACTAACTTGCAGACTTTTCCTTTCTCAGCTTGAAACCCTTGAGGTAGAATCATGTAAACCTCTTCATCTAGATCACCATGTAAAAAAGCATTATTTACATCTAGTTGATGTAAATGAAGTCCTTTTGCTACAACTATAGATAATAGAATTTAGATAGTATTCATCTTGGCAACTGGAGAAAAGGTTTCTTCATAATCTATGCCATGAGTCTGAGTGTATCCTTTTGCTACCAGCCGTGCCTTATATCTTTCTATAGATCCATCTGCTTTGTGTTTGATCTTGTAAACTCATTTACAACCTATAGGTTTCTTGCCTGCTGGTAAATCCACTACTTGCCAGGTATTGGTTTGAATCAAAGCATCAATCTCTTTCTTCATAGCTTCTTGCCATTCTCGGGAGTTTGTGATGCAGTTTGTATGTAGTAGGTTCTTTAATTGCATCTACATTCATGGCAAAAGACACATGTTTTATGAGAAATGTTAGTATAATCAACAATGAGAATCTAGAGGATATGGTGTCACATGAGACACTTGATTGCAAACATATTCTTTAAGAAAAGATGGTGTTCTCTTTTCTCTTGTAGATCTCTAGTATCATTGATAGTGGGGACATCTGCAATACTAGATTGCAGATTACCATGAGTATGCATGATCATTGATATTTGATGTCTGTGATTCTTGTGATCTTTGCATTGGATTTGTGAGTCGAAAGCATCGATGAGAATCTGAATGTTAGCATTAGGAAAAGAACAATCAGTCATATATGAAATGGGAAAAGAGGGATTATGAGTTGAGTCTTGCATTTTCATAGTAATAGATGGAAAAATATCTTCATGAAAAACAACATTTCTTGAAACAAATATGTCCCTTAGTATGGACATCTAACAGTGTAGCCTTTTTTGATTTGGAGCATGCCCTAGATTGATGCATGTTCTTGCCCTTAGAATCAAATTTAGTCCTGCCATGAGGTAAAGTAGTGGAAAAAACCAGAACAGAAAACTTTTAGTTCGAATAGTTAGGTAGCTTCTGTGTAACAGAAATAAGGAGATTGATCATCCAAAAGCAGAGTAGGTAACATATTAATGAGATGCACAAAGATGAAGTACACAATATCCTCACATATTTATAGGTAATTGAGCTTGAAATTTTAGAGCCCTAGCAACATTGAGTATATGTTGATGCTTTCTTTCTGCAATGCCATTTTGTTGAGGTGTGTCAACACAACTGGTTTGATGTACAATCCCTTTTTCTGTATAAAAATCATTATGATTGAATTCATAGCCATTATCAGATCTGATTACTTTTATAGAATGACCAAACTGATTCAATGCATAAAAGCAAAAAAGCAGTAATAACATATCTTACTTCACTTTTAGCTTGCAACAAAAACATCCAAGTGTATCTAGTACAATCATCTACTACTGTTAAAAAATAGGACTGATTATGGACAGTAGGTTGCCTATAAGGACCCCAGATATCCATGTGTATGAGATCAAAAGGAGCAACATAAATTGATGTACTTAATTGAAAAGAAAGCTTCTTCTGTTTTGCAAGTGGACCGACAAAACAAGTAGAATCCTTACATGTAGTAATATCTGGACAAACATCATGTAATAGGTCTAGTCTATTATGAGATAAATGTCCTAGTCTATAGTGCCATATCAAGCCTTTTGGAATCTTATCAGACAATGGAACACAAGAAGCAACAACAAGATGGGATAGTTGATCAGACTTCAAAATATAAAGTCCTTGTTGTTGTTTAGCTAATCCAATCATCTTCCCAGACAACTTGTCATGTAACACACATTCAGTGTCAACAAAAACAGTAGAAATACCAGAGTGTCTAGTTAGTCTGTTAATAGATAACAAATTATATTTAAAGCCTGGAACACACAAGACTTGTGACAAAACTAAGTGTGCATTAACCCTTACTGTGCCTTTGGAAGTAATAGGTAAGTCTTGACCATTGGGAAGTTGAGACACCAGACACCCTTTTACTAGTCATGATTGCAAATAATATGGTCTATGACTCCTGAATCCACAACCCACTGGACAGTGATACTACCTTGAACCTCTGTAGGATCAGTTTTGAAATTTGTGGTGAATGCAGTGACTTGGTTAGCAACATGTTGAACTGGATCTCTTCTAGATTCCATCATCTGCATCAATTGTGAGACCTGACTTTGAAGCATAGCAATCTGTGACTGATCATATTCTTGAGAACTACAAGCAAGTGACAAGTCTGGACCATCTTTTTGCTGTACCATATTGGCCTTAGGTCTACTCTTAAAACCTGGTGGAAAACCATGTTTCTTATAGCATTGATCAACAGTATGACCATTATACACATTTGTCTAAGTGTATATATAAAAAATAAAATAAAAATCTTATTATGATATTTTCTTAACGAGTCGGCTACCCCACAACCACTCAATATGGCGCCGCCCGTCCTTGCAGAGTGACATTTGAACCTCTGGAAAGTTGATTGTTGTTTCAATATTCGACTTTGTTGAAATTGAATTTTCATTTTTAACATCTGTAAATTCCAATCTTGCCTGAAATGTTTATTGTAGTGTCAATAACAACGCCCGAAACAAAATAAAAAATAAAAAAAAGTGTGGGGATCCAAAAAAAAAAGAAGGACATTAAGGAGTATGTATGTTGCTAATGAAGGAGAGTACTTTGGAACAACAATAGCATAAATTAACAGAACAGAACCAAACATCCTCTGTGTAGCTAAAAGCTAAGCTCCTACGTACAAATATATCTTCCATGACTATTAAATGAACGCACTGCATTTAAAGCTCCCATATACCCTTGCGTGACCTCTTTCCCATTGATGTAACCCTTTCAGCTTTATATTTAAATTTGCTTCATCTTCTTTTTCTTTTTCTTGTTGAGAGTAGTTGCTCCATATTTATTGCTATACCTTCATTGCACCATAATAAGAATAAGAACCCTCTTTTTTGTTTTCTAACATACTACTCAAATACCTCTCTATTCTTCAACCAAAACTGTCTCTTTCATTTCATTATAATCCCTTTTGTTTCATGTTCATTTAGATAATGAAAATGGTCGCAGAAGAAAAAAAAACCCATTTTGTGAACTGTGGTTTTCATGTTCAAGAATCGTTTTTTTTTTTTTTTTACTGTCTCACTTTCCTTGCTATGTTTATAGCAAGTTTTCTTTTATATTGCAGGAAGAGATATAGTACGAGATCTTGGTGCGGTTCAATGAAAAGGTAGGCATTCAATATATTTGGACCCTACTTTTCTATTGAGCCGTGCCAATATCACGTAGCCTTACTACGGCTCTGTTCAGTTACATGAAACGCAGAATAATACATGAAGATCAAGAAGGTACAAAAATGCTTCAATATTATAATGGAGTTTTTACTCATTACTGTTATACTTACATTTGCATTTTGGTAAAAATGTAGTTTTTAAAATTTTGAAAAAAAAATGACAAGGGATGAGAAGCCACCATCCTCCTGTCTATGAAACAAAAACAGAGAAGAAAAGCCCCCACTATTTCTCTACTATAAAATGGAGAAGGTTTGGACAGCTAGATGCTCTCTCTTTCTTACTCTTTCCACTTGTATTTTGAATTTTGTACTCTATGTTGTGCATTTCTGATGCAGAAGAAATACTTCAACTCTGTCATCAATGGCTGCTTCAACAGCTATAGGCCTTTTGGAAGGAAGAAAAGTGTTTTTTTTTTTTTTTTTTTTTGTGTGTGTAGTATTCCTCAGAAAGTTGCATTCCAAAGAGCTTTTTCGCCTTCCCCGCATCGTTGATGAACTTCTTTCATTCTATCAACTGACCGGCAAATCCCACTGCAGCTCCAGTCGAATGATGCTACGCATGCATTCCCGGCTTGAACCTTCCATTGGCAATCTATAGGAAAAAAAATATATGTAAAATGTAGTCAAGAAAGTTTGTGGGAAACGATATTTGAATGATTATGTCATTTTCCTTCTACTTTGTGTAGAATTCGTTCGACGAGGTTGTAAAAAATAGGCAAGGTTGCATACAATAGGTGAAAAAGATTCGGCCTTTCATGTACCGAGCTTTACTTGTAGAGAAACCCACTATGGTGTAAATGGCTAAAATACAGTATGAAATGCAAAGCAAAGATTTTTACCAGGTGGGGTTCCACAACATAGTCTACGATCATCGATATGCTGCACATCAAGTCCAATAAACCATGATCCCATTGAAACATCCTCATTAGCATACTTGTGAAGCATATGCCTGTGAAATTTTAATACTAATCATTAAAGATTGTAATAATCCCATGTTGAAAGCCTTGAAGAAAGACGAGAGTTTCTTCGTTTAAAAAAAACGTGCCCAATAAGAGCAAAACTTAACTGGTTTTTTGCAATATAAACAGCCAAATCTTTTGAAACAGCATATAGTTGTCCAGTAGCATGACGGAAGTACTTATTTCCAGATTCTCCAAATTTCCAGTACTCTGGTTCATGATACCTTACACCCCTGTTTCATGGGATACAAATTGAATCAAAGAACTTCAAAAAAAAAAAAACAACGAATTTAAGGAAACAGACTTGAGAATTATGCTTACTTCTGTGCCAGGACTGGCCCTGATTTCATACAACCAATGTAGATTCTTGGTTTCTTCCGATGCTTCACTAACGTCTCACCAAGCGTTCCTGAAATAGATTCATGTCTACCCAGTTATGCAAATGAACATTGAATTTGAAAGAATATCCCTACCAGATCAAAACACTACTTGTGAAATTTGCAGTGATTGCTCTTAAGGCATTAGTTCATCATTACAAATTCATTATTCTTGGACAGAAACGGTATATACACCACATCTAGTGGACATCTTTAACCCCATACCGTGGACTCCTTGTACATAGCGCGGTTCAAGCCCTAGAACTTACAGGACAGGCCTCGACTTTACTGCTTTGACAAGCCTCATCAGCCAGTGGAGTCAATGTAGAAATAGCCCAAGATCAAGGGTAAAGTTGCCTTTAGTACTAGCTATGAATCCAATGAATGCAAATTACTTTTGCATAAAAGTTCTCTCAACAGAATATTTTGCCAATAAAAATTATGTCCTAACATGTCGACCTTTGTCAAGAACTTTCTCCTAAACAAAGATTATCATCACAAGAAGTTGGTCCAACACATAAAATTTACATTGCAAGAAGTTGGTTACCTATATTTACGTGGACGTCATCATCAACTTTGATGTAGTATTCTGCATCCCACATTGAAACAGCTGTAGCGAAGTATGTTTTTGTCTTCGCTGATAATTCAAGATACCCCTCAACATGATCCTGCTCCAACGGAAATACTAAAAAGTCAATTTGTTTGGACAAAATAAGTAGTAATTTAAGAAATCAATCATGGTAGTCACACAAAAACAGGGATAAAATCATTACCAGTCTCAAGAAATCTCCATGCTTATTGTTCTCAGCTTCAATAGCTCTGTCAAGAACACCTCCAACTGTGACACTGCACAGACAGAGGAAAACAGATCGATTAGAAGTTGGAGAAATATGATTAGTTCGTATGTAATAGCAGCTGCTCAATATAAACAAAAGAAATATAGGCAGAGAAACTTAGATGTCAATTAAGGAACATGAAGTTACTTTTATTAACTCAATTAAGGGACACGAGCTAAAGACTATATACACAGAAAAACAGCATGTTTTTCTACAAAATTTCAATTCTGCAATCTCTTTCTTGGTGTTGGTTAACGATTTCAGGAGACACAAGTAATCCGGGGAGGGGAGAGGGCTTACCGAATTGCCAAAGTATTTGACCAGAAAAAATCTCCCTCAATTTATATCAGTGTTTAAAAGGAAACTAACCATAAGCTGTTTGCAAGAGGTAAATTGGAAGAAAGGTCTATTTCCAGCAAACGAATCTTTGGTATAACATGAAATAGACTTGGTTTCACAATTTTTGCCGAATAAGAGGAAGCAACAGCTAGATATGAGAATCAAAGATTGCTAAAAAAACGGTGCAATACACAGTTCTGGTGAGCTCATTGGAATCCAAAACTCAGAGGATTAAAAAATGAGCATCAAGTTGATAGCAGTAACATTTCTTTCCATGTATGCATCTGGCACTTTTACGATTACTCTTTTTAAAGAAACGATTGATGAAAATGGAACTCGGGCATTCATAAACCACAATGATTTCTTAGATCAAAACATTTTCACTCACTGTTGTTGTATTTCCATGCATAACTAATGATGAAAAAAGAAAAAAGAAAATGTATGACTGAAGAAGGGCTAACCAACCTGTGACCAATAACAAATCGAATGATGATTCCTTTCTCTTCTTCAAGTTTCCTTCTTTTCTCTCCTATATTCAACATTTTAAAAAATCAATATGATCAGACAAAATAGACAAACAAGAGTTTGAGTTCTACAAGGAGGACAAAAAATATTCAATTTTGCAAACCTTGAGGCATCCAAGTAGCACTAACAGAATCTCTACGTTTACGGCTACTAAATGCAGTATTTATTCCTATAACCATCAAGTACTTTCTTCTCCTGATGAATCACTTTTCCCATGTCTTCAGAAAGCGGAGATCCATTAAGAATCGACTCCTGTGCAGCTTTAGCAGAGGCCAACTCCATCTCCAAACTCGAAATTGCTTTGTCTAATGTTCTGCACAATGCTTAAAATAAGCAAAATGATTTACTGAAATCAACCACAACACCACCACTAAAACTTAACAATATAATGAAGAAAACAACTTACTCTATAGCTTCTTCGGTTTTAGAAACTTCTCCATTCTTAATTTCACTAGAATCCAGTTTTACATACTTCTGCTGCAGCTAGATCACACCGATGAAATATTAAGCAAATTGAGATCAACAATTATGAATAAAAAGAAACTCCAAATCTCCATGATTTAGTTACACTAAATTAAGGATGAACTACTCACAAACTTAGGATTGCAAGCCTCTGAAACTAACTTTAGGCCATCAGATTCCATTGCTGCTGTTTTCGCGATTCCTTTCGATTCAGGTACCACCCATATTCTGTATTACAAGAACATGAAACTTAGCTAAATCATCCATATCCATTTTACTTAAAATCTCATTTCCTAAACTGATGATTTAGTAATTTGACTCATAAATGTATGATCATGCTAAGCAATAAGTATTTAAAAACTAACTTACAAAACACAATCCTGCCAACTGTTTTTAAAAATATATATATATATATTCATTAATAATAAACTTTGAATCTTCACCTTCTCCAACACAAAATAGAAAATTAATTGGTGGTACAGAAAACAAGACGAATTAAAACAAACTGTACAACAATATCCACTCAAATTTCAGAACCCAGACGGAAAAACTACTATAAATTATCAACCACTTTATCTAATATACCTTTGATGTTCAGCTAGTCAAGAAACACAAATTACATGAACAATCAGTCAGACGCAAAACTTAATATGAATCGTCATAAACTGGAAGTGAAATTCTTGCGAACTTTAACGCTTAATTAATAATCACGAACAATAAGAAACACTTCCCAGAATGATATAGTTTACCTATTGGTGAAGAATAGTCCAGCGCAGAAACTACCAATACAAAGAAACACCGTCCATTTCTGTGAGATAACGTTTCTTGATGATGATAACTCACCACCTCTGCTCTTCACTGACATTTCTGACCCGATTTTCTCTAATTTCTAAGGCAAATCAAAAACCCCTTCTAAGAAAAAAAATCCACCCACATGCATAAATTCGGTAAACGCGCCAAAAAAAAATAAAATTAAAAGCTTCCAACAACTACCCACCAAAACCAACCGCTCACAACAAAAGTGGGTGTAAATGTAAGTGTAAGCTACAGAAAAACAGAAGAGGGAGAAGAAGAAATATAGTATGAAATTCCTAAAAAGGGGAAGCCCAACAAGTCATATGAAATAATTTGTTTTCCTTTTCCCATTGGTTTTATGCTTTGCTTGCTTGCTCGTTGTTGTGTCCCCTTCCTTTCTCTCTCTCTGTACAGCGCATTTGTAGTAGTACACTTTGCAGGCAAGGGACTTTGAACTGAAGTGAGAGAAGACTGGCTAACTGCCCCCCTCTTTTGTGCATTTACCAAAATGTCCTTATCAATGACCTTCACCCGCATTAAAAGGACATGGCATCTGTAATCTGTTAATAATCTAATTTTTTTTTTTTTTGGAGGGCATAAAGTTTTTTTTTTATTAATTGCGATAATGCAATTCCATGATATGGGTGTGTGCTAGCCAGAAGATAAAGACAAATTGCAGTCCTATTCCTGTAATTTTACCTGTCAATACAAACGAATTAACTAGAGATGTCGGCCGGGATTAAGCAAGGGAAACTTAATAATTTTTAAAAAGTTAATTATTTGTGTGATATGTCTTAAAAAAATAATATTTAAAAAATATATTTGAAAAACAATTCGTAGCGCAGCAAATCGGTAGCGGATACGCAACGAAATGTTTTTTAGACATATTTTTCAAATGTTATTATTTTGAAGCATATCACACAAATAATTAACTTTTTAAACATATTTTTTTCAAGTTTCCCTTAAGCAACAGGTTTTACATGATTTTTTTCTTTATTTATCAAATTATCAATAATACTTACCACTTTTAGATATTTTCACATACACTAAAAATACATACCACTTTTTATTTTAAGAAACTAAACTACATAGAGAGGAAAAATACATAGTTGAATGACAAAAATTATAAACATTAAATGCCCTTTTCATTATAATTAATGAAATAGGAAAGTAATGCGAATTTGGATGTACAGGTGTTTTTTTTTTTTTCCTTCCCCTCGAGGGGTGTAGTGTTTTTGGGGAAATTCTTCTATGGAGAGGATGTTTGAGAAGTGTCGCGCGTGGATAATTACGGGCATAGCTTTCAATTTAAATTAAATTATTGTATAGTCGGAATCATCTACGATGTATTTACTGATGTAAATGAAGTAGTACTGAAGAATTACCCGTTTTTACACTAGACCTTTATTTTAGTGCCTTTATCTACGGTTAGGCTGAGTATGTTGGTTTCTGTGCTAATGTCCGTTTTGTCCTCTACATATAATAATAATAATAATACGACGAGGAAAAAAGTTGCACAATTCTCTATTGAGTTTCGTACAACATTTGAATTGAAAGTTATGATTTGATGATACGGTTTGTGAATGTTGGTTATGTATCTTTTAATAAAAAAATTTGATACAATATATCGAACTTTTACATCTCAATTCAAAAAAAATATGTTTCTACGGCACTCATTTACCTCTATATATGTATTGTTGTTACTATTGTTTGTCTTTCTCTAGATCATATTATTAATTAAAATTCAATTTTTTGTAAAGTTGCATCATTTATTAGAGTAATACTCTTAAATTGACAATAATTTAATTAAACATTTATACGTTTTTACTTGATATTATTATTTTTCTTACTAAACATTTATAAGATTGATCCGCGTAGTGCAAAGAGGTGAGAAAACAAACAACATACTGAAGAAATATGATAAAAGTGGATAAACTGGCAGCATCATAAAGCATAAGGATGCAACTGTAATATAGTAAAAGATATGATACTCATAAATTAAATAAAACTTCAATTTGTAAAGGACTGAAACTGCAATTATCTCTAAAAGAAGACGTTGGAATGAAAAAAAAAAAAAGGAAAAAGCTCTGAATCATGTGTAACATGTCCCCATTGAACAGAAGGGTCATTCCGAAACAGATAGGTGGTTGTAAATGTGAACCGTGAAGTCCATAATGTGGGCTGTAATGTAATTATGTATCCTCTTCATTTCTTTTTTTTTTTTTTTTTTTTTTGACAATAGAAACGTGACATGGACTTTGAAATTTCTTGATAAGTTAAGTAGTAATGGAACTGGTCCAATATATTCACCATTGGAAACGTGACATTGTCTGACCTAAATGGATAAAAATTAAATTAATTTTGAATTTTCTTAATCTATAGGCACAATGTTAAAATTTCTTATATTTTGGAATGAAAATAGTACTAGAACATTATGAGTGAACTAAGACATATCCATGCGTATATGTATGGAGGCTCATGCTCCTTTTAAAAAATATTATTTAATTTTATACACGCGTGAAGATTTTCGTAGCGTCACGCTTGTTTTTTATTCTTTGTGATTTCGTAGAGCGATTCCTTCGTGAGACGTTTTAAGCCAGTCTTTATGTGGATGTTAATTAATAATGTTCTTTGCTTTCTCAAAAAAAAAAAAAAAAAAATTATGCTCTATTGCAAAAATTATGATTTGATCAAATGTTTTCAAAGTATAAAATATGTAGAATACAATTACCATAATTTATAAATTTTGTAATAAATATTGTTAGGTTAATTGTAACTAAAGAAAACTAAAATACGTAGAAGGAAAGACCGTGAATTGACAGTTTTATTGAATTTAAAATACTTATCGATAACTGTCTCTTATATAGGAGTACTTATTTTGAATAGCATAATTAAAGATAATCTCTAATATTTTAACAAACTCTATCCTAATATAACATTATCTTCATTTTGAACTCCAGTGCTTATCTTTGCTAATTTTGTTTTCTATTACTCTCCCTTAAACGTTGTCGATGTTGGAGACAATGTTAATATGATACGGTATTTTTTGACACCCACAATTTTTAGCTCCCGGTTCTTGGCTGTTGGCTTTTAGCCTGTGGATATTTTTTCGTCATTGTCGTTGTCCAAAAATGTGTTCAATTTCTTTATTGATTGCAAACATACTCTCCTATTTGCTTTCCACGTCCAACAGAGATATATGTCTTCTATCAGTAACAACCTGCCCCAAGAATTAGGGAAAAATGGTGACGCATTTGTAATGTCCCACATAGGAAAAATAGTAAAACTTTCATCAATATAAGTGTAGCCAGAGCAGAAAGTCTTAACTCTTCAGGTTAATTTTTTTTAGGCCGGCGCGAGGGCCAAGGTCTAGCGAGATTGACCGAGACATTTACGACTATTTAAGCACTACTGGCCGAGTGCAGGGACGTTACAGCATCGCTCGACATATGCGTAACTTGTGAAAAGTATGTCACGTCGGTATTTTTAAAAAAATGATATCATACAAGTAAAAAACGGAATCAATGAACTGAAATACAAGAGCTCAGAAAAATGGTCTAAACAGAAAATCATGATCACAATCTGTATAGTCACCGCTGTAAGTTGGGATGACAATGAAATGCAGTGGAGTGCGGGGTTTACTATATCCATACCCTACCCATCAATTTTTTTTCTACTCATATCCTACTCATTACCCATGCGGGTAGAAATACTTTTACTCATGCCCTACCCACATGGAGATCCACGGGTCAATGGATATCCATGGATATATGGTTCTGTTACATTGAACTTCGAAAAATCATATAATAAAAAAAATTAACTAATAACGATTGACGTAAATACTCAACATCAAGTCTTAAAATATGTGTTGAATCCTTAGAACGTGATATTTGAAGGTATTTGTTCATTGTCCTTGTGTATCTAAATGTGTAAATTTTTTAGAACAAATGACGTGTAAATCCTACAAACTATTTTTTTTAGGGGTACAAACTATTAAATAAAAGAAATTCATGGCAAAAATCACTTAGACTCTCAAAATATCATAAATGTGACAAAATTTGTTTATCTCCACACAAAAACATAAATAGATTTTTTAGTTCCTTAACAAAAATAAGTTCATTATGAGTTCCAAGATCATATTTTTGAAATATATTAGATTACACACATGGGCGAACCTATAGCCAATTGGATGGGGGCACTGCCCCCACTGAGATCCGGAAATTTTATTAAAATGATGTTGTTTTGTCGCAAAAAATTATAAAAACACTATTAATGTCCTCATTAGATCTTCGAATTTACACCGATGTCCCCACTGAGAATTTTTCATGGGTCTGTCACTGATTATACATACACTGAATTAAGTAAAACTAAAAGATTAAAAAAATCTCACCTATCATATTTGGGCAGCATTAGTTGTGAAAAAAAATATTATTATACATTGTAACAGGATTGACACATGTTTTGGTTTGACAATTGATATTAATGTCAGAATATATTATAGTAAAAAAATACATTCAAAAAAATAAAAAAAAGCAAAAGATTATAATATATATATATATACCACCTTTTAACCATGATTTTGACAGCACGGCTAAATCGATTGGGAGAAAAGGAAAAAAAAAAACAAGACTTTTGACATCGATAATTGATATATAAGGAGAATAATAGTGTATTTAAATAACATTTAATTGTTTTTATTTTCTCTTTTAGTCATGTGTTTAGTTGTTTTTTTTTATTTTTTATGTAACGGGAGTAGTCATTATTTAATCATTATATATATATATATATATATATATATATATATCGTGGGTCGGGTGGGTATTATGACGTACGGGTACACATCACATATCCATACCTACCCTACCTGCGGCGGGTTTTGAAAAATTAAACCCACACCCTCGCCTACCCTACAAAATACCCTACCCTAACGGGTAGGGTCGGGTGGATATCCACCGGGTTGGGTCGAAATTGCTATCCTTAGCGGTAAGGACGGCCCCTAGTTGATTCCTCTGCTATTGAGATAACTTCAAAATACTATTATCATCGTACAAAATCATGATGAAACCAAAGTCATCATACTGTTGTCACTGTATAGGAATACATTATAATGGGGAACACCGAACATGGAAATATCATCTGACATAACTACCGCTACAAAGCAAGCTAGCTAGCCCTAGCATACATTGAGAACTCATCTATAAGCTCATGCACAACCAGCATCTTATCTAAAAATGATAATATTATTATTTATAGGGGTGAGCAACGATAATAATAATATTCAAGAATGTTGTCACTGCTCTCTTCTGATGTACGTATAATGAAAATATATACATAGTACGTACTGGTAGCATACCATGAATGCATACACGAGGTACTGAGGTAGATTCATGTAATATTCGATTTTCTAGTGAAAGAGCGCGACGCGTGTCTTTTTCATGAAAACATTTAAATATTAGCTTTCGGTTTCCTTTTATTCGGAGTTAATTATTTTGGACATTATATATATATATATTCTCGAAATTTTATATATGTAATTAAAAGGAAAATTCATTTTTTAGTGATCAAGGGCAATTAAGGAAAAGATCGACCCCTTTTTTAATGTTTAGACCTAGCCTAAAAATCAGAAATTCAGTCTAACAATTCCTCCCCTTATGCGATTGAGAGAAAGAGAGAAGAGAGGCTAGAAAGTTCTTCACTTTTGCTAAGGGAAGGTTGATCGTTTTCAGAACGGATTCAAGAATTTGACTCGGCGTAAAGAGCACGGCATTTTGGCATCAGTTCTGTGGGATTGTAGCGGATTTTCGGAGCAGTTTTGATCAGTTTTGGGGCTGCAAAAAGGTAAGAGAAACAGTCCTATGAATTCCATCATTAGCTATAAGGAATTGATCATGTTTTAAGACGTCTTGGTGTTAGAAATATGAATCTTTGTTTTGGTTAATGACTATAATTGTTATAGTGCGCTTTAGATGGGGATTTTGTGTTGTTGTGTGGATTATTTGTTTGGTTTTGGGTGAATTACGATCCGAAATCGCATGGTGATGAAGTTAGGGTTTAGGTCGAACCCAGGTGAACGAAGCGTCGGTATTCAGACGAGCGTCCCAAATTTAGGTTCCACCTTGGGCGAAAGGTCTGGTTGTATTGGACGGGCGTCAGGTGGTGCTATTTTTACATTCGAGATTGAATCGGGTTTGGTGGGCGGGCGTCCACTATTTTGGACGGGCGTCGAAAGAAGCTTGAACGGGCGTCCCGTCTTTAAACGGGCGTCGAGCTTCATCTTGCCTCCTTTCTATTGTTAATTGTTGTTTAGCCATATATACATGCTTTACTTACTTAAAATCTATAATCATGATATGTTAAACATGGTATAACTTAGACAAGCCTGAATTGAGCTTCGATTCGTTCGCTTAAAACACCGAATGTACTCTTAAAGGGAGTTGAAGTTCGGATCCGTCGGAAGAACATGATAGGCTTGTGCTTTGATGAATTAGCATTCATCAATGTACGTATGTGCAGGACTTGTCCGTGTCTAGTGGTCTAGGAAGAGAGTAGTATGTGTGAGGAGATTATTTGAAAATACTTAGGTGGCTAGTTAATAACTTAATAAACAACGTATGTGACTAGTAAAAGATTAAACAACATGTCTCTCTTGGCTAGGCACCAGGCTAAATCGCGATGCATGTGCTACCTCTGAAGGTAGAAGAACTTCGTGGAGTCAAAAAGACCCTAAGTGCGGAGGGACTCTGAGAGGTGTGCGTGCTATCGGAGTCTACCTTTTCTAGACTTCGTGGGTATTGGTGTGATCCACCGATATGTTGCAAAAGAGTGTTCCCAAGGTAAAGAACTCAGTAGGTCAAAGACCCTAAGTACAGAGAGGACTCTGCCGAGGCATGCGGCGTAGTGCCCTTGAGTGCGGTTGTAACATAGATAGGTTAAGTTAAAAACAGATTAGTCACAACGTGTTGATGAGCATGAAGTGAACCCTAGATGGAGTTGGTCTCATTTAATCAACTAATTAAATAAATGTCTATTCGTTATGACTATGATTGTTTTCATAGCTTCTTTTCTTTCTAAGCACGTTGTACTTACCTCGAATGCATACTTTTTCTATGTGTTTGGGGGCGAGAAGGCGAAACAGTTTTCGAGGAAGAGTTTGACGACGACGTTTGACGCCGCTCGTTGAAGAATCAAGATGTTTCTTTTCTGCTTTTCTTTGGTTGTACTTTCCGTACTTTTGAGGTAGACTACCGTTTTTGACGATTTGTCGTAGTTTGTCTTTTGGGATTTTCGTACTTTTCCAAATGTAATAATTTACATTTCTACCCTTTAGATTTCTTTTCTACTCTTTATTTTTTGGGAAAAAATTTTATATACCCGAGTTTTGCTTCCGTTTTGCCTTTTTTTGATACGACGTAGTAGAGGCTTACGCATAAAATGAATTTACTTTTATTTTATACGTGCCGAACGTTCTTTTTCCGGATAAGGACTCGGTGTCCGGGAACGGGGCGTTACAGTTGGTATCAGAGAAAAGCGTTCTTTAGAATTCCTTTCTTTAAGATAAGTTTCTTTAGATCTTTAGTAACGTCTGGTTTTCTTGATCTTTCAGCATGGTAACGACAAGAAGAGGCGTTCGTGGAGCCGAGAGCTCGTGGTTAGACAAAGGCGCAGAGAGCCCGGTGCCCGTAGTAGGGGTGGATTTGTGAGGCGAATCCTTCGCCTCGCTTGAGTCTTTCACCACCACCCCATACACCCACGCCTACACCACGGTCTCAACAGATATGTCACCGAGGCCGCATCGAATCCGCCACCCCGACCACCGCCAAGATATAACTACATTTATGGAGAGCCGGACAAGCACTATTCGTGTCACCGTAATAGGCGACATCCCACCGATTAGTGCGCCACCACCAGGTGACCAATGTGTATCCACCACCATCTAGTGCATATCCTCCAAAGGTACCCTCTCGGCGGCGGCGAGTCTTTTACCCTCCTCCTGTAGGTCATGTTCCTCAACCTACAGTACATTCACCTTCACCACGCTTTGACCACCAAAGCCAAGGCATCGGTCATCCACCCTTTGGTTATCGGCACTTCAACAAACATCGGTCTTATCGTGGTACTATTCGTATCGAGAATGAGCCTCAAGTAATCCCACCTTATCCTCAACATCATCAGATGCTCGGCCGCATGTATCTTTTGGTTACCCTCCGGTTTACCCACCGCTAGACCGGCTTTTGAGCAAGCACCAACGGTGGATTGGTATCTGAGATTGAGGAGAAATTGAGTTGAGAACTTCTTTGGTAATGTGGAGCATTCTAAAGCGAGAGGAGTGGATAAGGGGATTCGAGAAAGCTTGTAGGAACATACATGTTCCCGAGATGTAAATGGCACAAATAGCGATCGGTTTATGTTGGGAGCGGCGAAGCATGGATTGATGCCGTTCAAAGCGACAGAACGGTAAGGTAACGGATTGGGAAGGGTTCAAGACGATGTTTTATAATGAGTACTTCCGATTACGCCTCAAGCGGATAAAGCAAGTCAATTCACGAAGCACAAGCAAGGTAATCATCCGCGGTGGCCCAAAGATACTAATAAGTTCAATGAGCTAGGAAGGTTCTATCCGGAATTGATGAAGGTAGAAGAGAGAAAGATGGCCCTCTATAAGGATGGGTTGGCTACGAGATTCACCGGGCATGCTAGGATTCACGGCAAGGAATATGGCGAGTTGATGAATAAAGCCTTGGAAGTCGAAACTTTCGGGAAGAGAGCTACTGATGGTTGTTAATAATAAGAGAAATTTGGGACAAGTCAAAGCGATTATAGGGGCGCCACAAAGAGTGACCAAGAAGACTACGGCACCTACAAACAGCCTAAAGCCCCGAAGCAGTGCACACCACTTTGCCCCAAGTGCAACAAAATCATACGAGAGAGTGCAGGCGAGTAGTAACGGTTGTTACGTTTGTGGTGAGCAAGGACACTTTTCTGTGAGCGTGTCCAAACAGAGGAAACAAGAGTGGTTCGAGCCAAGGTAGCGGGAGAGCGGCCCGAGCCGACCGGTTCGAGTTTTTGCAATGATGCTAATTTTGTGGAACCAGAGGATGACGTTATTTCGGTACCATGTTTTGTTTCATTCTTTTGTTAAGATATTTTATAGCGTGATTATTCATGTTGTAACTATATTTAAATAAATGAATATGCATCCTAGATAATGATAATGTTAGAAAACTTAGTGGTCAAGGCTTTGTTTGACACGGAGGCGTCAAATACTTTTGTGTCAACCAAGGTAGCTAAGAAGTTGGATTTACCTTGAGCCTTTAAGAAACACTTTGGAGATAACTACGCCGTTAGGGAAAGTAACAAGGGTAACTAGAATGATACCACAAGTGGAAGTTCGAGTCGGACCTTATCGATGTAAGAGCAACTTTACAGTTTTGGACTTTTCGGATTTTGATGTAATCCTCGGAATAGATTGGCTATCCGAGAATTATGTACACTTGGATCAGTAAAGAGAAGAAAGTGACTTTTAAAGTACACGGGAAATCGGACAAGACGTATCAAGGAATGTGTACAAGCCGAGTAAGAAGAAACATCCGATCATATCAGTTAAAGCGATAAGGAGCTTGTCGGAAGGGTTGTGAAGGCTACTTGTTGTATGCGATGGGACGTGGAACAAGTGAAGCCTAAGTTCGAGAGACTCCCATAGTGAGGGAATATCCCAGGTATTTCGGAGAAGCTACCGGAAACATGCCGGACGAGAGAGATAGAGTTTGAGATTCGATTGATACCGGGAGCGGCACCGATTGCTAAGGCACCTTACGAGAATGGCACCGGCTGAATTAAAGGAGTTGAAAGCTCAACTTAAAGATATGCTTGAAAGGAACATAATTCAGCCCAAGACTCCTGCCTACAGGAGCCCTGTTTTGTTCGTGAAGAAGAAAGATGGCGACATGAGAATGTGTATCGACTACTGAGCAATCGAACAACCTTACCATCAAGAATAAGTATCCTCTACCAAGAATAGATGACTGTTTAATCGGTTCTGCGGGGTAAGAAAGTGTTCTCAAGATTGACCTGAGGTCCGGATATCATCAACTGAAGGTTAAAATAGCAGATATACCGAAGACGGCTTTCAGTACGAGATATGGACATTATGAGTTCCTTGTCATGCCTTTTGGACTCACTAATGCTCCATCTGCATTTATGGATTTGATGCAGCGAGTTTTCATGCCGTACTTGGATAAGTTCGTGATAGTGTTCATAGGCGATATCCTAGTTTACTCTGGGACGAGAAAGAACACGAGGAACACTTAAGGATAGTGTTGGACACACTGAAGAAGAATCAGTTGTACGCAAAGTTTTCCAAGTGTGACTTTTGGTTGGATCGAGTGAGTTTCTTGGGTCATGTAATTTCTGGAGATGGTATTCAAGTGGATCCAGCAAAGATCGAGGCAGTTGAGAATTGGCCTAAACCTACCACGATTTGAAGTAAGAAGTTTTCTTGGGTTGGCTGGTTACTACCGGAAGTTCGTACAAGATTTTTCGAAGATAGCTACTCCACTCACCAGGCTGACACAAAAGAATGTGAAATTTGAATGGACTAATGAGTGTGATAAGGCCTTTCATACCTTGAAGAGTAAGTTGACTACGGCACCGGTGTTAGCGATTCCGAGATTTTGATAACTATGATGTCTACACGGATGCTTCGGGACGGGGTTTGGGTTGTGTGTTGATGCAAGGAGGAAAAGTGATAGCTTATGCATCTAGGCAGTTGAAGGTACATGAGAAGAACTACCCGACACATGATCTAGAGTTGGCAGCGGTAGTTTTTGCCTTAAAGACTTGGAGGCATTACTTATATGGGGTTAAAGCAAGGATCTTCACCGACCATAAGAGTTTAAAGTATTTCTTCACACAAGAGAACCTGAATATGAGACAGAGGAGATGGTTAGAGTTCGTTAAGGACTATGATTTGGACATTCAGTACCATCCGGGAAAAGCAAATGTAGTAGCAGATGCTTTGAGTAGGAAACCAGATGTTTGGCTTCCAAGTGTTGAGGTAGTGGCGAAAAAGGTTAGATGGGTTGGAAACCAGAAGCTTTGATCAGATTGAAGACAGACAGTTTGTGGCACCGTTGTTAGCAAGGTCAGAGTTGATGGATGATATTCGGGGAAAGCAAGACGAAGACCCGGTTTTGTTGGATTTGAAGCGTGTTGCTAGGGAGAAGCCTACGGTTGGTTACGTGTTGGATAAGAGTGGAAATCTGTGGTATCGGGATCGTCTACATGTGTACCCAATGTTGGCGACTTGAGACAAAGAATTATGGAAGAAGCACATAGGATAGCTTTTGCGGTTCATCCGGTGCTACTAAAATGTCTGAGACTTAAAGGAAAGATTTTGGTGGCCCTCGATGAAAGTGGAGATAGCCAAGTTTGTGGCCGAGTGTGATGTATGTCAAAAGGTTAAGGCGGAGCATAGAAGACCCGGTGGAATGCTTAAGCCATTGGATATCCCTGAATGGAAGTGGGATAAGATCACAATGGACTTCATCACCGGATTACCTAAGACAAGAGGCGGACACGACGCAATTTGGGTAATCGTGGATAGATTGACCAAATCTGCCCATTTCTTACCGTACAAGGTCGACATGCCATTAAAGAAGATGACGACACTATATCTGGACAATATAGTGAAGCTACACGGAGTTCCAATCTCGATAGTTTCAGACCGTGATTCGAGATTTGTAAGTCGGTTTTGGAAGAGCTTGCAAGAAGCCTTCGGGACCAAGTTGGATTTGAGCACGGCTTTTCACCCTCGAGCGGATGGACAATCCGAGAGGACCATCCGTGACACTCGAGGACATCTTTGAGAGCTTGTGTTTTGGAGGTAGGCGGATCATGGGACGATTACACGCCGGTAGCGGAGTTTGCCTACAACAACAGCTTTCATGCAAGTATAGGCATGCCGCCCGTTTGAAGCGTTGTATGGGAGAAGATGTCGCGCGCCAACTGTTTTGGGATGAAATCGGGAGAGATAGATAACGAGGCCGAGAGATGGTTGAACAAGCAAAGGAAAGGGTTCGATTGGTCAAGAAGAAATGAAGCGCAAAGCCAAGATGCATGCAAAAAAGTTGGGGTGATGTTAGAAGACCTCCTCTTGAGTTTGAAGTCGGCGATAGAGTTTACCTACGGGCTTCACCGATGAAAGGAGTGAAACGCTTTGGACAAAAAGAAAGCTAAGTCCAAGGTATGTTGGACCTTTTGAGATTTTGGAGAGAGTTGGGGCGTTAGCTTATAAGCTTGCCTGCGAATCAATGTCGAGAGTCCATAATGTGTTTCACGTCTCAATGTTGAAAAAGTGTCTGACGAAGAATGATGTGGAAACTACGGTTGACCCAGGAATCTTACAAGATAACCTTGCATATGACGAGAGACCAATCAAGATTACGGACCGGAAAGAAAAGATGATTAAGAGACGGATGATCCCTTTGTGTTAGTCCAAATGGAGCAATCATTCACCCGAGGAGGCAACTTGGGAAGTGGAAAGCGACATGCTTAGTGAGTTCCAAGAATTTGGGGATTTACTGGTATGTTCTAGTTTCGAGGACGAAACTCCTTTTAAGGGGAGAATGTAATATTCCGATTTTCGAAAGAGCGGGCGTGTCTTTTTAAGAAGAGCGAAATATTAGGTTCGGTTTCCTTTTATTCGAGTTAATTATTTTGGACATTATATATATATATATTCTCGAAATTTTATATATGTAATTAAAAGGAAAATTCATTTTTAGTGATCAAGGGCAATTAAGGAAAAGATCGACCCCTTTTTTAATGTTTAGACTAGCCTAAAAATCGAAATTGATCTAACAATTCCTCCCTTATGCGATTGAGAGAAAGAGAGAAGAGAGGCTAGAAAGTTCTTCACTTTTGCTAAGGGAAGGTTGATCGTTTTCAGAACGGATTCAAGAATTTGACTCGGCGTAAAGAGCACGGCATTTTGGCATCAGTTCTGTGGGATTGTAGCGGATTTTCGGAGCGATTTGATCGATTTGAAATGCAAAAGGTAAGAGAAACAGTCCTATGAATTCCATCATTAGCTATAAGGAATTGATCATGTTTTAAGACGTCTTGGTGTTAGAAATATGAATCTTTGTTTTGGTTAATGACTATAATTGTTATAGTACGTTTAGATGGGGATTTTGTGTTGTTGTGTGGATTATTTGCTGGTTTTGGGGTGAATTACGATCTGGAAATCGCATGGTGATGAAGTTAGGGTTTAGGTCGAACCCAGGTGAACGAGCGTCCGGTATTCTGGACGAGCGTCCAGCCTAGGTTCCACCTTGGACGAGCGTCTGGTTGTATTGGACGGGCGTCAGGGTGCTATTTTTACATTCGAGATTGAATCGAGTTTGGTGGGCGGGCGTCCACTATTTTGGACGGGCGTCAGTGTAAGCAAACGGGCGTCCAAGTCTTTAAACGGGCGTTCAGTTCTGTACTGCCTCCTTTCTATTGTTAATTGTTGTTTAGCCATATATACATGCTTTACTTACTTAAAATCTATAATCATGATATGTTAAACATGGTATAACTTAGACAAGCCTGAATTGAGCTTCTGATTCGTTCAGTTAAAACACCGAATGTACTCTTAAAGGGAGTTGAAGTTCGGATCCGTCGGAAGAACATGATAGGCTTGTGCTTTGATGAATTAGCATTCATCAATGTCTGTGTATGTGCTAGGACTTGTCCGTGTCTAGTGGTCTAGGAAGAGAGTAGTATGTGTGAGGGAGATTATTTGAAAATACTTAGGCTGGCTAGTTAATAACTTAATAAACAACGTATGTGACTAGTAAAAGATTAAACAACATGTCTCTCTTGGCTAGGCACCAGGCTAAATCGCGATGCATGTGCTACCTCTGAAGGTAGAAGAACTTCGTGGAGTCAAAAGACCCTAAGTGCGGAGGGACTCTGCTTTGAGGTGTGCGTGCTATCGAGTCTACCTTTCTAGACTTCGTGGGTATTGGTGTGATCCACCGATATGTTGCAAAAGAGTGTTCCCAAGGTAGAAGAACTCAGTGGGTCAAAGACCACTAAGTCTGAGAGGGACTCTCTTTGAGGGGATCGCGCGTAGTGCCCTTGAGTGCGGTTGTAACATAGATAGGTTAAGTTAAAACAGATTAGTCACAACGTGTTGATGAGCACGTAAAGTGAACCCTAGATGGAGTTGGTCTCATTTAATCAACTAATTAAATAAATGTCTATTCGTTATGACTATGATTGTTTTCATAGCTTCTCTTTCTTTCTAAGTACGTTGTACTTACCTCGAATGCATACTTTTTCTATGTGTTTGGGGACGAGAAGGCGAAACAGTTTTCGAGGAAGAGTTTGACGACGACGTTTGGCGCCGCTCGTTGAAGAATCAAGATGTTTCTTTTACGCTTTTCTTTGGTTGTACTTTCCGTACTTTTGAGGTAGACTACCGCTTTTGACGATTTGTCGTAGTTTGTCTTTTGGGATTTTAAATACTTTTCCAAATGTAATAATTTACATTTCTACCCTTTAGATTTCTTTTCTACTTTTTATTTTTTTGGAAAAAATTTTATATACCCGAGTTTTGCTTCCGTTTTGCCTTTTTTTTGATACGACGTAGTAGAGGCTTACGCGATAAAATGAATTTACTTTTATTTTATACGTGCGAACGTTCTTTTTCCGGATAAGGACTCGGTGTCCGGGAACGGGGCGTTACAATTCATGACCACTTTAACGCACATGTCTGTCATATACTACATAATGTATCATATCGTATCCACCGGCCATGCTTACAATGGCTCAAGAGTATCACGCCTTCATATTGACCCAAGAACAGATATGCCTCCTAAAGGTAGAGCATCAAAATATACACAAAATAGCTTGCATGCTAAGAAACCTACAATTGTAAGACCCGAAAGTGGGACTCTTCTACCCGACACAGTAACCGCTTATTGTTCCTACTAAACCTATATGTGGGAGCATTGTTCTAAGGGTATTAAGAATTATTGACAACTCACAGCGTCGGTGATCCACAACCGAAAACCTAACCAAGAGCCACTTAAAGAACGTAAGCAATCATACCTTATTCTAATCTAGCAAGCTCATCCTGAACAAACCATTAACATGCATGAAAGAAACATTTATATAATGTACTGGAAAATAGTATCTATTTTTAAGGTACATATATGGTATTGGACTACATCACTTATATGGTAGAAATTGCGAAGACAGGTATGGACTTGTTGTCGCCGCTACAATGGCGCCAGCTATTGCCGCGGCCGCAACATCGATATCGTATTCTTTACGAATTTTGCCTAACCTCAAGGTGGTGACACATACATGACATGATGTATATAATGAACAACTTCAAAAATTCAAATGCGAAAATAAATTTAAGAACATTACAAACGTCATTGTTCATCTCGATTATATTCCCTCGCCTCTGAATTCTAATTACCATTCTTGTAACGCCCTCAGACCTCGTGCCTGGTAGCGCTAAATGAGTCATAAATGATCCGATCAACTGCTTAAACCGTCGTACTCACTTGGTCTAAAATTAACCCGAATTGACAAGACATTTATGTCTCACACTTATATGGGGTGAGCGAGCTATTACTTTACAGATGTTGGATACTTTACATATGTCGGACTTTACATTCTCCCCCCTTATAAGAGACCAGGACTTGTCCTAGTTTCCTCGTTTGGTCTAAAAAGCTAATCCGGAGTTGACAAGACATTATGTCTCACACTTATATGGGGATGAGCGAGCTATTACTTTATAGATGTGAGACTTTACATCCCCCCTTATAAAAGACCAGCGAGCTATTACTTTATAGATGTGAGACTCTACATTCTCCCCCCTTATAAAAGACCATGATTTGTCCCAGTTTCCTCGTTTAATTACCCGAGTTGACAAGACATTTATGTCTCACACTTATATGGGGTAAGCGAGCTATTACTTTACAGATGTGGACTTTACATTATAATACCATGATTTGTCCCTACCAGAGGAGTCTAGGTAGCGCTAAATGAATCATAAATGATCCGGACAACTGCTTTAGACCTTCGTTTTCGTTTGGTCTAAAAATGCTAACCCGAATTCACAAAATATTTATATCTCATATTTATACGGAGTGAACAATCTATTATTTTACAGATGTAGGACTTTACAATGTTAATCCAAAAAACAAATCACATAACGTTCTAAATTATTATAAATTATACTATTTTTCATTTCTTTTTTCCTTTTTATTACTCACCAATTAAGAGTATGGGTTACATTCATGCTTCGTAAGAAAGGTAATCAATACTCCCTCCGTTCCAAAATATTTGAGGCAGTTGCCAAAAATACGCTTATTAAGAAAGTGATTTAATCTTATGACTTTTCGGATCTGATGACTAAAAAGTCCCTATAATACAATTAATGCAATCCTCTTTTTAACTTCTACTCTAGTATTAAATAAAGGGTAAAGTAGAAAAATTAGCAATAAATGCTGCTTTGGAAAATGTTTTGCCCCAGTTATTATGGAATAAATTTTTTTGGCAACAACCTCAGTTATTATGGAACGGAGGGAGTATGGAAAATTTTGTAGTACACTCGTTGTACGAATGTTGTATCAAGTGACACACGTTATAATCATTAATTCCTAACATCTCAAACACGATAAATGTGAAAGATAGTAAAAGTTTTATATGTGAAAGAAAATAAAAATGAAAGGTTATAATGTAGATCATTTGATACAATCTTTCTGCAACCGTTGCACCATAAAATCTCTCGATCCATATATGGAAAAAGCATTTGATAATTAAGAAGTTTAAATGTTTTAGGTAGGAAAGGGTTTTTAAAGTTTAGTTATCACATTGTAGTACACTCGTACATCGTGTATGATATATTATTAGGTTATAGGTACAAGTGAGGGTACAATCGTATGAAAATAAAATTCTCATGTAAAAAAGAAAATTAAGATGGACCGACCTAAAATTTGTGTATAAAAAGAAACGGATCTCAACTAATAATGACATATCTATTTCAGAAATATATTACATCGTTCATTACATAGTTTTAATCATTGATATAAAATAAATATAAATTATTATATATAAGTTTAAATTTTGATCGCTGAAGTCTTCAAACAAAAATAAATAAAATTAATCACTGAAGCCTTATCTTTTGTTAACTGTTAAGACAGTAAGATATGGAATTTTGTCAATAAATAAACGTTTATCAATTAAAGGTAAATCCACTCAAAAAAAAAAAAAATCAATTAAGGTAATTAAATAAGAAAAGGATGGCGCTTTTTCTAGAAACAGAAAACGAAAGAATTGGCGTTTACTACCGCCATTGTGCCTTTAGAACGGGAAATTGATAAATCAGGCCACTGTAATATTTGATATTTTTTTTCAGATCAAACATTTTCTGATATTTTTTTTCAGGTTCTCCGTCCAAATTTGGATGATTTCGTTCAAATACAGTCAAAACTAGGGCTGTAAATGAACGTAAGTATTCGATACGGTTCGGTATATTCGGTCCGAAAAAGCTCGATTCGTGATCCGGTTCAATTTTCGAACCCGAACCGAGCCTTAAAAATCGATATTAAATCCCCACGAGCCGAATCAGACGAGTTCGGCTCGTTTAAAATATTAATTTATTAATACTTTGGTTTATAATAATTTATAAATACCTAATACTTTGGTATTAATACTTTGGTTTATTTTTATAAATAATTTATAATTTTTATATTTATTATTTTGGTTTATACTTTATACAATTATACTGAAAGGGAAAGGGAGGGAAACGGGAAACCTATACCTAATTCATTCTTCAACTTCAACTCTTCAAGTCGTCGTTCGTCGCCCAGCCCATATCCATGGCGGACTCACCTTTCTCCGGCCAAGAGACAAACTTTTTTGCTCGATTGTCTTCTCCTCCTTCTCCTCGTTCTTTTGATATAATTTAATTGAAATTTCATCTTCTTCTCAGCCTCTTTTCTTCTCCGACTGTCCAACATCACAGCCCTCCTTCTCCGGCCTAAATCATCCTCTTTATCCCCTTCTCTTAGTCACCCTTCCGGCCTTCCGCTTCCTTCCCCTCCACTCCTCCGAGTCTCCGACCACCTTTGGGTTTTTTTTTTTTTTTTTTTTTTTTTTTTTTTTTTGTTGGATCGAACACATTCGGACCGTTAGACCCAGGACGAAAGCAGGCGAATATTTTTTTTTAAGTTTCGAACCCGAGCCGAACCTTGAAAAATCAGGTTCGGCCGAGCCAAGCCGAGCCGAGCCGAGCCTTGAGGTACAGAATTTTCGTGCCGAGCCGAACCCTGCCAGGGTTCGGTATTATTCGGCTCGTTTATAGCCCTAGTCAAAACCGTCCAAATTTGGATTTCTTTTTGTACCAATCCATTCACTAACCAAAATGGACGGATCCGTCCAAAATTAGACGGTTTCGCCCAAATTTGGATGGTGGCCAAAAAAAATTGGATGGTTTCATCCTTCACTTTTCTTCAAAAATCTGCATTTTTCTTCAAAAATCCCATCTTTCTTCAAATCAACAAAACATCCAAATCCCAATTCAAATTGAAGGATGTAGGATCTTAGATCTAAACGAGTTAGATCTATGCGCAGCGGATGGATCACGACTTATATATCACAATACATAATTAAAGGACTTAAACTACTACAAGGGGGTTAAAATCATGTTACCAATATCGGGAAGAGACGCCTTGATCTTCCGATGTGTTTTTCAAACGGCGGTTGGTGGACACCCTTCTTGATACACGAGCCTCCTTGATATGCAACACCAAGAAAAACTTAGAGTTTTTATTCTTCTAAAACCCTAGACAAAAAAACTAATTTTTCTTCTCTCTTTTTATGTGGTCAAGTCGAAATTTTCCAATGCTTAAGGCTTGGGAGAACTCTCTTTTTATAGGAGAGTAATCCTTATCCTCCAAGAACTTAACAATTAAGAGATAATTATTAAATCAATCCTTAATTCAAATAAAAGATAAATAACATAATTATCCCAAACAAATTAAGATAAATCATATTATTATCTAATATTCCATGAATTATCTTTTAACAAATAAAAGATAAATGACATGTTAAATAATTATCCAAGAAAACTAATTTCTCTCTAATTAAATAACACTCACATTGGCGCCACATATTAGGGTTACTAAGCCCATAAAATGTCTTTTATGTGTATTATATTATCTAGCCCAACTAAATAATATCCATGCATATCAATTAATTAGCCCATCCAATTAATTATCACTGAGGTCAAAATAACAAGAATATCATCCCGAATTATAGAAGCCACATCGGGGATCATGGACCTATAACCAGTAGCTCCAATAATTAATTATTCATTGAACAGAATAAGTACATTAATTATTAATTCCGGGATTACGCCACCATAAACCCGAAACTGAACTCTACCGATTATAGATGTATACTTATACTCAACCCATAGAGTGAATAAGCGTCCATTGATATAATCACCACATACGGATTAACCTCTCCATGATCGTCCACTACTCAGGTGGGATGTCTCCGTAAACCCGACACGTAATATCTTATCCTTATTTACCATTAACCCCTCGATGATCAATTAGTGCACATATTTGACTAGTAGCTAATTAGTCAAATGTGAACTCCCGGATCGATCCTTTCTTAGGGCTAACAAATAAGGGATCGTCTCTCTACTTCCCGCAGGAAGGAATGGATTCCATATCTGTGAAAATCGAACTACTCACTCATCGTGAGATAGTGCCAGCGAAAGTGGTTTGGAACACATATTTAAGTGAACCGTAACTAACACATCAAACACTACCCGAGACAAGCGGCACCACAGATCACCTCGAGATTAAGGTTGATCCATATATGATCATCTAATGATTTAATAAGATTCTCGATTACGGAATTATATAGAGAAATTCATTAAATCGGTCCATCTATATGAATGCCATCATATATAAATGCCACACGTAGTACCGCTACCGACAGTCCGATAAGACTATCACACCCTAAGGTGTTACGGGTGCATTATTGGTGTTTTAATCAAGAGACCACTAAACTCGATTAAGTTCACCACGGACTATCAGATTTAAGTATATCACCACTAACTCAATCCTCACGTGTAATTCATACACTTGAGTTAAGCGATTACATCTTGATATACTTAGGGTTTGCGGCGATGTATTACTTACAAGCACAAAGCAAGTAATAAGGTAAGATAAATTACATTATCCAAAAATAATTACACAAATTGTCTTTCGGCACTACACCTAACAATCTCCCACTTGCACGAAATGACAAGCAACGATTGTTTTTAGAGCACACCCCTTCTCATCTTATTCACAACACTCTCCAACTTGCTCTAAAAGCAGATGAGACATATCCCTTAATGCCGTACCCTCCAAGCATTCGAATTGGTACACTGATTATTTAGGTTGTCGACTCGAGACGATCTTTAGGATTGAAACGTTGCCGGTCCTTCCAATCAGGCGGTACTCTCTCTCAATACGCTTTTGACTTCTTATGACTGAGAAGATCCTTCTAAGCTATCTCTTCACCATTTTCACGATGAAGTGATATCGGCTTATCAGACCTGGAATTACTCCCAGACCAAAAAGGAAATTCTAAGCACTATGAGTAAACACTGATCCCGAGATCAACTTATTGATCATCCTTAATCTGACTACAAGTCAGAATCAGTGTAGTCAACCATATTCAAGTTTGCACCTGAATATACAAGCATATAATTCCTCGTTCTCTAAAGATACTTGAGGACGTACTAAACCGCTACTTATTGCTCAAATCCAAGATTCGATTGCAATTGACTCGTGTTAAGCTGACTTGACCTTATCCCAAAGAGACTCTATCCCATTTTCTCTTTATCCGAAGATTTGGAGAATCATTCCTGAGAGGTAGGGTAGGACTACTCTCGATGAATGTTGCATATGTACATGCATTATCATCTTATTCAATAAGATGGATGGGATAGCCAATGACTCATTCTCGTGAATTTGACCGAATCAGATTCTTAGAATATAGTCCAATTCTCTCATCCAGAGAATCTTGGCGTGTCAGTTTCTGACTTCAGATAACACACTCATGTTGTTTCCAATTTGATGTTACTTACTTTTAGCGAACACTAATACTACTATTTTACCAATACTGATACCCAGTCTACAAAAGACTTATTAATATTCTGGTCAAGTCCACATATTTTAAAACATGCGATTTTTAATGACCGAGAGGTTCTCTTACATCCACAAAGGACATAATTCCCGGCAGTCAACCTGCGATTTGTTCTAACCAAGACCCTTCTGTTCCGAATGAATCCAGACTCCGTTTTTCGGCAAGAAAGTCTCAGGGAATCACCCCTATTTTCTGCTTTCTAACGAAATCAAGCAAGACTGAGTGGTGAGAGTGTTCAAGGTCTGGTTAACTCTCCACATGTCATGGAATCACCCCTAGGCCACTTAGCTTTGCGCTGAAAGTTTAAACTTTCCTATTCGACTCTTTTCGTGTGTAGATCCAATTGCTCCCACCGGGCTGAGACACTCAGTGGTTCTATAAGAGGTTTGAATGCAATCTGGAGTACCAAAACTCCATTCACAGGGTTAAGGCTTTCAAACCAACCTCTATGATCAGAATCCTATACAAAACCACAATGGGTCAACGGTTAAACCATACTCCCACTGTGTTTTAGGTGGATTGACATTCTGATCTAGTAGTATTTATCAGTGTAGTCACCAACAACCGATGTTGGACGTGGTCTGATTAAATTAGATAGTAACTACCTTTGGGTAACCGTACTCCAAGGCTTAAGGCTGTTACTTATAGATTGTATCAGAAGGTTTGTGACAGTTCAACCGTCACTTTCTGATCTCAAGAACCTTATAACCAACCTTCACTCGTCGCATTAAGATATTTCATGAATAGTCATAATCTGAATGTATGCGCAAAATCTCCAGTCCTACCTTCAAGCATTAAGTGCTAAACGCTTATATTTATGGAAGTGGAGTAAACCGAATTCATTCCTTTCCATAAATTCACAAGCATCTTCTAGGTAGACTTCTCGGTTTACATAATAGTGTTAACCATTATTTTGCAACAATATCTTAATCGAGTTAAGCAGTGTATTGTAGCACATAAATAACTATGCAAGGCGAGGCTACGGTTTCTTCCTCAGTGAAAATCACTCCACTTGAAGGCAGGCCGAGCATCAGTCCAAAGACTATGCGATAGCCTATTTCTGAGCATGGAATACTATATTCTCTGCTAAAATCAGAGACTCCTCCTCGTATTCTTTCGATAAACTAAATTGTGTTTTGAGCAGTTATCAGACAAAATGTCACCACTCAAAAACTCCTACTAGCTTGTTTCTCTCACTAGACCCCGAAGGTCATTATAAACAAGCTATGTTACCTCTTCAAATCTATTACCCTCTCCCGATTGAAAGGAAACTTAGTCATTGTTCCTTTGAGATAGTGTTCTGAACCGGGGAGATAGGAATCACCCTTAGCGATCGTCGGGTCTTATCTCTACGATATATGCACTAATTAATAGATATTGAAAGGTCGTTTATCTTAATATTGAAACCTTTTACCTTTAATAGTTTTAGATGTGTTACACATACCTATTCAGCTTTTCTTAGTGTTTTCTGTCTTTATCAAACAAAAGTCCGAGTCTCGATTCAAATCGCAAATGTCATCTTCACTTTGTTTAAGGCAAGCAGTAGTATCGAGATGAAAGTGAATCCATTTGTTTCAACGAATCATAAACGTAAAAATAAATTTTTCTGTGATATTCAAGGATAGAATCCGAAATTCATTTCCTTATATCACTCCCACTATTCTAGTTGAAACAACTGCCCGTTGTCTACTCTATTAATTGTTAATGCATAGCTTCCTTGTTCTTCCAAAGAACTAAGCTACCGAGTCAAGTTACTCGGTTAAGAAAGTCGCTAAGGATTCATTGGTTAAGTATTCCGAAATCACTTTCCTTATCCTATACTTTCTTTAATTAATGTTTCGGTTTAGCCTTAAACTTAGTTTAGATGATTAACACTTGCAGACATTCTTTCCCATTCTTGACTTTCCTTAAAAGGAAATAGTCTTGAACTAACAGTTCGTTTGAGTAGACACTACTCGTGAACTGTGGGATGTCTAATGAAAGCGTCACCCAGTGGGACTAATTTTCTAATAAATCAGAAGAACATAAGATAAAAGCTCCCACTAGTTTATCGGTTCCAAATACCGTCTAACTAACAACACTTTAATTTATGATTCTCTAATTTTTCTATCCGAAGATTTCTTGTGTAGCCACTACACAATTAAAAATTCACTAAAAGAATTTTACCGCCCCAATCATCTTTCAAACTCACTATGATTGTCTCTCGTTCAACACGAGTGACAACAGTGACATACTTGTTTACGTCACTTAAGTCTTGAAGGCTCAAGAGAAATATCTCTTCCAAAAATTAATTGCATGTAAGATTAATAAGCACAACGTTCTAGTTACTTACCACTTTTAACGAAGTCGTTACTAGTCAATATAAAACATACACTAGCGAGCGATCTAGTACTTCCTGAGAGATATATAAATAGTTGTAAATACAAAATGACGTAAAAATAAATCCAAATTATACACTACTAATTGATTTTAGGAACTATAAACTAAGTACTTATAGTCTATCCTACCGTTCCAAGGACTTAATCTCACACCTCGGTGCGCCTTAGGGTAGGTCAAAGAGGTGACGACTAAATTGAGATCTTTCTCTCGATGATTAAAATGGAATCGAACATCCAACTTTAATCCCCGATTACCTTTCTTTTTCACCCAGGTATTACCAAAAATACCCATAATGAGTGTGACCTACTATTTGATTTCTAGGTAGACCTCGGATGCCGCCTTATATGGTCGGTCGGTGACCGGCGAGTACCCAAAATCCTATCCTTTCGGAGACCAAGCCTTGAATTTTGATAGCGGTGAAGGCCTTCCCAGGGAGGCGGTCCCAGTGCCAAAGACGAGGCGTCACCATTCTCTCACGTTGCTTGTGTCAATAGTAGAGGCCGTGGGGTCGGCCGTTGCCTTCCCCGCTCCACTCAATATTTTGAAAAAGTGGTGGGTTTCATCGATCACGTTTTGGACTTGATGTTACATTAAGGAACAATAAATCATAGGCCCGAATGGTATCGATCATGTGGGCTAGCCCACCCGACCTATTCGTTGGAACATATGTGGCGTCGGACGGGTCACGACTAGGGAGCTCCGTTGAGCCGTAGTGGCTCGTCGGATGGCTCAGCCTTGTTGGACCCCCGTGGAAACGCCACACATGGAGGGTGAAGTCGACCGAGCCGTAGCTACTGTTGACCACCCAACCGTGGTTAAACCACTTTCGAACCATGTTTGCCCGTGATTATCCAATCCTTAAACATCAAACTTTCACGTAGACACTACGGAACAAAAACGTAATCTCGTCTAGGTAAGGTGGAATTCACCGAGAATCCAACACCTTAACCACGAGGTTTCGGGATTTTACTCCTTATGCTTTCGCAGAGTGGAGTGGAATTCATGATATGATGCATATGGAGTGGAATTCATGATATGATGCATGTCATGGCAATTTTTCGGTTCTACACATACAATCTAAACATGTATACTAGTGCGGAAAATAAAGAATGAGCTGTGTTAGAGACTAGAAAACATATCTGGGATTGAAGAAAGATGCAGATTTCTGAATTTATTGAGTGTGTTTTTCCCGATCTCGGATTGAAGAAAGATGTAGATTTTTGAAGAAAAATATTGATGAAACCGTCCAATTTCTTTTGGCCACCGTCCAAATTTGGGCGAAACAGTCCAATTTTGGACGGATCCGTCCATTTTGGTCAGTGAATGGATTGGTACAAAAAGAAATCCAAATTTGGACGGTTTTGACTGCATTTGGACGAAATCGTCCAAATTTGGACGGGGAACCTGAAAAAAATGTCAGAAAATGTTTGACCTGAAAAAAAATGTCAGATGTTACAGTGGCCTGATTTATCAATTTCCCCCTTTAGAACATAGTATATCGACACGTGGTGATTACCCGAAATAATCTTATGATATAACTAGTAAAATTGAATGCCGTGCAAAGCACGGCGTGCCCATGCTAGCCGTGTAAATTTATCGAGTATTTTAATAATCATAGAGGACTGAAATAATAACATAAAAGGTATACGATACTTGTCCGACAACCAACACGACATGATACGCTCTGATACATTACGATGGCATGTCCGGCACGTGTCGGTTGATGAAATGAATATCCGACACATCTTCGACATCTCCCGACATCGTATGGATATTTTTCGACACTACTGAACAATTTTTTTTTTCAATTTCTATTTAAATCTATTTTAACCGAAAAAATAAAGTTATCTTCGACATTATTTGCAACAACACGTGTTCTACCACGACACGACACGCTTCGATACACCCCGACGCCATATCCAACAGTTGTCGGTTGATGAAATTAATATTAATTAAAATTTTAATTAGAATCTAACACACTGTCAACACTCCACGACACAAAATCGACACCTTTCGACACTACTGAACCATTGACCAAAGAAAAAAAACCCGACACACACAATATATAGAAGTAAAAAAACGAAGACGGAAAAAAATAATAAATACGTAGCACCCCAAAATACGATGCTCCTAAAAAAAATCGGCATAGACACACAATGTAAAATATATATATGCAAAAAAGGAAAAGAACACACACACAGACAAACTAGAGTATATAGTATATTGAAATATCAAATATTACGTCAAGTATCGTATTAGGATAAGAGAAAAAAAAAAAAAAAAGAGAAGAGATCTAGATGGAAAGCAAAATAATATGTAATTAAATTAGAATCGGATACATCTTAAGCACAACACACTTAATAAGATTAAGGCTAAAATGTAGATTAAAAAAATTGAAAATATATATATATATATATATATATATATATATATATATATATATATATATATATATATATATATATATATATCCGATGAACAGTAAAAGAGATGAACAGTAAAAAAAAATAGATAGAAGCTTCTGGTCGATGAACAAGTAAAAAGCGGAGGAAACAATAATGGAAAAAAAAACAAGTGTCACCAAGGAGTGAACACTTGCCTTCTTATTAAGTAGAGAGAAATTGAGATTTTTAGCTAATGTCATGAAGTTAGAAACAAAACATCACAGGCATAAAATTAATATTTTTCTTGCATTTTGAGATGGAAAGTGTTTGCTTAACTACCAAAACGATATGTAACGATCAGACCTAAAAATCCGAGTAAAGTTTTACATTCGGACCGTGATCAATTATGACTCGAGAGTGCTATAATTTTTTTTCTAAATCACGAAACCTTGTGTGGTGCGATAAAGAATAAAATGTGAACTGAACATGAGAAGATTCAGCTAGCTCCCATGCCGACCCTATGCTAAAAGGGGCCTAAGGCAGATAGGTTGGAAGAAGCTTTGCACATGGGTTGGTCGATCAATGCATGAACCCGGTTGGTTGGTCAGGTGATACCAGTTGGTAATTGGTCGGTCAGCCGATACCGATTTCAATATATAGCGATATTTTTTTTATAAATATATTATATTACATTGGTTGGAATTGAAGCTACACGAATTTATTTTAACTAAAACATGTGGCCTACACCGGTCTCCTGGCCCGTCTAATGGGCGGGGCAGCCCTAGCTAGGTCTTGCAAAGTAAGTGTTCTCATCTTAAAGTTATCACCTCTTTTACATCGACAAAACTATAAAGTTTTCTTTTTATTAAGCCTTTATGGCTTTGAGTTGTGTTTTCGAGTTTTATTCATCCAATTAAACGATATCAATCACTAGCCTGTTCGTATTCGTACTATAAAGAACTTTTGCATCTCCCAAATTCTGTCCTAAATCATATAACAAATAAGGCATGCTAGCAGAATAGGTTAGCCAAAACGTAGAAACGAAAAAAATAAAAAGAAAGAGCATATAACGTATTTGATCAAATAGTGAAAATGACAGTGTAGAAAACAAATAGACGCAATATAATGGTTTTTTCTTCTTCAAAATTTTAAATAAAATATAATTACACTCTATAAATAAATAAATAAATGAAGCCAAGTGTTACAAAATTTACAGACTAATCCTTCTTGAGAGGAAAAAATTGCGGTCAAGACTCAAGGTTAGTTAGTTGCTTATTTTATGCTATATTATATTTTAATAAATTCAACTTATTTACCTGTTAGAGGTCGGTCAACGATATAAAGTCGTTTACTAAACTGTTAGTGCCATTTGATTAAATTAAGTTCTTAATTATAATCTTTTCAAATTTGCATTACCAATTTGAATTAGTTAGTTGACTAGCTTTGCTGGGACAGAGAGCAATGAACTGGCCATGATTATTAACTAGTTTATAAAATTGTATGTTTAAACAATTAATTACTAATATTCCTCTTCATGTGGAAATCCCTTGAGCCTCATGTGAAAAGGTGTGCTTTCCAATCTAAGGCTTACGTTGAGTATCTTTGAGATTCCATTAATTGGATGAAGAAATCATTGAAAAAAAAAAAAAAAAAGCCTACGGTATTGTACAAGGGGACCAACAGTCTATAGTGCGCGGACATTCCTGTTTGGTGTTGCGTTTTACTTCTTCCGTTTCGAAATAATTGAGTAAGTTTATAAAAATGTTTGTCTCAAAATAACTGATGCATTTTGAGTCCGGATCACTACGATCTGAGTGGCGATAAATTCTTTGTCTTGCAGTTTCGTCCGAATTTTGGACGGATCCGTCCAAATTTGAATGGGAGCACCATTTCACTTTTTTCCCATCCAAATTTGATTCATTCTCTTTCCGTCGAAATTTGGACGGATCCATCCAAAATTCGGACGGAAACGGTGCACAGCACTTTGTACCGTAGGGGATCCGCTTCCGATGCATTTACATCTTCAATACAACATTTATTATGTTTTTGCCTACATCTACCATTATCTATTAAGGAGTAAGAGAATAAATACAATATTGTATTAATTATAGACTAAGGGTATTTTAGTCATTTAAGCATTTGATGGCCAAATTATAGTAAACCAACTTTAACCTAAGTGAAGACGGGTCGGTTGTCTTACAACTGGCAACGACGAGCGTCAGTATCCCACTGAGAAATTGGTCAAGATCACAACCACTTTTGTATCTAGTTTAGGCTCACAAATATTGGTGGAAGTAATTAACTACACTAAGAACATAAAAATGATGACTTTAAAATATATGAATAAAAGAATAATAAATTATGATCAAGAACACTACTCTCAACACCTTTACCAATCACTATGAGGACGAGCCTTTTAACCTACCAACCAACCAATAGCTTCTAATGAATGTGTTGTGGGTGCAATCTCTAAACCTGGCCCTGCAAGCGCTAATACCACAACCTGGCCTTACTCCTATATCGGTTCAACAAATCATATGAGATTTAATTGACCTAATATGATTAAAACCATGAGACGCTCCGCGTCCACCGAGTTCACGGCTTAGCTAGAAAAACCTTACCAAGGAATTTGCGAAAAACTCGACTAGTTAGTGCGTGGCAATCCTAAAACTCTATTTCGCACACTCCTCCATGAAAATACGTTTATAAAGTTCGTGTGTAAAATCATGAATCAAGTGATCAGTTTAATTCAAGCATTAAGATCAAATTTTAGGACACAAACAATTCAAAAGATTACATTTTTAAAACTCTACTCATCCCTAGATCATCGTTTAGACATCAATTTCGTAGTTCCATCACATAATCTAGCTATAATAAATCTAGCTACTCATAATGAAATCATGAATGCAAGAAACCATAAATAAATTGGTAAATGACATGATAAAAAGCTGAATATAATTACCACAAAAAGATTGAAGCAATCTACCACTTGAATCGTCACTTCGTTGTGTTGAAATTACGTAACAAAATAAATAAATTGGCTGTTGTTGTTGTTCTTGAATGAAAGTTGCAGAAAAAGAAATAAAAAATAAATGTGTTCTAATCAATCTGGGAGAACGGCGGCGGCAAGAAAGAAAAGTTAAAAAGAATAAACTTTTGGTGTTAAAACTGTGTGTTGAAATTTGACCTAAGTGGCTTTTATAATCCAATTGCCGACTCCGTAAATAAATTTCCAGAAAAATCACGGAAAATCAATTCACCCCTGTATCTCTCTCACGCATCAAATTGTTTTGCAAAAAGGGCGTGGGCCCCACTTTATTAAATGCAAATTGATCTTCCAGCCAATGGGGTGTGCGGCCCTTTTTTGAATAAGTACCCTGCAGCTTCTTTTTTATTTCTTTTATTTTTTTTTTTTTTTCTCTTTTTCCCAAATATTTGAGGGAAGCAAAGGGACGGAAGGAAAGAAATGCTGGGACCTCAATTCCATTTAAAACAAAAGTCGGGATTAAACATGGCAGTTGGATAAGTAATTTTTCCGATCTTGAATTTGAATCACGCGTCATTTTCTCATATGAACTCCGTTTTAGACGAATTTCATACCGTTGTGATCCTCGTCACGCCTTCTATCACGCCGCACCTATAATAAAAATAAACTACATACCCAAGCGTGACAAATACCAATAAAACACACACAAATCACCCAAAAATATCGAGATTTTCGACATAAACTTCTTTCGTCTCGTGATTCAACCCATGGTGAAATGTGCCTATAAAACCACTCAACTACCCTAAATTACACCGAATATGCAATAAATAGAGGGTAAAATGCACACGAAATTATAGCAAAGTTGACTCTCATCAACATTCAAACTAAAGTATTAATTTCATCCTTAATATCGTGTTTTTGATGATTATGTTAGTTATTTCAAACAATGGAGTATATCCGATACATAGCTGATACATATACACACAAAAACCTAAATACATGTAATAAATGGTGTATTTGTAATTTTATAAAATCTGCGTATTCATACCTAAGTATCCATACACATACAACTAGCTAATAGATCCTTTTGACTCGGAAAAAACACAACTATTTAGATTATTTTAAACGAATCATTTAGAGCAACTCCAAGGGAGGTCAAATTCAGCAGTAAATCAGCAAAAGACACATCTCCAATGGACATGTTTTTTTTCCATCACATTGGTGGGAGGATGAAAGTACCATCAAATTTGCTGGGGGATGAAAAGCACCGGCAGCTACTGTGAAGAAGAAAACAATTTGAAGATGCAATATTCCCCTTTTTGGTGTAGAACCATTGGAGTTGATGGATAATATTTGGTGTAAAAGTTACACCGAATTGATGATTTGATGTAAAATTTGATGGGCAACCCTTGGAGTTGCTCTTAATTTCATCAGCAAGCAAAATGCATTACAAGCAAAAAGCAGAAGGAAAAAAAAAAGACACATCATAGACAATTTCGGTTTTACATTCTATCAATCTAAACACCAAGCTAAGCGTAGATCTTTAGCTCTCGGTAGTGCCTTACATGGGAACACACTCATGGGGGAGGAGGCGGGTCATGAACAAATTTGTTTCTCCACGGCCATATGTCATTAGCTATTTCTCTGAGTATATAGCCCCAATCGTTATTTTCAAAGGAGTGGATTTATGAGGTTGTGAAATTAAGGATTATGTTAAAGTGTCGCACATCAAGACTTTGCTATCAGATCACCCACCATATTAAGAGATGGACTTCCTCACCTCACAACCTGGGTTTGAGGATAAGGCCTCTCTTTATATGGGTTTAGGCCGATTTTCTACATGGTATCAAGACTTTATTTATTGTGCAAGTGTTGAGCCTCTTGTTGGCCTTAAGAGTGCCCCTTTATAGACCCACACTTGAGGGGACGTGTTAAAATGTCCCACATTGGGCATTTGCTATTGTATCATCCCACCATATTAAGATATGAACTTCCCTCACCTCACAACCTAGGTTTTGAGGATGAGACCCCTCCTCTTATATGGTTTGGGCTAGATTTTTTGAGGATGAGGCCCCTCCTCTTATATGGTTTGGGCCAGATTTCTACAGATTATCCAGTCTTGAATAGAGTAGCCAAGAATTTCATGGCAGAATTGCCCTCCAAATATGCATCGCCCAAAAACAATCTAGAATTGCATGTATGATCATTTCCACCGCGCAATTGCACAACTGACAGATGGCATATGTTGATATATGATGATTTTCTAAGAAGGAAGCTACCATTAGAGATCAATTCTCCAAATTGTGTAGAACTATCATCTCTCCTTAAAACTTAAGTTTATAGAAAAGTGGATAATCAACATTTTATACTTTAAAACGCCATTTAAGTTATGAGAAGGTAGATAATTAATATTTTAAATTTTAAAACGCCAATTCTCAAGTGAGGACATATTATATCTTTTTTAGAAAGGCCCAACACTTAATATTTTTTGTCTTTGTTTTTAGGAAGACATTGCTCGCGTAGGGTTTGAACTCTTGATCTCTTTAACGATCTGTGTTGAACTATCATATTTCCTAAAAACAGCTTATGCGATGTAGATAATTAATATTTTATACTTTAACGGTTTGCGTTGAAAGAAGTTTTCTTTTAGAGGTCCTTTGAGTTTTCAAATACACTTCCAAATCTTTTGGGAAGATCTCGGTTGGACTTGGAATTCATAAGCACTTTTAACCGTGTGCTTCACATCTTGTGTTAGCGCACATTTACATTAGTCAATATCTCCCGTTTTACCCGCTATGATAATTTTCAAGGAAAACATGTGACACTGGTGGGCTATGTCGCGAAATCTAATCTGGTTTCCAAAGACCGTAAACCATAGCTTTCTCAGACCCCTGACTCAAAATTTCCATACACAAAACAAAACAAAGAAATAAGGGGCTGAGGGATCCCCTGTCAAAGGCCCCTCTCTGGCTAAAAAATTGTAGTTTGAGACCATTTTAAAGAACCGACAGACGAGAAGTTGATAAAGAGAACATAATAAGATCGATACAAGTGGGAGAGAGGCCAATGATGTGATGATACTTTTCCAAGTCGAACTACTTATTATTTGTCAAAGTCGGTTCTCACGCGTGTAAAGTAATACACTGAATAAATTGAGTGTGATCTGAATAATAAATTTCTCTTAATTAATTGGTGGATAATTTTTTTTTATTTGTTTGTTTAATTTATGGTCTGTTTTGGTTTGACGGGATTTCTAACCCACCACTTGAAAAGATAGAAAGTTAAACAAGAAAAGTTAAAACAAGCCTTGTATTATAAAAAGTAAGATCCAAACAAAACAAAACAAAATCTAAATGAAATAAATTTCTCACCCTCATTTGTCTCTTACTTAAGGGGTAATTATTACATGATCACTCTATTTGTAGAGTTGTATCGTGTGAATCAATCTGAAGCACACAGTTTAAATTTAATTTAAAATTGTGTGATCCAGATTGATCCATATGTGTCTACCTCATAAATGGAGTGACCATGTAAGAATTAAAGTGTTAATTATTTGCTTGGAAAAAGTAACCCGAATAAAAAAATCATATCTCATCTCAATTTCTATGAGCAAGTATCTCTTTCATTTTTTTTTTTGTGAATGTTCTAAACTGGGGTCATTTAAAGGCATCCCGTTATATTTACCTGAGATACCACAATAATATTTAAAAATAGATGGTTGTTGAAATATTCTTAAGTGTTAAGATAGATTTACTATGGTAGCCCCTTTTAAGTGTGACAGCTTATCTCAGTTCTTGAAGCGTAAAATTACGCTTATTTTTCAAAAGAAAAAAAAACTTCTAATATGTTATATTAATCAATGGCGGATTAGAAAAAAAAAAATCACTAGGATACCAAAGCAAATTTAAAGTTTCACTGGATGCATTAATTAATAAAACTATTTAATTTTAATACGAAAAAACCCAGATCTCAGTTAAGCCGAATAGTACCGAATTTTTTCTCTTTTTTTAAGTTCGAGCCGAACCGAATCCTGATATTTTAGACTCGAAAATTTAGAGCCGAATCAAGCCATGTATTCGAACATGTTCGAGCCAAACCGAACTACTCCAGGGTTCGATAGGGTTCGCCTTCGTTCTGACTCTACTCTCTCCTTGTCGTCAGCCATTTTCTTTTGCAACGGGAATTGAAGGTTACATGAAAATACGGCTTAATTAAAACCCCCCGTTGTAAAATCACTATGAAAGATAAATCTTCATTAGCCAAGAGATGATAATACTAAATTAAGTCTCTTCGTGAATGGATGAGTAGAGATAAATTTTAATTAACTCTTGATTAAGATATTAAGCTAACGACAAATTTGTGATTATTGATTACTTTTACACCCAGGGTGAAAATTATTGGCATCAAATCATGTTTGTGGTTGCTACATTTTTTTAAAGTGGACTTGGTATCAATTTCTTGATATATATGTAGTGCTTTGTCGTTTTTTTTTTTTTTTTTTCATTTTTTCTGTGTATAGATTACTTACATTTTACTGGTTTGCATCAAAAGGGTTTCTAAACGCCTAGCAATTTGACACGCATTTCATATTCCAATCATCCTCTTGGCTCTTGTTTTACACTTCATTCCAAAACTAAATAAAAATTATACAACCCAAATCAATACGTATTCAGTTGAAAAAAAAAATTATAATCAACTTATATACCATTTTTATTCATCTTTCACCTAGTATATTTTAAAAATAAATGTTACACCGTAATTTAGGATCAAACCACCCTAAAACGAATTAGTCTAAAGGTCTCCGATCACATGTGGACGACTTTGATATATTCCTTTAACATTTAATTAACTAGAAGGTTTAGTTTATTACTACATATTATATCTTCAAGTGGCAATGGTTCCTCCTAGAATAAAGGGAGTATTGGGAGGGGGGAGGTGTCAATTTAAAGATGGAGTTTGGGGGTTCTGAAAACAACACATGCATGACAAGTAGATCGATGAGAGCACAATCCTTCAAAAGTATAAAGAGAGATATATGCTTGAGGAATTTTTATTATCTGGAAAAGATGAAGCAAAATAAGGTCCCATCTCACGAGCTTCCATGTGACATTCTCTACGTTTTGATATGAATATTTTCAGCTATTTATTCATTGGTGATAGTGAGTGTGTCTCCCTATATATATATTTTGCATTTTTCCATAAATCACGAGTTTATTGGAAACCATATAGTAGTAGTAGTAATCATTCACAATTTTTTCTTTTTCCTTTTTTGAAAAAAAAAAAAAAAAGTATGTACCATTAAAATTTCACTAAATAAATCAAACTATCTCTCAACGAAATTTTGAAGACGATGTTTGGAAATCGTCCTATTTTGTATAACGGGTAATCAGATTCTTTTGGAAGAATTCTAATTGGCAAACCGATGGTTTTGTTGATGATTTATGAATGTGTTGATTGTGACTGCCTACGTATTTAGTGCGTATGTGATCAAGTCAATAACGTAGTTCTAAAAGGAAGGACAATAGTTCTTTTATATAGACTTCCTGCATGGGGACTTCATGTACGAATTCCTGATTTCAAGACTTGTGATTGAGGGTCATTATAATGCTATCGTTAGGTAGCTATGACTCAATTAGGCTGAAATCGTGTGATGTAATCAATATTAATGGAATCATTGCAGTTAATGAACAAATCAATCTTGGCGAACCTGCTCATTAGTGTCCTATAACGGCTTTGGAGGTCAGAGATGATATGTTTTGTTTATGAACGACCAAGATTAATAGATGGTCAGGTCGGTGATATGGGACCGTAGACATCCTGTGTCATACCGGCTATCTCGAACTGCAATCAACTGGTACCGAGCTAAAATAATATTTGTTAATCTGATCTGAGATGAGTCTAACGATCTGAGCTTTGAGGCCGACCTAAATATGGTCGGTGAAGCCTAGGTTGAAGCTTTCAAGTATAAAGGCCCGGCTCAGTTTGGGTTGGTCCATTTATCACTATGACCCGAATGAGGCCCAATAATAACTTCAATGTCATACCCATATGACTCGGTGTAATAATGATATAGCAAAACGAATTGAGATTGAAATATTTAAATACAAAAATGATACCATTTGGTACAAGAACTATCACAATACTATAGTATGCGTATAGAGACATGTGTGTTTGTGAGTTAGACGTGCATGCTTGTGTTTGAATTAGTACTAATTAGCCCTTAAATATGAAAAATAAAATTACAAATAGAAAGGATGATAAATATGTTCCTAATTGGAATCACACATGCATTCATCGTGCACTTAGAATCATTATCATGTGCTTTGTGAATAATTAAGAAATGGGAGATGTTTATCTGGTTCTCCCCATGAGGAACCTAATATATGTGTGATAAAATGGATAATTAAACTTTTAGTGGCCTTTTTTTCAAAAAAAATAAAAATAAATCTTTTAGTGGCCTATTTTTTTTCGTCTCAAACTAGCCATATTTTTGTATATTGATATTTTTTTCCTAACCTTTTACGACTCTTAATGTTTGATTTCTCAGAGTTTTAATTAAGTGTAACAATTAATATATCGTTATGTGTGAAAATTGTTACTATGAAAAAGATAAGAGTTGTCCATCTCTAAGACAATAAGAAAATATACAACACTAAAGGAGTCGGCTAGTTATTTATCAACCAATAGTATTGTGACATGTGTCACATGATGTAGAGTTAAACGTTAGCCGCTACTTTGTATCAAAAAAGGGCAAATTTTTTTTTTAAAATTAGGGTGAAAATGTTCATATGAAAGATAATGACTGGAGCTTCAGGAGTTTTACAACGCGGTTAGAAATTTGTCATCTTTTTTTGTTTATTAATTTATTTTAAACAACTAATTATGGGTCAAAACAATGAATCGATATATAAAAATTAGTCAATGAATGACACACATATATATATATATATATATATGGATTTATAAAAAAGAATCTAATTTTTATACCTATAGCATGTGCGGCCGCCCCACCACCCAGAAGGGTGGTGCTACTAGTCTTAAAAAGAATAGGAAAAAAAAAAAGTAAGAAATCAAAAATGTAATTATCTATGCAATAAACTTGTATTTGAATGGAATTTGTTTTTAATTAGTATTTTAATGGATTATTTCTTACATTTTTTCTTCTCTTCATTATTAAAGGCGTTGCTTTTGGGAGCATTCAGTGACAAATGGCATGTGCTAACTTATCGAGATAAGCTGAGCAATGCAAAGAACTTGGAAAGACACACGTGAAGGAAAAAATGTTGGCCATTTTTCCCTTCTTCTGGTATACGTGTACTTTGAATTTATAATCATACTCCCTCCGTTTTTATATATACGTCGTTGAGAGAAAAATTACACAAATTAAAAAAATAATTAATATGTCTAAAATATAGTATTGGAAATGTATTTTTTTTTATTGGAAAATTAAATACTTTATTGGTAAAGAGGTTTTTAGTATTGGAAATGTAATTTTTTTTTATTGGAGATGTAAATACTTTATTGGTAAAAGAGGAAAAAATAATAAATGATGAATTGGAAATGTAAAATGACAGATAAATAAAAAAAGAGCAAATTCTGAAATGTGACAGATTAAAAAAAAATTGAGGGAGTATAATTTATTGCATCAAAAAAAAAAAAATATTTATGTGCCAATACGATAGTGACCTTGATCATGTAAAAACAATAAGTAGATGTCAAGAAAAGATATATTAGGGAAATTTTTGTTAGAATTGTGTTCAATAATAGGTAGTTTATAGATTATCATTAGTTGTGATTCCTATAATTAATGAATAGGATACCTTAATCGATAATGTGAGTCGTTAATATTGTTAATTATAATCCATTAACTCACTTTAAATTAAAATTCTGGCTCCGTCTTTGAACCGCTTGTCTCCCCTCTGCTCCTCCCATCCATAATCTCAATATGTTGCTGCCACCCGCCTATACCACCCTGCCCCACGGCCAAAGACGCAAGTTGTAAATGAGTTGGCCCTACAAACAAAAAAACGATACATAACTAAATAACTTATTCTAAAATGTCAAGAATGTAGTTTAACTACTCACCTAACCCTCAATATATATATATATATTAAAAATAATAATAAACAAAACTATTCTATGATTTCTCTTCTAGAAAAACCTATATGGACTTTTAGGAAGATGAGGGCATCGATTCCTCTGGAATCCAGGTTATTTTCGTGCAAAAGAAGGTCCCACTTCACGACCTCCATCTCACCCCTCTCACGTTGACGTCAATATTGACCTAACTTTTTTTAATTTTACAATATTGTTATAGTTCAAGGTCATTTTTGGTTTTTTTTAATATATTCAGCTTTATTACGTGTGAAAGAGCATAAATATGAGAATAAGATTTACTACATTCGTCTTAAAATGTAAATCCGTTTAGAAATTTTCACACAGATTAAAAAATTGGTTAAATGTCATTAATTTTAGTGATAAAAGTCTAGAATACCTGTTGGATTTTATTAATATAATAGTTGTAAAGTGAGTGGATGTATAGTAAATTAAGAATAAAAAAAAGAAAAATATAATAAATGCATTATTGGTATTCTAAGTAGATTTACATTATGGCATAAATTCAAAAAGTTTAACGGACTTATATTTTGAGACGGGGATAGTATGTAGTTAAATACAACATTACTACATCGATTGTATTATAAAATTTATCATTTTGTACCATGATTGATTCTGAATCTATAAATAAATTAGTGCACATACATTTTTCAAGAACATGATTAATTTGTGATTTCAATATCACTAGCTTTTGCTGTCTTGCATTTCCTACAAATGGGATTTGAGGAATGTATCACTGAACATGTTTTGGTATATATGCTCGAAAATTTGTTTGTTATAACTTATCATATCGTATAGATATAATTGAACTTATCTTACATTATAATTTTGGATGTTATGTTATACATGCATTTAACTTTTTACAACATTGACGCATGATATTGGTATTAAATAACATGTAAGTTTTATCAAATCTTTTGTGTGTATATAAGATGATGACATGTATCATATAACCGTTTTCTTTAGAAAAATGGCGGTGTGACGATTGCAGGAGGGAAGGGAAAAAAGAGACCTAATGGTTTCACCTATCATACCTGCATAAAGAGAAGTTGCGTTTAGAGCAATATGGATAATGTGAATCGTGTAACTTGTCTCAACGTCTTTGCATCATTTGAAAGAGCTGTCCTTTTACATAATCGAATTCACACACTCAAAATCAAAAGCTATGATGTACCGATATGGGAAAATAACAGCTGCATCCGTATCTGTGCATCTCTTAGATCAAAAAAGGACCGTCATTAACTCGCTCTTTGACCACTAACATATGCCCTTGGAGCAGAAAAGTTTTTGTGTGCTATATCCACATGTACCTAATACACAAGATTTAGTAGAAGATAGGAATATCCATTGATAGTAATTATGTTTCACCACAGGAGGTATTAGTACACAACCTTATAACAGAAAATTAATCCAAGGGTTAGATCTACACCATGTGTAGAGATCTTAACCATACACCTGGAAACAGATAAGGATCAAGCAGACTAATTATTATCATCAAACTAATTATATTCTAACAGCCCCCCTCAAACTTGATGGTTTTCTCACAACATTAAGTTTGTCTCTGAAATTCAGAAAGGCAGCAACAGGTAAGGGTTTGGTTAGAAGATCTGCAATTCGATCAGAGCTGGGAATGTATTGCACCTTCAACCTCTTTTCAAGCGCCTGATTTCTCACATAGTGCACATCTATTTCAATGTGCTTAGTTCTTGCATGATACACAAGATTAAGGGCCAAGTCTGCTGCACTGGTGTTGTCACACCAAGCAATTGGTGTTTTAGACAAAGATACTCATATTTCCTTCAGCAACTGTTGTAACCATTGCATCTCAGCTGCCAGGTTTGCCAAAGACCTATACTCTGATTCACAACTGGATCTTGACACAACATGCTGTTTTTTTGAACTCCAATACACCAAGCAGTCCCCAAGATAGACATAGTAACCAGCTATGGATTTTATGTCATATGAACTGACTGCCCAATCAACATCAGAAAATCCAACCAGACTGAGAGATGCACTAGACTTGAAGTGTAGGGCAAAGTCAAATGTCCCAGCAACATATCTCAACAGCCTTTTAAGAACTGCTAGTGCACATCTGAGGGATTCTACATAAACTGACTTAAAAAGTTAACAACAAAGGTGATATATGGTCTGGTTAGAGTTAAGTACTGCAGGCCTCCAATGGCAGATCTGTATAGATATGGCTCTTTCATAGGTGTGCCATCAAATGGTGTCAGTTGTTTCCCAGTTACCATTGGTGTTGAGCAGTCTTTCATATTTTCAAAGTTCGTTCTTTTCAGCAGTTTTTGAGCATAGTAGCTTTGAGTCAAGAAAATACCAGTCTGATCTCTATACACTTCCATACCCAAGAAGTGAGAAACAGGCCCCAGGTCCTTCAAGGCAGATCTGGAGTGGAGAAGCTTGATGAACCTTTTGATGACATCTGCTGAGGTACCTGTCACTAGTATATCATCAACATAGACAAGAACAAGTATAAGTAGACCAGCCCTTTTAAACATGAAAAGAGATGTGTCAGCAACTGATTGTTTAAACCCCCATTCATGCAGATGCTTTCTTAGGACTTCAAACCTGGCCCTATGTGCCTGTTTAAGTCCATATAGACCCTTGTTAAGTTTGCACACATACTCAGGATGTTGTGGATCAATGAACCCCTCTGGCTGGGGCATATAAACAGTTTCTTGTAGAGGACCATTTAGAAAGGCATTATTAATGTCAACCTGACTGATTTCCCAGTTAAAGTTGACAGCCAGGGATAGCACAACCTTAATAGTTGAGGTTCTTGCCACAAGGCCGAAGGTCTCAGTAAAGTCAATTCCATACTTTTGGTGAAAGCCCTTGGCAACCAATCTGGCCTTATACTTAAGGATTGAACCATCTGGTCTAGTTTTAAGTTTATACACCCACCTATTTCCCACCAGATTTTGGTTGGATGCAGGAGGCACAAGTGTCCAGGTTTCATTGGCTTTTAAAGCAACAAACTCTTCTTCCATTGCCCCTTTCCACTCAGCACTAGTTAAGGCTTCTGATGCACTTACAGGTTCTAATGGATAATGATGAGAAACAGATGAGGCTAGAGCATAGGACTTAGGTTTAAAGATGCCACTTTTGGCTCTAGTTTGCATAAGGTGACAAGGAATTTTAGGAGGAGAAGGAGAAGGATCAGAAGAAGTAGAGCTATGGTCTTCTGAATCAGCCGAAGGTGAAGGAGGTGCAGGAGGAGATACACTTGGTGGTGAAGAAGAGTTGACAGGAGAAAAATCAAAGTTGGAGTGTGGAGAGTTGGAAACAGATATTGAATTGGTATCAAGAAATGGTGACCTGGGAGAAGTAACATGGCCAATGGGAATAGTAGGGGTAACAGATGCAGAACTGGAGTTTTGAGAAGGGTCATGTGTGGAAGCAATGGCAGGTACAGAGGTCACTGGTGGAATAGGAAAAGTAAGGGATAGATCATGAGCAGGCACCCTGGGGTCAACAAGAACTTCTCTTGAAGGTCCTTGGCTGAAACCATCTTTGAAAGGAAATGAGAGTTCATTAAACACTACATCCCTAAAGATGTAGGTCCTTCCAGATTCATCAAGACATTGATGCGCTTTGTGTGTGGGACTGATACCTAAATTAACACACTTGACAATATGAAATTTGAATTTGACAGGGGTGAAAGCTCTAGTATGAGGATAACAGGCACAACCAAAGGTCATCAATGAACCATAGTCTGGTTTCTTTCTAAATACCACCTCAAAGGGGCATTTCATGTTCAGGACTTTTGTGGGAAGAACATTAATCAAATAAGTGCTGTATTGGAAAGCTTCCCACCAAAATCTCAAAGGCATAGAATCCTGTGCCAGAAGGGTGAGATCTAATTCAGTTGTATGCCTATGTTTTCTTTCTGTCCTGACATTTTGGGCATGGGCATGAGGACAAGGGTGCCTAAACTGAATCCCACACTCAGACAGATAATGTTCAAAGGTTCTATATTCTCCCCCCAGTCAGATTGTAAACATTTGATTTTAGTTCCAAATTGGTTTTCAACAAGAGTTTTAAACTTAACAAAGACATATAAGGCCTCAGATTTAGACTTAAGTGGGTATATCCAAGTATATCTAGAGTGATCATCCACAAAATGAATATAATAGGTGAAACCACATATATATTTAAGAGGAGAGGGTCCCCAAAGATCAGTGTGAACAAGTTCAAGCAAGTGACTAGCATGAGAATCAGAATGACTGTAAGGTAAAGTATGACATTTCCCAAACTGACAGGATTCACAGAATATTAACTCATCATTCAAAGAAACATTACATAGGTTCAGAATGTAGCTAAGAACATGCTTTGAGGGATGCCCAAGTCTTGTATGCCAGACATTGGGATCTCTATCTAGACACACATACTTGACTTGATTCTTAGAGTCTTGACGAGAAACAACAAATGCGGACTTGGTCTTTGGAGATAGATTTGGAGTGAAGAGAGGTCTTGAGTGAGATTTCTGTAACTTGTATAGGCCATCACATAGCTCACCTCTGAGAAGAACTATCCCGGACTTCAGATCCTTAACAAGACAAACACAGCATTCAAAAACAATGTCAACAGGATTATCAAGAACAAGTCTAGACACACTAAGCAAGTTTTTCTTAACAAGGGGAACATGAAGAAAATTATTTAGGTAAAGAGGTGTAGGTTTGGTGGGAATAATACTTGAGCCAATGTGTGTGATATTCAGTTTTTCACCATTACCTACAGTAAATGCATCATTACCCATATAGTCTGAGTTGATATGAAGATTGTTTAAGTTTGAAGTTACATGATCAGTTTTTCACCATTCACTGTTTGAGGACTTGCAGTAAAGGCAGAAATCTGTCTTGGAGATGAGGTATTGGTAGGAGGCACAAAATCATGCTCAAACCGATGCCAGCATGAGGTCACAATATGTCCTCTTTTCCCACAGAGTTGACAAACCATATTACTATTTGGATTCGGAGAATTAGATGTCCTACCACCTCCTCCACTATTTCTACCTCTGTTAGATCTCCCCCACCTCTAGATCGACCTCCACGGCCCCTATTGCTGTTGAAGTTGGATGTCTTATCAGAATTTTGGGCCAAGTAGACAGAGGGAGAGCTGGATGCTAGATTAACAGAGCCAGTACCTGCATTCCCATTGAAATGACTGAGCAATAGTTCTTGCGTTATTAGTTGTGATTGCACATCTTGCCAGTTGAGTGAACCAATTCTTGCGGTCAAATTAATGATGACTGCCTCATATTCACGTCCAAGACCTCTAAGTGTAGCAAGAATAAGCTCAGAACGGCTAATCGGATAACCAGCAGTAGTTAAGTTATCAGAGTGTGATTTCATCATGGCAAGGTAATCTGCCATGGATTATGACCCCTTTTCAAATCTGGCCAATGCAGACTCAAATTCCAGCATCCGAGCTTCAGAGTGAGAGTTTAAAAGAGATTCAAGTGTGGTCCATACTTCATTGGAGATCTCAGAGCCAACCACTTCAAGAAGAGCTTGTTCAGTCATGGAGCTAAGAAGCCAACCCATGAGCAGGGAATCCGTTTGTTGCCAAAGGTCAAAAACAGGATTGCTCAACCTTGCAACTATGTATCTTGGAGGTGGAGAAACAGATCCAAGTAAGTAACCTTCGAGCCTGTGTCCTCTTATGACCGGAAGAACAGTGGACTTCCATAGAAGATAATTGTCCCGATTAAGCTTCACATTACACGTCTGAGAGAGATGACCGGTGAATGGAGTGCCAGGCATTGGTGAAGGAGACCGGGAAATTGGTGACACGGGTGGGATAGATGAGGTCCCAAACATTGGAAAGCTAGGAATGGCCAGAAAGGAGAGAGGAACACCAGTGTAAGCAGCGGAGAAAGGAAACATTGATTCCAGATTTGAAAACGCCAGAGTTGCCGGAAAAGTAACAGAGTGGCCTGAGACAGTGGAGAATGGCAGGTTCGAAGTGGTGGTGACATGGGAGATTTCTGGATTTGTTGATGTAGCTAAAGGCGTAGCAGCAGCAGAGGTAACGGTGGCTGGAGTCACCAATGACGGTGCTCCGGTGGCATCAGCCATGATGTCTCTGATACCAACACAAGATTTAGTAGAAGATAGGAATATTCATTGATAGTAATTATGTTTCACCACATAAGGTATTAATACACAACCTTATAACAGAAAAGTAATCTAAGGGTTAGATTTACACCATGTGTAGAGATCTTAACCATACACCTGGAAACAAATAAGGATAAAGCAGACTAATTATTACTGCATCCGTCCCAAAATGTGAGTTATTTTTAGCTTTTTAGTTTTGTCCCAAAATATAAGTCTATTTACAAAACCAATAAAGCATTTATTACATCTTTTTTCTTCTACCCCTCATTTATTATATATTTCAACCACTTTTTATTACTTTGCATTAATACCAATGAAATGTCATTTTAGTCTTTTTAATCAAAATTAATGACAAATAACAAATTTAATCAACTTTCTTAATATGTGTGAAAAGATCTTAAAGGACTTACATTTTGGGACGGATGTAGTATCATCAAACTAATTATATTCTAACACTAGTTGACCGATAAACAAATTTGGACCACACAGTTTAAATTATGTTTAAAACTAAAATGTGTACAGTTTGCCACATGAATGCGTTCTACATATGACGGGTGAACCCAATAACTTTCCCTCCGAGCAAGTTTTTGAAATATTACTTGTATTTCTATTATCGTATTTGTCATTTTCAGAAAGGACAATAACTGAAATTATTTATAAAAATGTTGGTCATTTTCAAAAAAGAGAAAAAAAATGTTGGCCGGTGCCCATTGATCGAGATTAGATATCTGGATGAATAACTGTAAACACATGCATTTCTGTAGTCATTATTCTCTGAACTGCAACATATATACTTGGAATCTAGCTAATACATCCCTATTTTTTCTCTTTTACATCCCTTTTAATTACTAGTGAAAACGTACACATTCATAGCTGTAATATGAAAATTGTATATTAATTTCTATTAAAAAAATTGTATTAATAACATATGTTGTATTCATTTTTTTTATTTTGTCCTCATTCAACCATACATACTCATATTATATGAAAGATTATAAAATATAATCATAAGTAATGCATCTATTTGATAATAAAAAAAATACGGTTATAGCAAATTTCGTAGCCTTTCCTTCAAGCAAGAATCTACCCCGGCATGTTGTTGCAATGCTAATTGCTAAAGCCTAAACCAGTTGGCTGTGCAATTGTTGAGAGACAAATGATGCCTCATTTATATTTCGTTTAAGCGCATGCCAGAGCATACAAGTTATGGGGCGTTTCAATTTCAAACTAAATAGGAAAAAAAAGGTTAAATACTATTGATCGGGATCCCGTCATTGTATGCGGCCTTAACTGTTTGTGTCTCCAGCAGTTAAAAGAGCGAGAGAATTACATATGGCATGGCATATGTAGTGAGTAGGTGCGTTTTTTGTTCGGTTTTGTACAACTATATAATTTTGGGCACTAGTAATCTATAGGATGCAAATGCTAAAAAGAAATAATGGTTCGATAAGTATGCACGCAGGACATACAAGAAATTTTTTAGGTGATATATACAAATGCGATTCACCGACATGTAAACACAGGTCCCACCCTGTGAAATTCGGGGCCCGAGACCAGTTTGACAGACATTCCCTACGAGCAACTTCTTGCGTATACGAGGTTTTATCCTGACCATTATAACCTTAACCAATATTACATTATCGTTTTATCGACACGACAATAATAGGTTAAATACAATGTATGGAGCGTACCATTAAGTTGTAAAGCGGTTTCAATGTAATCAAAGCTTCATTCCTTGCCATAGAGCAGTTGCACAATAGAAATGTGAAAAAGAAGGAATACATTTCAGTTTCAAGTAACTATTACAGAAATCGGTGCTGCAAATACAACATACAACCCAGGCTTTCTTCATACAATTTCAGAAAAAACCCGACTCAATCATCGTATGAGCATTTAATAACTATAAACAACCAAAATGCTTTTGTGATTCACCACCTTGAGCAAGCTGGAGAAAAAAAAAAAGAGAGATATGAAGAATCTTTCTTCATTGTTTCATCAACTGGAAATGGTGAAAGGAGAGACATTTGTATATACGAAAGTTATTAAAAAGATTATAAAAAATGATTCCTTAATTCTCTGTTGTAGCGCCTGTTAAATACTCGTAAGAATATGTGCCTTGTATGATTTGCGTAAAGCTTTGATCCTTCTCGATTCTCATGATGCTTCCCACACCTTATAATCATTTCCCTCAAGAGCGACGGACCATCTCTGCGATCCACCCTCAGGCTCATAGTAGCCTGGCCCTATTTTCACTGCCACTTTTTCATCAATAACTGCACCATACACGTCCCTTTCGGCTTTCGTAATCTTTACCTGAATTATAAAGGAAAGGGCATTAGATGTTGATAAAGTTTTCTAGAGTTGTTTGAAAAGTTCTACAAAAGCATTAAGAGGATAAAAGTATCCAGGTATTGTACAAGTAAAAGAAATGACTACACTATTGAAAAGCGATCCGTTGAAAATTCTCCATCAAACAAAGAATAAGTTCAATATTACGATATGATATTCTTTGATAGTTTAAGGCACTTGTTTTTTTTATCACTAGAAGACTAGTAATGATACAACTTCAGTCACGTTTAAGCCTTTCTGGAATAGCTTCACACTACGGAAGAGTGACAAAGATTACAGTAATAAGACAAGAAACCCTACTTACTGTCAAAAAAAAGGCAAGAAACAAAGGGGGCATTCGTCATTAGATTGGCCTGAAGAAAACCAATGAGGAACTTACTGGACGTCTCTCAAACATTTCCTTCTCCAATTTATTTGGATCTTATAGCCAATTATGCTATGTCAAATTTATTTCTTTGGATGAGATGCAACAAGGGTTTAAAGGAATGGGAAACTGGGGAAAACTCACTTTCAAAGTTTCCTTTGCTCAACAAACTCAACCTCCTTTTTGGCGATAAGGACAAGCAAAACTGTGTTTCTACCTTACTATACCCCTCTTATTAAAAATGAGAAAATTATAATGAGGTTCTTAGGGTAAAAAGTTTGGATGGGGTATTTATGGTTTATGAGTGTAATCGTGTATAAGGGGTTTCACATTTAAGGGTGGATGAGGGTTAAGGGTTCAGGGGTGGATATGGGATCTAAGGTTTAGCTATTTTTTGTGGGGGATAAGTTGGAGTAGGGGATGAGTTAGGGGGCGGGGAATGAGTGTGGGGGCGAGGGTGGTGTATGTTTATTTTTATTTTTTATTTTCTGTGTTTTCTTTTTTAACGGGGAATATGAAGTAAGGGTATTTTTGTCATATGGTTTATAATTTGTCCCTTTTATGATGTTGAGTTTTCTTGACAAGAAATCTAGTGTTTTTATCCTTTTGGTTTCCTAAAGAAAAAGGATCTGTTTGAGTTGTTGTCGTTGAATCCTTTTCAGTTGCATATCGAAAGTATCCTATCAAGGATACTGGTAGGCAAGGGGGCATGGTCATTAAAATTGACCTGATGAAAGCCTATGACAAACTTAGTGGGCTTCTGTCAAGCATTTCCTTCTACAATAACTTCAACTCCTATCATGAATTATGCCATGGTAAGTTCAGTCATCTGGAGTTCAACTCTTTCTTCAGATGCAATTGCGGTTTGAAGAAAGGGGTCCATTCAATGTCCAGGTGCACCCTCCGGCATTATGTTTGGATAAGAATGGATGCATAGACAGAGATTCACTCTAACAGTTGCCATAAGAGAAAGTAAACCATGATCAAATCAACTTAATATACTTACAGTACTCCGACAGTGGATTTTGTTCCGATTTCTGATGGAGATAAGCGCTGCTATTTGCGACTCATGATTAGAGAAAATGTGGTCATAGAAAACGGATGGTGTTCCAGGATGTGTCAGAATGTATGCATAACCTAGCATCTCCTTTCCTCCTGGAAACCTCCAGTGACCCTTCAGGAAAGAATGAGAAAACAAAAAATATTCAGTGTTCAGTAGATCTCAAAGCTAAACTATATTCAAAAGACAACAGCTAACGAAGAACAGAGACATTCCCAATCAAATAAAATCAGTCAATCTAACTTGCAGGCGACAGTCGTAGAAATTCAACATGTCACAAGCTTAAAGATAATGCAGCATTTGGATCACAATTTACAGGAAATAAAATCAAACAAGTAAGACCTGTACCTAGAAAGATCTAACACGGGCTGGCTAAAGAAAATAGGAGCAATGTTGTTTATATTCAGCAATTACAGTTGTGGTATTATGCAGTGAATAGTCACGTGTTAACTAAAGCCAGAATTTGTGCAGAGATGGATATCTCTGGTTGGAAAACAAAGGAAGAGACTGAAAACACAATGGTTATTGGTTGATGTCCAAATACTACAGAAAACGGAGCATAGGAAAAAACATAACAAGTCAAATGACAACAGGGTTCATCAGAGACTTCAAGACCGATATCCTGACGTTTATACATTGGGCCTGGAGTATTATATCTATTTTTGTTTTTTTCAAAAAAAAAAAAAAAAAAAAAAAAGAGTAAACAGGGATGTTCAGTCATGCTTATGCCATTGGAAGCAACGCGATATTTTTCATTTACATTTCAAATGAGCACTCTGAATCAATAAACAATGAGAACTTGAGAAGGAGCTCCCTAAAATGCTGGTTGTTTAATACGGAACGGTATTAAGTCGACCACATCCATCAACAGTCGCTACTTTCATTTGATCAGAAATGGCTTTTTAAAAAAAACAGAGGAAACAGCAAAGTTGATTGTTTCAAAGGGTGAGGGATGTCAACTTTTTCTTTCAAATTAATTAAAGAACATGGTTAATTTTTGGCATTAAGGCTCCATGGTGCACTGGAAGTGATCGCTTTCCTCCATTCAAAATCAAATTAGTCAAAATATCTACCATTTCAAGAGTATAAGTAATATAGCATAAAGAAGAGCATTTCAGATATATATCAGGTGAAGCAGTCTTTGTACCTGAGTAGAGCCAGTATCATGATTCTCTATGAAGGTAACAGCACGAGATGGCCACCATCCAATAACCCCTGGCGGTTTCCCTTTTTGGTCTGACAACCGCCAATATTCACATCTTTCAATTGCCTATATAATGGAAATCTTGACCCATTAAAGGCAAGAAAACCGCTTCTTAAAACAACATAGTTATCCAACATATAAACCTAAAATATTTCCAATAGGAATCCATGCATGATAAGATTTTGAACAATGCCACTTACAGAATGAAGAATGCCTTTCGTTGTAACATCAAATGCACCAGCACTTCCATTGGTAGCATTAATCCAGTCGACGATTTTCTGCCTGTGGGCATCTTGATTGTGATCCATTTCCCCATATGTATAACTAAGGGAATCCCAGTATTCTCCAACAGCAAAGTAAGGCTCAGTTGCATCTATGTAGTCCTTGACATAACCACCCCAAAAGCCCCTAACAAAGTCAAGCCTCCAGCCGTCATATCAATCTCCTTCCTGTAAGATTTATTACTTGGGAATTTAAAATCATGAATATTTATCAACTGAAACTACTTCTTATTTGGTGAACTTGTGATTAAGGACAATAAAGACACCATAGCATCCATGCATGAAACAATAATAAAGGGGAATTGCATAACAATTTGATGAACACAGGACCAATAACATGACAGATTTATTATACAGACAAACACTCAGGTCATATGTCACAATGATCATGTCAATCTATCACATATTCATATCACAAATTGATACATTTGCAGGCATAATTTTCATATATATTGTGGTAAGCAGATAAAGACCCACATTTCACTTTGCATCAAACAGAATTACCCTATACATAGATTGCTAGTAACTAAATATTCATCTCCAAAGTGGAAATATCTTTCCTCATAGGATCTGAATGTGTGGGTATATATAACCTAAACAAGCGGGCACGAACCACAATTAAAGGATCAAAAGATGAGCAGGCAATCTAGAGTTCAAGACCACTTGTTTGATCTTTACCATCTGACACGTTAACTGCTCAAGCTTGTTCAAAGAAAAATAGTGCATCATGTAAGAGACAAGTTTGTCAAAGAATCAACCTGAGCCAGCATAACCATTCTTTGAGATCTTTTCTGACGAAATCTTGTGAATGATCAATATTGGGTGCAGCATGGAAATTATCTCCACTACTCTTGTTGCCTCTTCCCTACATGGTGAATATGTGCAAAGTTCAGATTGCTTTAATCATCACAACCTCCAGGAATCTATCGCGTGTGAAAACAGAGCATATAATTTTATTAACAGAACAAATTATGTTCTATAAGAGGCCATAGAAGCAGCTTCTTGTAGTATATACAACAATATAAGTCGAGATTGGGTACAGGAGGCCCTAATTGTCTCATCCCCAGACCCCACATAGGCAGGATGTTTTCTAGGCTGCCCTTTCGGCCAAATTATGCTCTAAGAATGCTTCTCCCTAAAATGAAGGGCACAGAAGTAACCTATGTACTGATACTAGAGCATAGTAAATATTGTGGAAGACAGGTAATCATGGTCCTGGACTTTCGGCTTGCTTCATATTTGTTTCTAAGAGCATAACTCTTGCTGCTCAAATGGCCTGGATCTAGCACACCCACCACATTTGTCATAACAATAGCAGTCTTCACCAAATATCAGGTACAAAACCAGAGGACATTATAAAAAATTCTATATGTATTTCAAGGTTTTTCAACCTGTTAGTAACATGGTTGGTACAATCATCAATTCAATTGCGACTTTGGCTTTGTTTTAACTTTTATGTTTAAACTTCACTTACCTGCAAAACTCAATCATATTGAGACCAGTTTTTGCTTTTTCTAAGTGAACATAGTACCTGGAAGTGTGGATCATCAGCAACAACAGCACGATCATCCCAGTTCAGGCGACCACCAAAGATATTCCACACTCCATTTGCATTTTGATGTTGAGCACACGGTGGTTCAATACAACATCACCAAGGACTTTTATACCTACTTAAGTGATATTTGTTGACAACAGACTTCAGTTGTTCAAAATTCCCATATCTGACAGCAATAATATAGGGAAAAATTAAAAATTATAGAGTGAGAAAGAGGACGGAGGAGGTTCAAGCGAAGTTAAGCATGTCCAATTGTCTACACTTCTGTGCTATCTGATGTCACGGGGAATTATATAGTGGGCTGGATTCAACTGGGGCCTAATGTACAACAACCAACATGGGATTTGTAGTCTTGTGCACATATATTCCCATACATCAATCCTAGGCAACACTTTGACACAACATATGGCAAGGAAGTTTAGAACATTTGTTAAATCTATTCTAAGACCGGTACTGTTAGCCTAGGATCCGAAGGAGTTGTTAAACACAAACCAAGATATTGCACAATGTTCTCTGACAATACCTGGAATTTAGATTATACAAATCCCGTGGCATGTAGCCTTCTGGTGAGACAGAATCTGTGGGAGGAGGTAACCAAATAACTGTGAAACCCATTGAAGATAACTTTGTAGCTTTTTCAAGAAGCTCCATATACCATCTTCGGTTTTATGAGACTCCCAATTGAATCCTTGACAAAGAACTTCAAACCCAGAACCAGTCCCTGATGATATGCTCACAGGGAGTTCCGTTTTGACAACTTCAGTTATTGTATCTTCAGAAAAAGTTGGAACAGAATTCCTGAAAATACTATATGCTTCTGCAGCAAGTTTTTCGATCTCTTGAAGAATGCTTTCTTGGGCTTCCACACTTTGTGCTTTCCAATTTTTTTTAGAGGATATGTCAGTGACCAAATTCCTTATATCATTGATGATTCCATCAGGAAAAGCAGAAACTTGTACATTTTCTTGAGAACTATAGCCATCTTGACTCTCAGTAAGGTGATTGTGTTTGGCTTCTGAACTTGAGAACGGAACGTAAAAGTCCTTACCCATACAATTCAACCATGTGTTGTCATCCATCTTCAACACAAAGGTAAAACCTGCTAGTCCTTCATCTAGAATAAATGATCCTGAAGAAGAATGGCCATCCTCGTTTCCCTGCAAATGCAGTTACAATATGCTTAAACTTAAAAGCAACATCAAAGTAAACGTCTGAACTTTGAAGTTTAGTCAAAAAGCAATTAACTTTGGACCATGAAAACCAAGACTGCAGAGTTTACTTAAACCCAAAAAAATCACTTTCAAGTATGATCCGACATTGATGGAATGCATCGAAGGTGTCCCTTCACACACTCACATCATAGAGGCCATTTGCCCTTAGCAAGAGAATCTCACTGGTACCGTGGCATTCCAAGAAGCTCGTCTTATGGAAACATTGTTTTGTGTAAGACACATAAAACTAAGTCACAGCTGAGCTAACCCAACCCCATGAAGTATAAACCATAAAATGAAATCCGAACCTGTAACAGAGTCCGTAAGGCCTTGTCCTTAAACACTGTTGTGTTAGAAGGGTAGGGCCCATCAGGAACTTCCCACCGTCTGTTCTCATCTTTGCACACTCCCCAGTGAACAGTTACCTCTCCACGTAAATCAGTTTCCAAGCACACGAGTTTCTTCGCCATCCCAGGACACTGCTTGACAGATACACTAACATAGTGATCAACTAAGGTTTCTTTTACTATAGTGTGCTCTTCATAGAACCCTTCAAGTCCCCTCTTCCTCTGATTATTTTCTCGCGAGTCACTGCTTCTTTCTTCATCTTTTACGCCATCACCTTCTGATTTAGGTATGTTGGTTAATTGTCCCAAGGTCCCTAGTATCAACAGGAAAGTTAAGGAGATAATGTCGGAAGCCCCTTATGAGAGAGAATGACAGACTTCCTAAAGATGCTTCTAGTGGCCAGGACAACAAGAAAGCCAGGCGGAAACACTATTTTTAGTAGACTATATGTTTGTGTAAGCAAAATCACCTGGCACAACAGAATGTATGCGCTCACATTATTTTTATATTCTCATATTATTATAATCAAGAAATCAAATAGTCAGATGTATCATGGCTCAATCACTAAAATTCTCGGTTTCATAAAATTTCAAGGCCACTCTATTTTATCAACAGATATTATATATTTCTACTTCATATGGCCCTAATTGCCAATTTTCCTTAAACAAACTATTAACGAGAGATAGTTAAGAGAAATGTTTGTATTCTGAACATAAAACTTCACATATATCATGGAAAAGCATACGCCTTGCCGCACCTTGTGCAGTACAGCTTGCTGACACTAATTCACCTTGCATTAGCAAACAAATAAATTTCAATTGAGAAGTGCTAGGCAAAGATATCTAAGTGGCATGGAGACACTAATATCTTAACAACCTGGCCATACACCAATTCCTCGATTAGCTCCAACAATGTTGCCATCATCACTAAGGTAATCAATCAGAGGCACCTTGAAATCTCTTCCACGATGCTGATACCAGGAACCAGTTTCCTCATCCTGTAGATGAACATGACACAAAACAAAGATCTGAATGAACAACACTTCAAAGCAGAAATGGACCTATATGAGAATTTCGAGTCAAGAAAAGAGTACCTTCAACACAAAATTTATAGCATAATTGAACTGTTAGTGTTGAAGTCGATTTTGACTTCATTAAATGTTTCTCTTTCTATACCACTGGATGATTTCTCTAAAGGGGTTTCAATTGCGTAGTCCTGCATTAGAAGTAGAAATCCATATCTCCACAAGCATTGGCAAAACACACACACAAGGAATGCCATATCAAAGCAGCAGGAATACAATAATTTATTACCTTAACAGGAACAGAATTACGGAGTATCATTTCTGCAGGAGGTTGATCCCATTCGCTACATCACATGAAAGAAACATATACACAACTTCAAACATCTATCAAATCTATGTGGACAAAACTTAATATGTGTGCTAAATGACCAACCCCTCATACCAATGCCGAAGGCTCTAACAAGAAACTACTAGAACCAGTCATACATGGAAGCATCCTCCCTAAATGCAGTTCAGGGAAGAATTGGGCCATGTAGTCTTACAGTAAGTAGCCTTATCTAATACTTGTAGAAAAGGTCGATTCTGCAGCTCAAACATGTAACATGTGGTCACATGAACAGTTTTTCTACTGCATCACACTCCCTTCTTCATATAAAAAGAAAGTCAGGAACGGAAGAATTCATAGAAGCAATGAAACTCAAAGCACGTGCATGTTGTATTTTCAGATTTAAATCCAACGGGGTTTATTTCTATTGTCCTTTGCATGTTAAATAGTGGCAAAGAAGTACTGTATAAGAAAGTAAATCAAACCTGCCTGTGTCGTCTATGTAATTCACACCCCAATGAAGAATCCACTTTCCTGGTAGATTACATCTCACATAGAGATGCCAATTTTCATCATCTTTCCCATCAACCAGTTCGATCGTTATCTTCCCTTCCACCTGTCAGTAAATGAAATCAATAACTAAGGATCCAAGTTCACTAAACTTGCTTCTTTTCCACAGATTCTAATACCGAGAAAATCAAACAATCATCAGGTAACATGTGCGAACTCTGGTCAGCAGTCCAATCATAAGAAGATCATAATGCCAATACTTTAAAAATTACATAGCCAAACAGGAAAGATGATTGGAGACTTAGCATGATGTTATTATGCAACACTATCAATAAGTCAATATTAACGCATGATTTTCACATTTGATTTTGTTTCCTCCACTTCCAAGTTCCAACACAAAAGTAACTTCCCTTTGGATGCCAAATTTTTTCAGTTGAATTTTTCTAGTCCCAAAATAAAGGAACATCACGTGTTCCATGATTGTAGGCCTCGCATTCAACTTTCAAAATTTACATTAAGCCCACTCATTTAACATTCATGAAACAGAAATGAAAATGCAAGATCCTAATAAACGAACTTCCATCATTTCTAGAACCCCCCCCCCCCCCCCCCCACACACACACACGCACAAAAACAGATAGGGCTTGCATTTCAACCCACTAAAGGAGGCTTTTACTAAAATCTGGTACATTGGAATCGGTAAATTGCATTAACAGTTGAATCATACAGCGAATCATTTCACCAACAGTAAGGAAAGAACACTAAATGCAAAGTATATTCCGAAGAACAAGTACTTGGAAGTTCAAAACAATTTTTAGTGGCAGGCGGTAACAATATTTGCATAATGGAAGTTAGTAATCCAACTAATTGAAGACTTAGGCCGATAGATTTGCAGAAACGACATGCGACATATTAATACATAACTCTTCGCCGAGACAGCTGCCTACTAGGCACGTCATGTATTTGAGAAAATAAATCTTCTCCAAAATTTCCCACTCAATACTCCTCCACTAGTACATATAATTCAACTAGCGTTACACATCATTTGAATATAAATTGGGAAATTCATATTCCTATCCATACATTGAAGCTTGTTACAATAGTTGCAACATATTACAAAACTTGCAGCATAAATTATCACAACTGTGGCAAAAGAAAATGTGAGCACGAACCTTTTCAGGCAGTTTAAGAGGAAAGGTTTCCTTCAAAATAACATCGGAAGATTCAGAAATTTCGACCACGGCAGTATCGGTGGAGCTGCTAGCTCGGAGAGCGAAAGGCCCCAAGCGCCCAATTTGCCGGCTGTGAATTCTCGAGCTGTTGGAAAATCTTATGGGAATAGAATCATAAGAAAACAGGGCACGTTTATTCGAATTTACACCGGGCTTTATCGAGCGGGTGGGCCTCAGAGAATATTGGAGAAGCGGTTGTGTTGCAACGGTCGACATTTGGATCGTTGATCTGATCACAGAAAAACTGGGAAGAAGATAAGTAATAAAAAGAAGAAACTCTGAGTAAGGTTGAAATATATAAACTTTTGAAATATCAGTTCATTTCCACTTTCAGATTCTATTTCTCTCTTTTATAAAAAATGTCAAACTGCAACAAAATATATATAGAGAGAGTTGCGTTTATTGTATTATATGCATTCTAAACTTAACTAATTCTATATTTTACTAGCTAAAGTTCAAATCGTGTTAAGCACGGTTATGCCGGTCCAATAATTTTAAGGAGGACAGTATAATATGGAGTTGGTATATGTGAGGCTTGGCAGAAGGGAGAAGCACAGTCATGGTTGTTGCTGTAAGAGTAGCACCATATGAACAGCCAATTGTAAGATACTGCAGCAGCAATGGAAACAAAAGAATATCAAATACAAAGCTTCCCATTAAGTTAAATTCAAAAAAAAGAACGATATTGGAAAAGGAAAATCATAAGCAATTAACAAAGCACATTCACAAATCACAGTAAATACTCAAGCATGAACATTACACAAGGACGAAAAACGAATGTGAAAAGAAAAAGAGTGAAGGTATGTATAACAACATGAGAAGGGCCTCAATGAATGTGTCGTATTGTGCAAGAGAACAACAAAGTCATGTCGGCGTGCATGTATAATAAATCAGAATGTGTTGTGTATGTACACAACAAACTCATAAACAATTAAACCATCACGAATACAGGAAAATTAAATCATGTATCATTCGCTAGTTGAATATAAATGGATTGAACACAAACGGATCTCGTCACTAAAAAGCACGTCTTTCATTAATGATTCCTTCAATGCATGAGTTATAAGATTATTTGTGTAAGGGTGCATAAAGGTTACTCGAAAAATAAACGGCATGTTTCCTCGCCCACTTAACTAGAAGCATATGAAAGCAAATCCCATAGCAACAGGGCAACAAAGGCTATCACAAAGGTATTTTTTCTTAAAAATGGATTAAGCATAGTATGATGATCATGTTCATCAACTACGAACAAGTAAACACAGGAAAACAGTTTTTCTGTGATTTGACATTCACTTACTGTACGAACATTTTTTATTTTTATTACCACCTACTCAAATTTGGGGAAATAACACTGAATGAAAGAAAGATGTAAGGTGTAAGGTGCTATCATGAATGAAGATCCATAAATATATGACTCTTTGAAGGACCTCAAAGGAATGATGTATCAACAAAGAAGTACCTAGAAAGAATCATAAAATATTAAGCTGAATCCTAATTGCACCATGTTGAACGACAGACAAAGAATAACTTCAAAACACATCACAAACAATACAACTTTGTTAACAGGAATGCAGCGGGTTCTACAAACTTACATAACATATATATATAAATGGACCAGAAAGCTAGAGAATGTGGAGGGCACTAAGGCTCACCTAATACCACCACCATGGATGAAATAGTGCCATTTCTTTTCAGTTTGTGATTGAAGGGGCAGGAACAGTAGTAAATTACACTTAATTTAGGTGAGATTTGAGGTCTAAATGGAGAAATCGGTGAAAGGAGGTGGGAATTGGATGAAATTACGACGGAAGTCATGAGTCGTACTGTAAAGAAAAGGAAAACGAATGGAGGAGAAACGACTTCAATCGTATGGAGTTGGTCTGTTCGCATCATCTGGCCTCAAATCCTGAGTCCAAACGCTATCTTTGGAGACTATTTTTTTTTTCACGAGTCATTTGTTTAAAATATACTAGCAAAATGCATATGCGTTGCACGTGTTGGTGTTGGTTAAATTGATATGTTTATATGAAATTTGACAGCATAATTTAATGATATGCATTGTTAAGTATGTGTTTAACTATAATGTACAATGATAACCTTGTGTAAGTTGATTGTTGTTTCAATTGTAAATTCAATTGTGGAATAAACATTAATACAAACAGAATCTAAACAACATAACTTTACACCTATTATTACAACATAATATAAACAAGCTAAATCATAAAAGAATGGATACTTCAAAATCTACTGGACCGACAAATCTTTGGGCGTATGAGGTGGATTCAAAGCGATCGGAGGCGCCGATCCCACCAATTGTTTCTTTGTAAGCGATCATAAAACCTTCAGATGGGGTTATTAGCCTCTGTCCCGATAACGGAGCGAAATCTTGATATATTTAGGTCGATTTCATAAGTCCGGCAAATCTCCTCCATGGCAGCGTCGACGGTAAGGGAGGATCGAATATCCTCCACACCAGGAAGTAATACCATAACCTTAGATGTCTTTGTACTTTTCTTTTGAGCGGGTTGATGAATTTCAGATGGGACCCAAAATTTTTGGAATTGAGGTACCTTAATCTTCAATAGAGGCCATTTAGATTTTGGTCAGGATTTCGGTTTCAGAAGAAGAAGTGAATGACTTTGTTGAGAATGCGCATATCTGGAATACAAAAGGACTTTGATTATAAGAGAAAAACGAAGAAAGATTCAGATCGAAGGAGTTTTATTTCTTAATGGTGAAGTCGAGAGACATCTTGAGTACATGATTTAATGATTAGTCACGTATGCCAAGGTGCAAGTGAATCGGGATCTCAAAATTTGATGAAGATTTGAATTTCAAAAGGCAATTTGAAAAGCAGCATTCATGTCGAGACCTTTGGGTTCCCGCCTCTTAAGAAGTGTCACATAATCTCAAATAAGACCTAACTTTATGACCTCCGTTCTAGCTCAGTGCAGTGGGGATTTTGACGGTGGGTATGACCCGGCGTCATACAAATGGCACCTAATGAGCTACATAAGATCATTTTACCATATGGGCCACAGATGTCCAACCCAATTTAGGGCCACATACTTTAGATAACTTTGATGAAGATGTCTCGGTCCATTAACTTTGATGAAGATGTCTCTAGCTCGGGGTATATCATCACCGATGACTTCAGGTTTCTTAGAAGACCGGTCAGGTCATTTAGTAGACTATAACTGCCACAATAATGCCTCCATGGTTCCCACTCTACTATGGCATTATTCTTTACACCGTCCCATGATTTCTGTCATGTCCCCAGTCATGTGCTCCAAGGCATCTTCTCTGGAAAGTGGATCATATAAAAATGGCTCAATCCTCGCAAATTTAGAACTTTATTAATAGTTTGATCCGAAATCCTCTAGGTACGTAGGCATTCAATCACATTGGCTTAGCTATAATTGATCACAATATCCACAAGTCAAGTAATTGGATTATGCTTACAAAACCTAATTACCCGCCTAATGATTGATAAGTTTCATCATTGACAATTTCAGACATCGACATTTACTACTGTGGATTTCAAGATAAACATAAAAGTGTAAGAAGTTGAATATATAAACTAAAACAATAGCAATTCATAGTAATACAATTTCACTTTGAAACTCAATGCTTAGTGATTCAATTGTCGATACTGTGTTCTTTCAATCTCCATGTGTCATCCACTTACATAGCATAAATTGGGTGATTAATTTGTGTGCTTTTATTACTCATTAAGAAGGGTCGCTCTTTTTAATAAGAGATCATAAGAGTAAGTGTGATTTTTTTTTTTGTTTTGAAAATAGTAAGTATGAATTATTTAATGAAAATATTGGAATAATGATAATAAAGGAATATAATATTAACGTACCAGAATTTTAACTATGGCTCATTACAAACAGTTTGACCATTGCCCCAGAATTTTAACTCGGCTTTGCACAATAATCTTAAAAAAAAAAAAAAAAAAAAAAAAAAAAAAAAAAAAAAAAAAAAAAAAAAATCACAAAAGAGTGTTGCAAGAACAACAGGCATTATCAAAAAATTGCATTGGCTTCTATAAAGACCAGCATACCAAAATAAACTAATTCTGTGATGGGTGCTCACCACCATCAATAACTGCAGCAGAGTCGTCTTTCGGAGACCATTCTTCAAAACACAGGTATGTACGAATAGACGTCAAAGAGAGTGCAACTGTGTTTCGTTACATTTTTATTCTTCTTCACTCAACTTTCACCTAGCATGTCTTTCATTAACGATTCCTTCAATGCTTGAGTTATAAGCTTATTTGTGTAAGGGTGCATAAAGTTTACTCGAAAAATAAAAAAGGCATGTTTCTTTTAATATTCATTCCTCGCCCACTTAAAATAGAAGCTTATGAAAGCAAATCCCATAGCAACAGGGCAACAAAGGTTATCACAAAGGTACTTTTTCTTAAAAATGGATTAAGCATAGTATGATGATCTTGTTCATCAACTACGAACAAGTAAACACAAGAAAACACAACGTAGTTGGGGAAATAACCCTGAATGAAGATGCAAGGTGTAACGTGTTATCATGAATGAAGATCCATAAACACAACATAACAATTATCCCAGATGACTCTTTGAAGGACCTCAAAGGAATGATGTATCAACAAAGAAGTACCTAGAAAGAATCATAAAGGATTAATCTGAATCCTAATTATACCATGTTGAACAACAGACAAAGAATAGACGTCAAAACACATCATAAACAAAACACTTTTGTTAACAGGAATGCAACGGAAAGAAGATAAACTCATAAACATGAACATGAACATGAACATGAACAAATGAAGTACGTAAGTTGAACCTCTTACTATATCATCAGTATACTACTTACTTTGAACTTTCCAACAGTTTTTGTTTTGTCCATAACATCAGCAAAATGTAAAATTGGAACAAATGATAGCTGCTACCAGCAGCAGGTTCTAGTTCTACAAACTTACATAACATATAAATGGACCAGAAAGCTAGAGAATATGCAAGGCACTATAGCTCACCTAATACCACCACCATGGATGAAATAGTGCCATTTCTTTTCAGGTTGAGATTGAAGGGGTAGGAACAGTAGTAAATTCCACTCAATTTAGGTGAGATTTGAGGTCTAAATGGAGAAATCGGTGAAAGGAGGTGGGAATTGGACGAAATTACGACGGAAATCATGAGTCGTACTGTAAAGAGAAGAAACGAATGGAGGAGAAACGACTTCAATCGTATGGAGTTGGTCTGTTCGCATCATCTGTCCTCAAATCCTGAGTCCAAACGCTATCAATTTTTTTCACGAGTTATTTGTTTAAAATAGTTTTTTTAATTTTATCATAATCAATTGAATGTGTAACTTATTCAAGTTCTCTATTACAGAATTTCGTTTTTAACTCAATATTATTATTTTTCACACAATTATATTATAATCATTTTTATATTTTATAGGAAAAATGAAAAAAAAACAAACATTTAAATCAATTAAAAAAATGATAGTTTTTAAAATTTTTGTATAAAGGATAAAATTATTTTATTTTATTTTTAAAAATTCAGCGCCTCTTTTTCTTTGGAACTCATTTTCTCTTTATCAGTATTTGATCTATAACTTGAATTTAAAAATTAGCATCTAAATTTATTAAAATTAAAAAAAAAAAGCAGTGTAGATTTAATCGATCCAACCTAATATAATATGTTTTTTATAAAGACCACTTTTTACTTGATCGATAAAGGTCGAATAAAAAAATTTACTTTTTTTAAACAAATTAGAGGCATACAAACAAGTTTTATTAATTTTTGTATTTACGGATGTTAAAAACACGCCAAGTGTTGGAAAAATATAATCTTAGAAGTTAGGATTTGAGCACGGCTTTTCATCCTCGAGACGGATGGACAATGCGAGAGGACCATCAAACACTTAAAGACATGTTAAGAGCTTGCGTTTTGGAGGTAGCGGATCATGGGATGATTACTGTCGGTAGCGAGTTTGCCTATAACAACGATTTTCATGCAAGCATAGGCATGCCGTCGTTTGAAGCGTTGTATGGGAGAAGATGTCGGACGCCACTGTTTTGGGATGAAGTCGGGAGAGCAGATCACAGGGCGGAAATGGTTGAACAAGCAAAGGAAAGGGTTCGATTGGTCAAGAAGAATTTGAAAGCGACTCAAGGCAGGCGAAAAAAGTTGGGGTGATGTTAGAAGAAGACCTCTTGAGTTTGAAGTTGGTGATAGAGTTTATCTACGAGCCTCACGATGAAGGAGTGAAACGCTTTGGGCGAAAGGAAAGCTAAGTCCAAGGTATGTTGGACCTTTTGAGATCTTGGAAAGAGTTGGGACATTAGCTTATAAGCTTGATTGCGAGAATCAATGTCGAGAGTCCATGCGTATTTCACGTTCGATGTTGAAGAAATGTCGACAAAGAACGATGTTGAAACTACGGTTGATCCGAAATCCTACAAGATAATCTTGCTTATGGCGAGAGGCCGATCAAGATTTTAGACCGGAAAGAAAAGGCGATTAAGGCGGATGATTCCTTTAGTGTTAGTTCGGTGGAGCAATCATTCACCGAGAGGCAACTTGGGAAGTGGGAGCGACATGATCGGTGAGTTCCAGGAGTTTGTAGACTTACCAGGTATGTTACAGTTCGAGGGCGAAACTCGCTTTTAAGGGGAGAATGTAATATTCGATTTTGGGAAAGAAGGCGAGCGTGTCTTTTGCGAAAATGAAATATTGGAGTTCGATTCCTTTTATTGAGTTAATTAATTGGGCGTGTACATATATATATTTGAGTTTATATATATATAAGAAAAGAAAATCTGAATTTTGGTAATAAGGGTGTTTATGGAAAATTAAGGTTTTGTGGGAAGTAGTAATTAAAGGAAAATTTGGTGATAATCCCATAACCTAATTACAAAAAAAGCGACCACGTTTTTTCTTCTCTTACTGCGCATTCAAGGAGAGGTTGAGAGTTGGAAAGGTTTCACCAATAAGCTGAAGCAATTCTTGGTTGTTTTGAGACCAGGCGAGGCGTTGGAATCGTCGTGAGGAAAGCATCGTCTTGATACCGGTTGTTGGCAATCTGCGGAGGCTTTTGTTGAGGTTTTGATCGGTTTGGGGCTGCGTATAGGTAAGAAAAACTATTCTATGATTTCAATTCTTAGTTGTAAGGATTAGATCTTTTCTTAAGAAGTTTTGGTGTTAGGAATATGAGTTTTGCTTTGGTTAATGACTATGGATGATATGGTGCATTTAGATGAGTTTTTAGGTGCTTCAACTTGTGTTAATTTCTTTGATGTTTGGTTGAGAAGCGATGTGGAAATCGGGTTGGAGATTTTAGGGTTCTAGCGAAACCCGAGTCGGACGGGCGTCTGCCCCGTGTGGGCGGGCGTCTGCGCTTGGCTACATTCGACGGGCGTCTGGATTACAGGACGGGCGTCACGAGGTGTTGTTTTGGATTCGAGGATGTAGGCGTTTTAGGGGGACGGCGTGCAGGGGAAAGTGGGCGGGCATCGGTAGGTTCCAGGCGGGCGTCCATGTCTTTAAGCAGTGTTTGGTTGTTGTTCACCCTTATAAGTCGTTTTATCATTTCTAAACCTTTAAGCGTGATATGTTAACAACAGTATAAACTTGAACAAGCCTGAATTGAGCTTACGATTCGTTCGATTAAAACACCGAATGTACTCTTAAAGGGAGTTGAAGTTCGGATCCGTCGGAAGAGCATGATAGGCTTGTGCTTTGATGAGTTAGCATTCATCAATATACGTGTAATTGTTAGGACTTATGCATGTCTGCAGTGGTCTACAGGAAGAGAGTAGTATGTGTGAGGAGATTATTTGAAAACACTTAGGCGGCTAGTTAATCATCCTAATAATCAGCGTCTTGACTAGTAAAAGATTAAACAACACGTCTCTCTTGGCTAGGCACCGGACTAAATCGCGATGCATGTGCTACCTCTGAAGGTGGAAGAACTCCGTGGGTCAAAGACCACTAAAATGCGGAGGGACTCTGCTTTGAGACCTTGCGAGCTATCGGAGTCTACTATTTCTAGTCTCCGTGGGTATTGGTGTGATCCACTAATATGTTGCAAAAGAGTGTCCCAAAGGTGGATGCGCGTAGTGCCATTGAGTGCGGTTGTAACACGGATAAGCTAAGTAGAAATGTTTAGTCAATTCATGTTGATGGACATGAAATGAACCATAAATGAGTCGGTCTCACATAATCAACCAATCGATTTAAATATCTTTTCCTTATTAACTACAATTGTTATCATAGCTTCTCTTTCTTATTAAATCGTTGTACTTACCTCAAATCTGCGTTCTATGTGTTTGGGGATGAGAAAGGCGAAGCGGGTTTTCGAGGAGGAGTTCGGCGGCGGCGTTTGTGGCGCTTGTTGAAGACTTATCATTTACGACTTTACTTTTACATTTGGATTACTTTTGAGGTAGACTTTTGGTCTTTCGAGGCGTGTAGTACTTTTCTTTTGGGATTTTAAGTACTTTCTCAAATGTAATAAATTTACATTTCATTTTAGATTTCCTTTTCTATTCTTAAGCGTTTAGAAATTTTATACCCGAGTTTTGCTTCCGTTTGCTTTAATTTGATCTGACGTAGTAGAGGCTTACGTATAAAGTGAATTTACTTTATTTTATACGTGCGAGCGTTCTATTCGGATAAGGACTCGGTGTCGAGAGCGGGCGTTCTGATTGGTATCGAGCCGACTATCGAGGCGGAACTATCTGGCGCACCGTATAAGAAGGCGGTGTAAGGATGGCCTCTGAATTACCTCACGGTAGGGGCGATCCGAAACAGTCTTGGCCGTCTGGCGAGGCGCTTGATCCACTATAAGGGGAGAATGTAAAGTCCCACATCGGTAAAATAAGAGAATGCTCACCCCGTATAAAGTGTGAGACATAAAGGTCTTGTCAACTCGGGTTAGCCGCTTTTAGACCAGCGAGGGCGCGGTCTAGCGGTGACGGACATTTATGACTCATTTAAGCGCTACTGAGACCGAGTGCAGGGGCGTTCTGAGAATAGTGAATGTAAAGTCCCACATCGGTAAAATAAGAGAATGCTCACCCCAGTATAAGTGTGAGACATAAATGTCTTGTCAACTTCGGGTTAGCCACTTTTAGACCAGCGAGGGCGGCGGTCTAGCGGTGACGGACATTTATGACTCATTTAGCGCTACTGAGACCAGAGTGCAGGGCGTTCTGAATAGTAGCGAGCGAAGCGTTCTTTAGCTTCCTTTCTTTTAAGATAAGCTTCTTTAGATCTTTTAATAACGTCTGGTTTTCTTGATCATCGGGGATGGTGTTCACGAGGACCGGAGGCGGGTCTGCGAAGTCTTCGAGTTCGGGGGAAAGTCCCATACGGTTGTAGGGGTGGTGTAGTGAGGCCGATACCCTTATCCCGACAAAGTTTATCACCACCTCATCTGGCGACACCATCACGAGGTCTCAGCGAGTTTGTCACCCGACCTCATCGAAACGACCTCCACGATGGCACGTGGGAAGTTCGGTTCGATTCACCATGGTAAGTGATATCCTGGTGGCTATGTACCACCACCACTGGCTAGCGTGTACCTCCACCAAAAAGTGTTTATTCACGGTGTATCCTCGGCGGCGGCGGTCTTTTACCCTCCTCCTGGCAGGTCATGCTCCTCAACCTACCGTACCACCTTCACCACGCGTTGATCATCAACAAGGCGTTGGTTACCCACCTTTTGGTTTTCGGCAACCTCGGTACCCTCCGCGACCTCACGGTTTACCCTCGGGGATACTATCCTTACCGGCATGTACCTCAGCGAATCCGACACCTCGCCAACAACAGTACCCACAATGCGATACCACATGGTTACCCACGGTTTACCCACCGATTAGACCGGCTTTTGAGCAAGCACCGAGTTGTGGATTGGTACACAAGGTTAGAAGGAATCGGGTTGAGAACTTTTATGGAAATGTGGAACATACAAAGGTGAAGAATGGTGAGAGGTTTTGAGAAGGCTTGCGAGGAATATACATGTTCTGAGAGGCGAAATAACACGGTGGCGATCGATTTCCTCTTAGGTGTGCGTGAAGCTTGGATTGATGCCGTTCAAGCGATAATGGAAAGGTAGCAGTTGGGAAGGGTTCAAAGCTATGTTTTACAACGAATACTCCCGGCTACGGTGCAAGTGATAAGGCAAGTCGGTTTTGAAGTTTAAGCAAGGTACTCGACACTCGGTGACCCGATACACCAATAAGTTTAACAATTGGGGCGGTTCTACCCGAGTTGATGAAAGTGGAGGAAAGAAAGATGGTTCTTTACAAGGGCGGCTTGCTTATGAAATCAATCGGCGTATTGGGATTCTGACTAAGAATATGGGTGAGCTCTTGAACAAAGCTTTGGAGGTTGAGACCTTGGGGAAGAAGTCCACGGTGGTAATTGGGAACAAGAGAAACTTTGGGACTAGTCAAAGCGATTCTGAGGAGCACATGCAGAATGTCAAGAAGGCGACGGCTCTACTGAAAGCTAAGGCTCCAAGCGTTGCACCACTTTGCCCCAAATGTAAGAGAAATCACTCGGGAGAGTGCGAGGCGAAACGATCTTGGTTGCTACATCTACGGAGAGCCGGGACACTTTTCTAGGCGTGTCCAAGCGGAGGAACAAAGGTAGTTCGAGTCAAGGAAGCGGAAAAGCGGCCCAAGCCGACCGGTTCGAGTTTTTGCGATTGATCTTTGGTTTTGTGGAACCAGGAGGATGGCGTTATTCGAGTACCATGTTGTTGTTTTGTTCTTTTGTTAAGATATTTTATAGCGTGATTATTCATGTTGTAACTATATTTAAATAAATGAATATGCATCCTAGAATGCGATAATGTTAGAAAACCTAGTGGTCAAGGCTTTGTTTGATCTGGGAGCGTCAAATACTTTTGTGTCAACCAAGGTAGCTAAGAAGTTGAACTTACCTTGAACCTTAAAGGAATACTTTGGAAATAACTACACCGTTAGGAAGGTAACAAATGTGACTAGGATGATACCTCAAGTGGAAGTTCGAGTTGGACCTTATCGATGCAAGAGCGACTTCACGATTTTGGACTTCTCGGTTTTGGCGTAATCCTCGGAATAGATTGGCTATCCGAGAATTATGTTCACTTGGGTGTAGAGAGAAGAAAGTGACTTTTAAAGTACCTGGAAAATCAAACAAGATGTATCAAGGAATGTGTACAAGCCAGGTAAGCGACATCCGATCATCTCGGCCCGATTAAGGCCGTCGGGGCTTGTCGGAAGGAGTTGTGAAGGCCTACTTGTTGTATGCGGTGGATGTGGAACAAGTGAAGCCGAAGTTAGAAGAAACTCTATAGTAAGAGAGTATCCCGAGGTGTTTCTAGAAGAGCTACCGGAAACATGCCGGATAGGAAATCGAGTTTGAGATCAAGTTGTTACCGGGCGGCACCGATTGCTAAGGCACCTTATAGGATGGCACCGGCTGAATTAAAGGAGTTAAAAGCTCAACTAAAAGATATGCTTGAAAGGAACATAATTCAGCCCGATTACCTCGCCTTGGGAGCCCTGTTTTGTTAAGTGAAGAAGAAAGATGGTAGCATGCGGATGTGTATCGATTACGAGCAACTTTGAATAACCTTACCATTAAAAATAAGTACCTCTACCAAGGATAGATGATCTGTTTTAACGATTTGCAAGGCAAGAAAGTGTTCTCAAGATTGACTTGAGATCCGGTTATCATCGATTGAAGATTAAAGTGGTGATATACGAAGGCGGCTTTGATCGACGAGATATGGACATTATGAGTTCCTTGTCATGCCATTTGGACTCACTAATGCTCCATCTGCATTTATGGATTTGATGCAGCGTGTTTTCATGCCGTATTTGGATAAGTTTGTGATTGTATTCATAGGCGATATCCTTATCTACTCAAAGGATGAAAAAAACACGAGGAACACTTAAGGATAGTGTTGGAGACCTTGAAGAAGAATCGAGTTAAATGAAAAGTTTTCAAAGTCGACTTTTGGTTGGATCGAGTTAGTTTCTTGGGTCATGTGATTTACGGAGATGGTATTCAAGTTGATCCAGTGAAAATTGAAGCGATTGAGAATTGGCCTGAACTACCACCGTTTGAAGTAAGAAGTTTTCTTGGGTTGGTGGTTCTTACCGGAAGTTTGTACAAGACTTTTCGAAGATAGCTACTCCACTCACTAGTGACATAGAAGAATGTGAAGTTTGAATGGACTAGAGAGTGCGAAATAGCTTTTCGAGACAATCGAAGAGAAAGTTGACTACGGCCCCGATTTTAGCGATTCGGAGATCTTTGATAATTCGATGTCATACCGATGCTTGGGGACGAGGGTCTAGGTTGTGTGTTGATGCAAGGAGAAAGTGATCGCCTATGCATCTAGGCGATTGAAGGTGCATGAGAAAATTACCCGACACATGATCTAGAGTTGGCGGTAGTTTTGCCTTAAAGACTTGGAGGCACTACTTGTATGGAGTTAAAGCAAGGATCTTCACCGACCATAAGAGTTTAAAGTATTTCTTCACCCAAGAGAATCTGAATATGAGGCAGAGGAGATGGTTAGAATTTGTAAGGATTACGATTTGGATATTCGGTACCATCCGGGAAAAGCAAATGTAATGTGAGATGCTTTGAAGCGGGAAACCGATGTTCTGCGACTTCGAGTGTTGAGGTAGTGGCGAAAAGGCTAGATGGGCTGCAAATCGAAGCTTTGATCGGATCGAAGACCAGCGGTTTGTGGTACCATTGTTAGCAAGATCTGAGTTGATGGATGACATTCGGGAGAAGCAAGGCGAAGATCCGGTTTGGTTGATTTGAAGCGGGTGGCTGAGAGAAGCCTCTGATTGGTTACGTTCTAGATAATAGTGGAAATCTGTGGTACCAGGATCGTGCTGTGTGTACCTAATGTCGGCGACCTAAGACAAGAGTTATGGAAGAGGCACCTGAAATTGCTTTTGCGGTTCATCCAGTGCTTTACTAAAATGTCTGAGAGATTTAAAGGAAAGATTTTGGTGGCCTCGATGAAGTTGGAAATAGCCAAGTTTGTGGCGAGTGTGATGTTTGTCGAAGAAGGTTAAAGCGAACATAGAAGACCGAGGGAATGCTTAAGCCATTGGACATCCCTGAATGGAAGTGGGATAAGATTACGATGGATTTCATCACCGGATTACCTAGGACAAAGGGAGGGCATGATGCAATTTGGGTAATTGTAGATAGATTGACCAAATCTGCCCATTTCTTGCCATACAACGTTGACATGCCGTTGAAGAGGATGACGACACTATATCTGGACAATATAGTGAAGCTACACGGAGTCCCTATCTCGATAGTTTCGGATCATGATTCGAGGTTCGTCGGTCGGTTTTGGAAGAGCTTACAAGAAGCCTTTGGAACTAAGTTGGATTTGAGCACGGCTTTTCATCCTCAGACAGATGGACAATCTGAGAGGACCATCTGAGATCTCGTCTATCGAAGTGTGGAGACACTTGGACTGTACGTGGACGTGTATTAGAGAATGCGTACGTTAGACTGACCCACTTACACGGTTAAGTGTCACACTATGTGACGGTTGTGTAATTATCCTTAAGACCGGAGTCTTCATGGCATCACGGTGTGGATTGTCATGCTTTGACACTATTGAGGTTTCCCCTAGCCACGGGGCGATCATGTGGTAGTGATTGGGTGTGATCTTTGAAGCATCACGGAGTATACATGATTGGTCGTCCGGGAATCGTGTATCCTATGATTGGGATCGAATATCCTAAATGGCCTTCTTATAAGGAATGTCTAGCTCTCGTGAATCTTTGCAAAGTGGTAGTAAACGAGTTACTTCGAGAGGCCATTTCGGATATTCCTTTAAAAGTAGTTTATCCTAGGCTTTTTAGGATTTCATCAATCAAAGGAGGTTTAGTTGCAAATGTTGTGGTTAGGGAAGGTTTTAGGTGTTCTTTTCGTTGGGAGTGGAGGAGAAGGTTGAGGGGTTTTGAGGAGGAAGAAGTGAGCGAGTTGGAGGATTTAATTTATTCAGTTTGTGTTAATGCAGGTCCTTTGGATAAATTGAAATGGAATTTCAGCTCAAATGGGAATTTCTATGTGGCCATTTTGCGAAAAAAAAAATTAGAATTGCTATTTTTTGATAATAGCTTCGGATCTAATGTTCAAGCGGCTGGGTGGAACAAACTACTACCCTCAAAGGTGAATTTGTTTATGTGGAAGGTAGGTCTCAATAGGTTACCAACAAAACTGAATCTTATTCAACGCGGTGTGGCGGTTCAAGACTCTTTGTGTCCGATTTGTCACAAGTTCGACGAAACGATTAACCATCTTTTTTTCTCTTGTGATGTGGCTTTATTGATCTGGTTTCATACCTTTAATTGGTGCAAGATAAGAGGGCTCAATGCTTTCTCTTTTAATGATTTATGTCATATGAATGTTGGAGTAGCTCCATCGAGTTTGGATTCACGTTTGTGGTCGATAATTGTTGGAATTACCTCTTGGGTGATTTGGAATACAAGAAACAAATTCATTTTTAGTTCTCTTGTATTAAACCCGGAAAGTTTGTTTAGAGATGTGCAGAGATTAACTTTTTCTTGGCTCTCGAGTGCTCAATGTCTCAAGAAACTAGACTGGAAAGAATGGATGGCGAATCCGATGAACGCGGCTACTTGAATTGTGTAATTAAAATAGTAGACTGGTATCCCTTGTGGCTGGATCAACAAACTTTCAAAAGTTTTGGCTGCGGGTAAATAGATTGAATTGGATGAATGGAAAATAAGTGCAAGATCACAGGTGCAGATCAAACTTAGTGCATGTTTTGAAATGGTCTATTTGGGAATCTTTTCTGGACTTTTATGGAGGAGTAAATTTTGCGGCTGCTTTTTATATAAGGAATGGATCGAATTGAGAGCATGGGAAAACAAGTGCAAGTTCAGAGGTGCGGTTCAGATGCTTTGAAATGGTCTTTTTTGGAATCTATTTGGTCTTTCATGGAGGTGTAAACTTTACATTGTTTTTTAATTTGCTGCGACTTCATTGTCTTTTAGAACTTCGATGATTTCCTAGAACACTTTGTAATATGTTTTTAGCATCTTGCTGATAATATAAATTTTGACTGTTCAAAAAAAAACATGAAATATAATAGTTATTGCATTTGACTCTTCCGATGATTGGGGTCACGGTGTGTTGCTAGATCTTATCCGTGATCGTTAGGCATAAAGGCATTTTAAGTAATTTGCACTTTGTGTCTACGGCCAGACTATCGGGTCACACATAAAAACATCTAGCGGATTAAAATGTGGTTATAGTTGATAACTAAATAAGGAAAGAATTTATCTCGTCTTATAAAGGTTATAGTGATAAATTAATATGGTGGTATTTATTTATTATGAATAAATTAAATACAAGATATTAATTAAGTTGATTAATTAAATACACTTATATTGATAAGTGGCGCCACATATGTGTATAAGTGATACACTTGGATTGTGTAATTTAATTAATGGTATTACCATATATTAATATTAGATATTAATATTTATATATTTTTGCTCCCAGCGTGTGATGCATATAATATGCATGTGCATGATTGTGTCCAAAATATTTATGTATAGATTTATATGTGTAATATATATTTGTGATATATACACATGTGTAAATTGATTTATAGTAATAAGATAAATATTGTCAATATAAGATATTGACAATATCTTGAAATATTCAATATAAGATATTGACAATATCATAGATTTATTTAATATAAGATATTATAATAAATGAGATAAATCAATCTATTATATTTTATTATTTTATTGGGAATATGTTTTCTTCCTTTCTACTCTATCTGGGCGCCACATCCATTATAAATAGGAGGTGGGTGTCAAAATTCTTTTGATCATCGTAATTCCAAAGCTAATAGTTCTTGTGTAAAAATAGAGAGCATCACATATAGAGAGTTGAGAGAGGGAAAAGAGCCGGTCTAGCAACCGGAGTTTTTCAATAGCAATCCATGATGGGATTCAGTAGAATTGTTTGTGTGGACTAGCGGTAGAGGCCGAACACGTGGGCGGCTCTATGAAGAACTACTCTCCTTAGACGGTCAAAGCGTCGATCTTTTAGATCAACCAAGGTAACCACCGTCTACTAGCTTATTTGTTTATTGCTTAAACGAAGCCGATCTTGGGTCGATAGAAAAGAAATTTTTGAATTCCGCTGCGTTCCCGCATAGATTTCCTAACAATATATAGTCTAGTATATACCATTGCATACATTAAACTACCTGTTGGGGTTCAGCACTCTGCTGCATGCATGCGTTCGAACCATGGCTCTTTCAGGGTGTGGTATAAGGAAAAAAAGTAGCACATTTACTAACACCAATTGGTTTTAGTATAACGGTAAGCGCTTGATCCTAACAACTGGTAGCAGAGCGAGGTCATGGGTTCGAATCCCGGTAACGACATCTTTGTGCGATTGAGACTAGCGAGATCTTGAGGGAGATTGTTGGTGTTCGACACTACGCGCGTCGTCGCGTTTGAACCATGGCGCTTTCAGGGTGTGGTATAAGGAAATAAAGTAGCACATTTACTCACCAATGGTTTTAGTAAACGGTAAGTGCTTGATCCTAACACTACCCATTCTTTGATGCATCTGGGACCTACGCATCTTTTTCTTTTCATCACCGCTAGAAGGACACTTTTTGATACTCAACTTGAAATGAGATGCAAGTGGACTGGGCACTGCTTTAGTATCACTCATGGTAAATTGAAGCACCTTCTTTATGTACTTCTCTTGTGACAAATAAATTTTCCCGGCCTCTCTGTCACGAGTAATCTACATCCCTAAAATATGCCTTGCATGGCCCAAGTCTTTCATGGCAAAAGACTTGCTTAACTGTTGCTTCAACCTGTCAATCCTTGAAGCATTCTTGTCAACAATCAAAATATCATCAACATAAAGTAAAAGAATGATAAAATCATCCTTTGAGAATCTACTAATAAACACGCAATGGTCCGAAGTAGTCTTCCGGTAGCCCTGCTCCCTCATGACAGACTCAAATTTCTTATACCACTGTCTAGACGCTTGCTTCAACCCATAAAGACTCTTCTTCAACTTGCACACAAGATTCTCTTTTCCTTTCACCTGAAAACCCTCTGGCTGCTCCATGTAGATGTCTTCTTCCAAATCACCATGAAGAAACGTTGTTTTAACATCCATCTGCTCAACCTCCAAATCAAGACTAGCTGCCAAGCCAAGAACAGTCCGGATATAAGACACTTTCACAACAGAAGAGAAAATCTCACTAAAATCAATGCCCTTTCTCTGAACAAAACCTTTGACTACTTATCTTGCCTTATACCGAGTGTAGAATTACCGTCTTCATTCTTAATTCTGAAGATCCACTTATTCTTCAAAGCTTTCTTCCCCTTAGGCAATTTCACCAACTCATAAGTGTGATTGTCATGCAAAGACTCCATCTCGTCTTTCATAGCATCAATCCATTTATCTTTATTTTCATCATCCATGGCCTCCTCAAAACATTCTGGCTCCCCACTATCTGATAGCAAAACATACTCAGTCATTGGATATATAGTAGAATGGTGTCTCTTCTCTAGAAGATCTCCTGGGAATAACTGGTGGAGCCTCATCTAGTACTGGTTCCTCAATCATATCATCGTCAATGTTCTGATCAAAATCAACTGCATCATCTGCATCAACCTACTGATTACCCTAGTCATCAACTGCGTCATGCTCCTCTATGACTGTAGGAGAAATTATCTTCAAGTCAGCTGAACCATCACTAGCCTGAGGTGTTGAACTCTAATTTTGATCAACATCCTGCAAAGTCTCATTCTCTGCAAACACAACGTCTCGGCTTTTAATCACTTTCTTGTCAACATGATAATAAAATTTGTACCCAAACTCATCTTGACCATAAACCAGAAAAATACACGGTTTAGTCTTAGCATCAAGCTTAGACCTCTCATCTTTAGGAACGTGAACATAAGTTTTACAACCAAAAACTCTCAAATAATAGTAAAATGCATCCTTACCTGACCATACATTCTGAGGAACATCGTTCTGCAAAGAAACACATTGAGACAAATTTAGTACATGAACCATTGTACTCAAAGCTTCAGTCCAAAAGGATTTAGGCAATCCGGCTTGTGAAAGCAAACATCTGACTCTCTCCACTAATGTTCTGTTCATCCTCTCCGCCAAGCCATTCAACTGCGGAGTCTCTGGCGGAGTTCTCTCATATCTGATACCCTGCTGCTTACAGTAATAATGCAATGGACCTTTGTATTCACCTTCATTGCCAGTCTGAATACACTTCAACTTCTTTCCAGTTTCCCTTTCAACTGAAAGTTGAAACTGCTTTACATGTCTAACACTTGATCTATTGTCTTGAAAGTGTACACCCAAATTTTTCTTCAGTGATCATCAATAAAAGTCACAAAATAGCGGGAACCACCAAGCGTCCTTGTCTTCATAGAACCACAAACATTAGAATGAACAAGCTCAAGTACTTCTGACTTTCTTGAAGGCGGATTTGATTTAAAAGAAACTCTAGTTTGCTTCCCTGCAAGACAATAAGCACACTAATCCAAATGCAAATTGCTAGAACAAGAAAATAATTTTTTCTTAGATAAGACAATCATTCCTTTCAAGCTCATATGACATAACCTCTTATGCCACAACTCAGTCTCATCATGTGAATCCACTGCATGAGCCTCATCAACAATAACTTTGGCTTGAGCAAAGAAAAGTGTAGATGTCTTTGTACCTCTAGCCACAACTGAAGACCCCTTTGTGAGCTTCCACATATCACAAGAAAATGAGCTATTATAACCATCATCACACAGTCTGCCAACAGAAATCAATTTTGACCGGATCCCTGGAACATGCTTAACCCGTTTAAGAATCAGTTTGGTACCATTAGACATCTCCAAACTAATATCTCCCACGCCTGCATACTTTAAGATAGAATCATGAGCCGTTCTTACATCACCAAAGTCACATGGAGTGTATGATGTGAAAAACTCTCTTCTTGAAGTAGCATGGACCGAAGCACCACTGTCAACAACCCAACTAGTCATATCATCAGCAAGAATAATATCATCAACCTCTTGAAACACAAGGAAATCATCAGAAGAAGCTGCATTAACTATATCTTCCTTCTTCTCATCATCTTTCTTGTCATTATTTTCCTTTTTCTCCCGTTTCAATTTAAAGCAAAATTTCTTGATGTATCCCTTCTTGTCACAGTGATTGCATTCAAAAAATTATACTTGCCCTTGGATTTACTTCTACTTCGACCTTTATCTTTAGAAGCTCTACTTTGACTTCTCCCATGTGACTCAGTAACCAAGACATCCAACTGTGAGTAAACACCATGTGCCTTCCTCGTTGTCTCTTCTTCCAACACATTAGTCTTATCAAGATCAATGGTCATAGCACCATTTGGGGTAGAATTAGATAGAGAGCTTCAAAAATTTTATCACGATTCCGGTAAAGAGCCAAGAAGCATCCATCCCTGCACTTCATCGTCAAACTTAATAACCATAGCATTAAGTTGGTTCATAATACCCAAGAAAGTTTTCAAATGATCAGCCATAGGAGTTCCATCATAATATCTCAAATTCATCAATTTATACATCAGAAGCATCTTATTGTTTCCAATTTTCGGGTGTTAAGGGTGAATTTATACGATTTATATTGATATATTTTATGATGATTTCCCTTATATTTGTATTAATTTGCATAAGAAATGAGTGTTTAATCGATTTATTGAGTAAATGAGATTTTTAACGGGTTATTCGCAATATTGGTTAATTTTGGTGTTTTTAATATGATTTTATGATTATTTGAATGATATTACATTTTGCGATGTTTTTATGTGTTATAGATACATGTTTGAGGCTCAAAAGATGATCAAAAGTTGATTAAGTTCGAGCTAATTGATGGTAAAAGAGATAATGAAGGAATGGGATAGAGAAAAAAGAGATGAAGATCAAGAAATCAGAATTCGATCATATTGAACTGGCGTCGGGCCCGTCCAAAATGGGCGGGCGTTTACAAAATGAGCAGGCGTCGGATGAGGAAAATCAATACGAAGTCTTCAAAAGCTAAGCGAGCAGCGTCCATGATGTTTGGGCGGGCGTCCGGAATAATCTGGTGAAAAAATTAACTGAGCAGCGTCAAGGAAGACGGACGCCCGTCCATAGACCGACTATCACGAACCGACTTCAAAATCTATTTAAAGGCAGCGGATTTCATACCAATGACATCACATATTGAACCACAAACCTAGGCGGCTCAGTGCGTTTTACCTTAGTTTTCATCCGGTTTTATGCTTTTAATTTCTAGATAAACACCTTCAAATTTATGTACTTTTCTCAAGCTTTTTGAGTTGATCAAGTGATGTCTAGAGGCTAAAGCCTTGTGAACAAGCGTTGTGAAGCCATCCGACCAACTTATTGATTTCGTTCTTCGATTGTCTTGTGAGTATTTAATTCAAGTTGTTTCTTTTATCATGTTTATGATGTTTATTGCAATTCATATCGAAAGATCGTTGCTTGTTGATTGTTTATTTTGATGAAAATCATGTTAAACTTTAGATCACCATGATAAAGAATAGATCTTAAATCTAATTAACGAGAGTTATTAGGTTAGATTTCTAGGTTAGAAATTGAGAGATTTCACACCTTGATTTGAAAGCATTAATCTTTAGATCGAAAGATAAAAGATTGATAGGAGAACTTGTCTAAGAAATTAGGAGTTCATACCTTGGTTAGGTGAATCACAACTTGGTTAGAACTCACGAGATAATCTAGATCGAAATTGATTGTTGTAGGATCGGTGGATCAATTGCTTGTTCGTTCGTAAATTATTGATTAAAACCCCTTGAATCTGAATTGTTTAGTTTAGTTAAATCTTCTTATTGCATCTTAGGTTTAGTTGTAGTTTAAATTGTTCGCAACCCGTATTTCCCTGGCTTTAGATCTTATCTTCTGTCAAGTTTTACTTATTGTTATCCTTCGTTTTAGTTATTCCCTGTTTAGTTTATTTGCTGTTTAGTTTTAGTAATCGTGACATAGGTTAGTTAGAATAAAAACTAGGATTAGCAACCTTCGATTCCCCGTAAGATCGACCCGGTATTAACCTCTTTACTACGATCCTTGCACTTGAGGTATATCGGATTATAAATTTATTACTTGTTAGTAAAATCCGTGACAAGTTTTTGGCGCCGTTGCCGGGGAATCGGTACGGTTGTCTAGTTTCTATTAATTTTTCTGTTTTTGTTACGAATTTTTCGTAGATAGGTTTTTGTTTCTATCATTTCTAGTTTCTACATTGATTCGGGGACATCTGAGGTTGAATTATCTGACTCCACGTTTTTAGCGATCGGACTTTTGGATAAAAGGGATCGTTTTAGCACTCGTTAGTATTTTGGCCATAACTTTTGGCTCGAGTGTCGGATTGGCGCGCAGGACCCCAATTCGGAAAGCTCGTTCCGACGCCGACGACGTGGCAAACGCCTATGGCCGTTTGGCACCGTTTTCGAGGTCAAAATCTGCTGTTTTCCCTTCCATTTTGGGCTCAGAAGATTTCAACACGTTTTCTCCCTTTTTTTTTCGTTTTCTGTTTTTCTGTTTTAAATTTTTCGTAGGTAGATTTATGTTTCTGTTTCCGTTTCTTTTTCTGTTTCTTTATTTATATATATAATAATAAAAATAAAAGGCCTTCTAGGGTTTCTAGGGTTACTGAGGTTTCTAGGGTTTATGATTTTATTTAGGGTTTGTGGTTAATTTTTCTATTTTTGTCACGAACTTCTTTTTAGGTTTGATAGGTTTCATAGGTAGGTACCCTTAGTTTTGTAGTATTAATTTTTATTGTATAACCGTCTTTGGTTTTGTGTTTTAGTTAGGGCGACTGATTTTAATCCTGTTTACATTTTTACGATTGAGACCAAGCGGGCGTCGAGAATAAGTGGGCGCCCGTCCGCCCAAATAGAGCCTACTACAGTATCGTTTTGGCTAGTCAGACGGCGTTAGGGTTATCCAGGCGCCCGTCCGGCTCATCCTCGAGCGAGCGCCCGTCCGGGACCTTGGGCGCCCGTCATCTCTTTTATTTATTTTATTTTATTTTAATTTCGTTTCATAGGTTTTAACCTTTAGTTCTTAGTTTAACCTTTAGTTTTTAGTTATAGTTGTGCTTGAGGATCGGTTGGCGTGAGGAGATCGAAGACATAGTCATTATGGTGCGAGAAGATAGAGCGTCGTTGGTGAAAGCGCCATGCCTGGCGAAGTCAAAGTCAACCCGGCTATCGTCTTACCAACCATAAATGCACTACGCCGAGCTCAAACCGGGCTCATTCAAATGATGCGACAAGCATCAATCTTCCATGGTTTTCCTTACGAAAATCCTCATACACACGTACACACATTTACGGAGATATGTGAGTACGACTCGCATCAAGGAGTCGGTGAGGATGCCATAAAGTTAAAACTTTTTCCGTTTTCCTTGAAGGAGAGGCAAAAGAGTGAGTGCAGACTCCTCCTCTTGAATCCATTACCACAAAATTTGGACTCGAAAAAGAGTTCCTAAGTCAATATTTCCCACCATCCAAGGCGACCCGATTGCACAGAGAAATATTTAATTTCTATCAAGCGGAAAAGCGAATCATTCTTTGATGCTTGGAAGAGATTCAAAGATCTTCTTCGTAAATGCCCCCACCATGGTTTGGACTTGCGAGAGGCAAGGCAACACGTTTTTCGATGGATTGACCGAGCTCACGAAGGCATGGTTAATAGTTCTTCCGGTGGGGTATTTTTAAGGAAAACACACGAAGAGGGTGGACATTATTCGAGGATATTGCCAAATACAATTATGCCCCTCATATCAAGCTATTCAAGCACCACCTCCTCCTCACTAGGATCGAGGAGGTGAACATCTGAAATGAAATCGCCATCTTTGAAGCGGCGGTGGCTACTCTCACCACGTCTCAAAGCCGAGTTATCGGACTCCTCATTTCATGAAACTCTCAAGTTTACGTATTGTGACAATTCTTTGTCAAGCGGCACATGGTTGGCCAATGTCAATTCATTCCCCCATCGACCTATCAAGTTAGTGCTGTCCAGAATCATGGACAATACAATCCAATCACATGCCAGGTATGTGATGATATAGAACACACTTACTCGTTTTACGTCCCATGATTGAATGAGAATCTGAAAATCAATGCTTTTAATGGCCAGCGAATCGGAGATTCAATAATCGAGTTCTCTGGACAAGGCAATCTTCAAAACCAGGGTTTCCATCGAATCAAAATCAAAATTGAATTTTAATCAAAATTAGTATTTAAATCGAAACCACAGTATCAATCGAACGAACACTAATCTTTCCAATCAAAATCAGAGGTTCAATCAAAATTGGCCAAACAATTCAAATCCTGTGTTTCAGAATAGTTCCACCCAATCTTTCCCTGAGAACTTTCGAAACTCTCAAGGCTCCTCGCACTTTAATGATCTTGAAGCTAAAGTGGACTCTATAAGAAGGAGCTAAAAGATGATTTCAATCCTATCGAAAGAGCAAAATAATAATTTCCAATTGTTCTTTGAATACAATCAAGAATCTTGAGAGGCGACAAGGGCAAAAGGATGGTCGAGATAGCTCAAGCGATATGAATTACGGCCAATGCTGACACAGGTTCCTTCAATTCCTTACGGTAGAGAAGAGGCCGGTGCAATGAATTTAAGCGGTACTCAAGTTAGTGGTCCTTCCCACCGAGGAAACCACTAGCCCTCTCTGCCAGAGATATAGGCGGGAGGGAAAGCTGACACTTACACCCCTGCATTGCAAGAGAAAGCTCGGTGGGTGATCCACGAGAGGTGAAAAAGCTGGAAGTCCTCGGTGGTGATCCACGAGGAGTGAAGAATCAAATGTAAGTCGGTGAGGTCCTTGATTGATAAAAGAATGAAAAAGTTGTTAGGTGGAAGGATTTGGAAGACAAAGTCATCCTTTGCATCCTCGAAGAAAGTCTTTTACGAGTGAATTGAAAAAGCTTCCTTTTCCACCAGAAGAGCAACATCCTTTGAGTGAAGATAAAAAGTATGAAAAGGTCTTTGAATCTTTTGAAAAATACTCGGGTAAATCTCCCATTATCAGAGGTCTTGGTTGAAATGCCTAAGTATACAAAATTCATCAAGGATGTTGTTTCTTCAAAAAGGAAATTGTGCCAGACATGGAGAGGTGATTGGTGAGGATTGTTCAATGATCAACTATGAAGACTTACCAACCAAGAGAGTGACCCTGGAAAGTTAGGTACTTACGTGTTAATGGGAGGCTGGTCTTCCTAACTCTTTGTGTGACACAGGTGCATCTATAAGCCTCATGCCAATGTCTATGTGCAAGCAATTTGGTTTAATTGATCTTCTAGAACCCACTACCATGAATCTGCAATTCGCTGATAGATCTTCTAAGAAAGCAGCGGGAATCCTGAAAGACGTGCTAGTTCAAATTGATAGATTTACCTTTCCGTTGGTTGGTAGTGCGTCTGAGACATTGAAAAGGATGAAAATGTTCCCGATTCTTGGAAGACCTTTTGTCTCTGAATAGAGCCCTCGGTGAAGCTGCGATGGTGGGCGGTGGCGTCTGAGTTGGTGATCAAGAGGTAAGCTATAATGTTTCCAAATCCATTCAAATACCTCTGGTCCTCCAACCGTTTTTCCATTGAGAGGCGTCTGAAGACTTCGATGATTTGATGGAAAAGCAAGTCATAAATTGTTACAGCGGAGTATGATGGCCGTTGATAATTTGAATAATCATGGTGTGGTAAGTCTAGAAGCGATTAGAAAATTGAATTCGAGGATGAGTTGTTGAGAGGAGAAGCTTTGGCGAGTGGGACCGCTAAGTAAACTCAGCGATGTTGAGTTGAAAAATGGAGATCTTAAGTCAAGTTTAGAAGACCCCCTTGCAGATTTGGTGTTGAAGTCGTTGCCTAAACATCTTAAGTATGTGTTTCCAAGAGAAGGTGACAAGCTTCCTTTAATTATATCTGCCAAGTTGTCTCGTTTAGAGGAAATAAAATTGATCAACGTCTTGAAAAAGAATGAAAAAGCCTTTGGATGGCAAGTAGGAGATATCAGAGGGATATCTCCGGACATATGTATGCATAAGATCAAGACTAATGAGGGTGCGAAATGTGTTAGACAGCCCCAGAGGAGGCTCAACCCTCATATGCAAGAGGTGGTTAAGAAAGAAATCATCAAACTTCTGGATATGGGTATCATTTATGCCATCGCTGATAGTGAATGGGTTTCCCCGACTCAGGTAGTTCCCAAGAAAGGTGGAATTACGATTGAGAAGAATGAGAAGGGAGAAGAAATAGCGTTGAGACTTGTCACTGGTTACAGAGTCTGCATCGATTATAGAAAGCTCAATGAAGTAACCATGAAAGATCACTTTCCCTTCCATTCATTGACCCGGATGCTTGGCGTCTGGCGGGGCCGCACGCATTCTACTGCTTCCTGGACGGATATTCAGGATATTTTCAGATACCCATTGATCCAGCTGACCAAGAAAAGACCACTTTTACCTACCCTTATGGTACATTCCCTTACAGGCGAATGCCATTTGGTCTCTGCAATGCCCCAGCTACATTTCAAAGGTGTATGCTGGCTATCTTTGACGGGCTAGTAGAAAAGTGTATGGAAATCTTTATGGATGATTTTTCGGTCTTTGGTCAGTCCTTCGATGAGTGTCTTGACAACCTTGACCAAGTGTTATCCAGATGTGTGGAAAAAAACTTAGTACTCAATTGGGAAAAATGCCATTTCATGGTTGATGAGGGAATAGTTCTTGGCCACAAGATTTCCGCCAAGGGTATTGAAGTAGACAGAGCCAAAGTAGAAGCTATCGAGAAGATGAGTTATCCCAAGAATGTGCGTGAAGTGAGGGGCTTTCTTGGACATGTCGGTTTCTACAGAAGATTCATTCAAGACTTCTCCAAGATAGCCAAGCCCCTGTCTACTTTACTTAAGGAAGACGTTGAGTTCAATTTTGATGAGGACTGCAAGCAAGCGTTTGAGGAGCTTAAGAACCGTTTAATCTCTGCTCCAATTCTTATATCGCCTGACTGGAATCTACCTTTTGAGCTTATGTGCGACGCATCAAACTATGCAGTCGGTGTTGTTTTAGGATAAAGGATCAAAGGAAAATTCCAGCCAATCTATTACACCAGTCACACATTGAATCCTTCTCAAGCTAACTATACTACTACTTGAAAAGGAATTATTGGCGTAGTCTTTGCTATGGACAAGTTTAAATGAGTTACTTGTTAGGAGCTCGGTAGTTGTGTGGGTGATCCACGCCGCTGCGGTATCTGATGACTAAGAAAGAGGCTAAACCGCGCTTACTACGCTGGATACTGACCCTACAAGAGTTTGATGTCCAAATCAAAGACAAAAAAGGGCAGTAAAAACGTAGTAGCTGATCACATTTCAAGAATGTTAAGTGAGGAAAAGGATGACCCTGACGATATAGATCTTTACTTTCCTCTGGAGAATATCATGCTTATCGACGGTTGTCCTCCAGATGTTCCTTGGTACTCTTCCATCGTAAACTACCTTCATTCCCAATATCTTGATCCAGAAATGTCTTATCAGAAGAAGAAGAAGTTCTTCTCGGATATGAAAACTTTCGTTTGGGATGAACCTTACCTTTTCAAGATTTGTAAAGATGGTTTGCTGAGAAGATGTGTTCCAGAATCCGAGCAACGTGATATTATTGAGCAGTGCCACAGTGGACCCACTGGCGGTCACTTTGGACCATGGAAAACCGTTGCTAAGATATTTCAATCCGGTTTCTATTGGCCCACGATCTTCAAAGATACAGAAGCTTTCTGTAAAGCTTGTGATAGATGCCAAAGAACCGGTACTCTGACAAGGCGTTTTGACATGCCTTTGAAACCCATATTAGAATGCGAAGTCTTGATGTATGGGGTATCGATTTTATGGGACCATTCCCATCCTCTTGTGGTAACAAATACATCTTAGTCTGCGTAGATTACGTGTCAAAATGGGTGGAGGCTCAAGCCACTCCTCACAATGATCATAAGACGGTCATGAAATTCTTAAAGAAGAACATCTTTGTGAGATTTGGATGTCCACGTGCCTTGATCAGTGATGAAGGGACGCATTTCTGCAACCGACCCCTAGAGAAAGTTTTTGAAAAGTATGGTGTTCGCCATAAGACTGGCACACCATATCATCCTATGACGAGTGGTCAGGTTGAAAGAAGAAACCATAGCATTAAGAAAATCCTGGAAAAAACTGTTAACAGTCATAGAAAAGACTGGAGTCTTAAATTGGATGATGTACTATGGGCATACAGAACCGTCTATAAGACTCCTATGGGTACATCTCCATATCAAATGGTTTATGGTAAGCCATGTCATCTGCCAGTCGAGTTAGAGCATAGAGCTTATTGGGCTACAAAGTTTACGAACTTTGATTCCCGATCTGTAGTAACATCGGCGCAACGATTCTGCATGAGTTGGGCGAATTCGGACTCCAGGCTTCTGAAAGCGCCATGATCGGCAAAGATAAGATGAAACTCCTCCATGGCGCCAAGATTAAGAAGAGAATTTCAAGTCGGGGAACAAGTTCTTACGTATAATTCCGGGTTATATCTGTTTCTGGAAAGTTAAGGACACGATGGTCCGGTCCCTTTGAGATTCTCCAAATTATTCTGGAGCGTTAGAGAACTACGCGGTTATGGTGACCAACCGTTTCGAGTAAATGGTCAAAGGTGTAAGCACTACATTGGTGAACCCAAGGAAAAGCCTTTGATTGTTCGTTTCCTCGATATCCTCGGGTGTGGTACTAAAGAAGTCGAAGAATTTGACGAGTTTTCACCCGACCTGTTTTTAGAGGATGACGGTAGTGGTCCCTCTGAAGAAGTTCTAGCTGGTAGTTGGGACATGGAAGAGTTTGCGAAGGAGCAACAGTTGAAACGTCGTCAGAAGAAGAAGAAGTCGACCATGGGGCAGTTTAAACGTATTTGGAAAGCTATTAAAGAATTAACCCCATGTGTTAAGTGCCGTTTCTGCAGCCGAACTGCTAACCAAAGTTTCGACGAGGTAGTGGCTGGCAGAAAAGTCAAATGGCCTGATCCAGGCTGAATAGTAAGTGTGTTTAGCCAAAGACACTAAACAAAGGCGCTTGTTGAGAGGCAACCCAACAATAAGAATAGTTTTTATTATTATTTTATATTGTTTTGTTTTTGTTGAATAGATGACGAAAGATAGTTTTCTTCTCGTTGTAATAGTCCTGTTTTGTTTCGTTTTGTGTCGTCTTGGGTTTTGGTGTCGGTTTTTGTGGCCAGGTTACTTGCATGAGCTGAATTTGGAAAATCAATGTGATTCCTTCCTCCTTGCCGATATTACGTTTGTGCACTACATTTCACATCGATTCGGTTATTATCAGTTGTTGCAGTGCTTATGTTTTGTTTCATGATATAATCCCCTATGTTCCCCGAGATGTTTCCATGTTTGTTCAAGTGTGCAGGGTATTTGCGATAGCAATTGTGCGATTTTAGATGATATCAGTTTTCCGGTGGATGGTCCACAGTCTACTGATTTCTTCAAGCATTTCTGGATCTGACTTGCTACCACTTCCGGAATTGCCACCTTCGAACTACAATCAGCTAAGTACTTCATTTCTTTTTAAATTCTACACAACATGAGGACATGTTGATCTTTAAGTGTGGGGGAGGGGAATGATTTGATATGTATCTACACATTTGCTTAATTCGTTATGTTTCTATGCAAAATGAGCTAGAATTTTCAAAAAAAAATTCGACATTTTTGTTTTTGTTTTGTCCCGAGTAGGCAATTCAATTCAATGTTCGTCATTATTATAGTTATCCAAGCTATATATCATATGTTTGATAAGTTAGTTGTTTCACCTGAGATCTATTTTTCACGAGCCATAGTGAATGATGAGCTAATTTATAAAGTTATACCCCTTTTGGACGAGTGATTTCTGATTTTCTTATAAGTCATGTGCTTAGTGCTACGTATATATCTTGAGATTTATGATAGTTTGTATTTAGATCCGAAGTATGTTATACTGTGAATATCTAAGGTTTGAATGTGATAAGTAACACGTAACTTATTGTCAAATGAAAAAGTTGAGTAAATATATGAATAAATTGGGTGTGTCGGGAGCTAGTCTATGATTGGAGTGCGATAGGGTATACCACGTATGTCCTATACCACTATGATGACCAAGAGCTCACGACAGTCAGAAGAAGTTGTCTTATGATTTGAGTAAGGTAGGGTATATCTCGAATATCCTATTCTGCTATGACAGGGCAACAGCTCATTCTGATGTGTGTTCAAATGTGAAAATAATTAAATCAACTTGCAAAAAGAATTGGTATGAAATGGATATAAGACTTAGTTATCGTCTATCTTATCCCCAGTAGAAACTGATAGATATGCTGTAAGGACTATCCTCTGAGTATTTCAGAAAGGCCCTAGATATATTCGATCATTCTTTTCGGGATATGTTACGTTTGTAGGGTACATCTTATAAGTGTCATTTATTGCTAGTCTACGAGGGGGTATTAGCTAGTTTGCTTTGAGTTTCTCAAGTTTGGATTTAGTGGAATTTTTCTATGGCTTTGCACACACACAGTGGTGAACATCTAAGTTATTGAATCTATGTTATATTTGTCTGAGATGTCTGTGTTTTTGTCTCGAGCCTTAATTTTCGTTTTGTTTTGCTCGGGACGAGCAAAAGCTAAGTGTGGGGGAGTTGTTAAGGGTGAATTAATACGATTTATATTGATATATTTTATGATGATTTCCCTTATATTTGTATTAATTTGCATAAGAAATGAGTGTTTAATCGATTTATTGAGTAAATGAGATTTTTAACGGGTTATTCGCAATATTGGTTAATTTTGGTGTTTTTAATATGATTTTATGATTATTTGAATGATATTACATTTTGCGATGTTTTTATGTGTTATAGATACATGTTTGAGGCTCAAAAGATGATCAAAAGTTGATTAAGTTCGAGCTAATTGATGGTAAAAGAGATAATGAAGGAATGGGATAGAGAAAAAAGAGATGAAGATCAAGAAATCAGAATTCGATCATATTGAACTGGCGTCCGGGCCCCGTCCAAAATGGACGGGCGTTTACAAATGAACAGCGTCGGATGAGGAAAATCAATACGAGTCTTCAAAAGCTAAGCTGACGGCGTCCCATGATGTTTGGAAGGCGTCCGAATAAATCTGAAATGAAAAGAATTAACTGAGCGGCGTCCAAGGAAGACCGGACTCAGGTCCATGAGACCGACTATCGAGAACCGACTTGAGAATCTATTTAAAGGCGTGGATTTCATACCAATGACATCACATATTCGAACCCTAAATCTAGGCGCGGCTCAATTTGCGTTTTACCTTAGTTTTCATCCGGTTTTATGCTTTTAATTTCTAGATAAACACCTTCAAATTTATGTACTTTTCTCAAGCTTTTGAGTTGATCAAGTGATGTCTAGAGGCTAAAGCCTTGTGAACAAGCGTTGTGAAAGCCATCCGACCAACTTATTGATTTCGTTCTTCGATTGTCTTGTGAGTATTTAATTCAAGTTGTTTCTTTTATCATGTTTATGATGTTTATTGCAATTCATATCGAAAGATCGTTGCTTGTTGATTGTTTATTTTGATGAAAATCATGTTAAACTTTAGATCACCATGATAAAGAATAGATCTTAAATCTAATTAACGAGAGTTATTAGGTTAGATTTCTAGGTTAGAAATTGAGAGATTTCACACCTTGATTTGAAAGCATTAATCTTTAGATCGAAAGATAAAAGATTGATAGGAGAACTTGTCTAAAAAATTAGGAGTTCATACCTTGGTTAGGTGAATCACAACTTGGTTAGAACTCACGAGATAATCTAGATCGAAATTGATTGTTGTAGGATCGGTGGATCAATTGCTTGTTCGTTAAGTAAATTATTGATTAAAACCCCTTGAATCAAATTGTTTAGTTTAGTTAAATCTTCTTATTGCATCTTAGGTTTAGTTGTAGTTTAAATTGTTCACAACCCGTATTTCCCTGGCTTTAGATCTTATCTTTTGTCCAGTTTTACTGATTGTTATCCTTCGTTTTTGTTATTCCCTGTTTAGTTTATTTGCTGTTTAGTTTTAGTAATCGTGACATAGGTTAGTTAGAATAAAAACTAGGATTAGCAACCTCCGATTCCCCGTAATATCGACCCGGTATTAACCTCTTTACTACGATCCTTGCACTTGAGGTATACCGGATTATAAATTTATTACTTGTTAGTAAAATCCGTGACATCGGGCATACAAGTCTTCAAGTTTTTTCCACAGAGACCTAGCATGTTTTCCCTCACTAATGTGATTTAAAACATTATCATCAACCCATTGTCTAATATAACCACAAACTTGCCTATGCAACAATTTCCACTCTTCATTTGTTTTATCTTCAGGTTTTTCCGCACTGAAGACTGGCAAGAAATAAATTTTCACATACAAAAGATCATCCATTCTATTCAAGTTGGCTTCAATTTCACCAATAAAAAAAAGTTCACCAAAAACACTTCAAAACCAAATCAACTAACCGTGGCCCTGATACCACTTGTTGGGAAAACAAACAACCGTAATACCACACGTATCACAAATACCCACAAAGTTTTCTCAATGACACGCAGCGGAATTCCGAGTCAGCCCCAACGAAATCAAATCACAAATAAAGCAAAATGAAAACACAAAAAAATCTACACCATAATTTTTAACGTGGAAAACCCCTCTCGATATGAGAGAGTAAAAACCACGAGGCCGAGGCCCACAAAAACTCCACTAATCAGAAAATGATGATACAAAAGTGTTTCAAACACATCAACCAACTCAACTACACCAAAGCTTCAACTAAGAATGCAAAATACATGAGTAGTTGAAAAATATCACCGAAAACGCAGTAGAAACGCAGCAGTCAGGTCGCGGACAATTTCCAGAAAATTGAACCATTGAAACTCAAATTCCACCATTCAGATTGAAGAAGAATGAGAGACGAACAAGGCCTCAAAATTTCGTGCCGATCGGAGTCCGTTTAGATGCCCGATCGTCGCCGGAAATAGACTGCTTGATAAATTTGATAATCAACAATATTGTTCTGATTTCATTCACCAATTGATCGAGTATTTATACATCATGAGAGAAAACCCTATCTCTATAAAATACCGACAATGTCATTTTTCTACTCAAACTCAATAATGTAATAATACAATTTAATAATATATATATATATATATATATATCCGCAATACCCCCCCTCAAGTCGGAGCGTGAAGATCGCGCACGCCCAACTTGCTAAGCAAGAACTCAAACTGTTGTTTCCCTAGCACCTTGGAAAATATGTCAGTTAGTTGTGCTCGTGTAGCTATATAGTCCGCGGAAATGAGCCCCTCATTAATCACGTCACGAACAAAATGACAATCCGCTTCAATATGATTAGTACATTCGTGAAATACCAGATTCTGTGCAAAGCCTAACTATCTCAATGCAAAGGGATGCACGGTGGTATGCAGACTCCTAAGTCACCAAGAAGTTTCCTGAGCCATTTGAGTTCACATGTAATAGCTGCCATCGAACGGTATTCCGCCTCAGCGGAGGATCTCGACACCGTCTGTTGTTTCTTACTCTTCCACGAGATCGGCAAAGTCCCAAGAACCACAAACCATCCACTCAAAGATCGACGAGTAACCGGGCAACTAGCCCAATCCGAATCACACCATCCCTCCATGCATAAAGGGCTATCGGCCAGCAAAAGTATACCATGTCCTGGGTGTTTCTTCAAGTAACGAATTACGTGGTTCTTGCATAAACTGAGAGAGAATATGTACTACATAAGCCAAATCAGGGCGGGTAACGTCAAGATAAATTAGACGACCCACCAATTGATCGTACATACCCGGATCATCCAACAAGTCACTGTCATTGGTGGCCAGTCGATGATTTTGCTCTTTGGGAAACTCGGCTGGACGAGCTCCCAACAACCCTGTTTCCTCTATAATGTCCAAAGCATACTTCCGTTGCGAGAGGAAGATGCCGTGTGTGGCAACTTCCAATCCAAGAAAATATTTTAAACGCCTCAAATATTTCATTTTAAAACAACTGCTCAAGTAATTTTTGAAAACCTGAAGAGCCGTAGCATTATTACCAGCAAGGATCATGTCGTCGACATAAACCAACACATGAATTTAAAACATCCCCACGAACAAAAGTAAATAGTGAGTAATCCGAGTAAGATTGTTTGAATCCATACTGTTTCAGTGCCGAAGCTAGTTTGGCAAACCAGCACCGAGGTGCCTGCTTCAATCCATATAAAGATTTACGCATACGACACACCATATTCCGGTGTTGATGTTAGAAACCATGAGGAATCTTCATATATATCTCCTCATCCAAATCGCCGTGAAGGAAGGCGTTATGAACATCCATCTGGTGAAGTTCCCATTGTTTAACCGCAGCAACTGTGCGAAAAGCTCGAACTGTGACCATTTTCGCCACTGGAGCGAATGTCTCACGATCGTCGATGCCTTCGACCTGGTGATTACCAAATGCAACCAACCGAGCCTTTAACCGTTGAAGATTACCCATATCATCATACTTTTCGGTATATACCCATTTGCTCCCCAATGCCTTCTTTCCCAGAGGCGGTTCTTGCAATACCCATGTGTCTGTTCTTCCAGGGCACGTATTTCCTCTGCCATAGACCGACGCCATCCCTCAAATTTTACTGCTTCTTTAAATGATCGAGGGGGTTGTCCTGCACTCACATTTGCTAAAAAACTTCTATGTTTGTCAAAAAAGCAAGTACAATCAACATAATGTGTAAGCGGATATAAACTACCCGGCGAGGTGAATGAACCGGAGGAGCGCTCTGAAAGACTTTTCTTTTCCACCGACATATGAGTCACGAAATCCTGATATCGGGAATTGGGAATTTTTGTCCGTTTCCCTCTTCCCAATTCCGTTATGGTCTCTGTCGATTCTGTATGTAAATCTGCAACCGGATCAGCCCGTTCTGCAGCCCCCCTACGTCACTAGGGGTTGGCCCCCCAACTAAATTATCAACATCCGCATACACTTCTTCGCTATCACTTTCCGGAAAAAATCATTGGGGAAGCGGGGGTAGAAGATGACGCTCCCATGGGAAAGATATGTTCGAAAAACTTGACATCCCTCGACACAAATATCTCTTCTATTTCTAAGTCAAGAAGGGTCTAGCCTTTCTTTGCAAAAGGGTATCCTAAAAAACACACTTACGACTCTGGCTTTCAAACTTATCTCCCTAGTGCCGTAAATTATGTGCGTAACATACACATCCAAAAACTCGGAGGCCCTCAAGATTAGGTGATTTTCCAAAAAGGCATTCATAAAGTGTCTTATAACTTAAAACTCATGGCGGAGTTCGATTGATTAAGTAGCACGCGGGCATAACACACTCCCCCCCAAAACTTTAATGGGAGTTGCCCCTCAAAACGCAACGCCCTAGCTACATTCAGAATATGTTGGTGTTTCCGCTCTACTGTACCGTTTTGTTGAGGTGTGCCTACACACGACGTTTCAAAAATAATCCATTCTTTTTGAAAAAACGGAAGCAAACGTTTAAATTATGTCCCATTGTCACTTCTAACACGTTGAATTTTTACACTAAACTGCTGCTCAATCAAAGCCAAGAAATTCAAAAAAATATTTTCAACTTCCCATTTATTATATAATAAATAAACCCAAACAGAACTAGAAAAATCATCCACAATAGTCAAAAAATAAGAGGCACCGCACGACGAAGGAGTTGCATACGGTTCACACAAGTCACAATGCACGAGTTCAAATATCCTACTAGCCCTACTATCACTACTTGGGAAACTCTCCCATGGTTGTTTAGCTCGGAAACAAGCCTCACACCCATCCTTATTAGACGCACTCACACTGGGAAGTTGTTTCAACACTTTTTCTAAGGGATGTCCCAACCGCTTGTGCCATAGATCGATGGATTCTGCTCCACTAACGGCCATAACCTTCACGTGTGGTACTCCCCGGAAAAATAAAAGTTCGTCTTCGCGCTCACCCACTCCAATCAACCTCCTCGTCATTCGGTCCTACATAACACACAATGTGGAAGTGAGTTGGATCTGACAGTCAAATGCATCAAGTAATTGAGTCACAAACAAGAAATTGCATGCTAAATGTGGCACAAAAAGCACGTTTTCAAGTTTCAAACCACCGGACAAAATACTCGTTCCTTCATGTGTGGCATGAGATGTTCGGCCATCGGGTAGTCCTACGGAACATTTTTCTCTTTCTCGTACATTGATTAAATTATTTAACTCACCAGTTACGTGATGAGTAGCACCTGTATCTATTATCCATGAGTACTCACCCGTTAATCGATCATTAGGCTTAGCAAGGTTCAAAATATCAATAATTCCTTGCCATTGTGCCGGTGTCAAATTGGACAAACCAGCCTGCTCTGCAGTCATCGGAACCTTCGGCACACCTGAATATGAGCTGGATGCACCGATGGTTGTCTTATTCGCACGAGTTGAGCTGTTATCGAACCGGCCCGACCGAACAGTCCCAGGACCAGCTTGATTTCCTCTTCCTGCTGCCATTCCCGTCCGTCCCCCACCTCGATTTCCACGTCCTGCACCTCTACCACTTTTTGGCCGATCCCCCCACCATTCAGGATACCCATGAAGCTCAAAACACGTCTGCTCATCATGCCGCTGCGCCGACAATGGTTACAAAACTTTTAGTGTTTTCGGCCTTGATTTTTGCTCTATTCTCAAGCTAAATCTTAAACGCCATGGTATTTTCTCGATCATCCTTCTGTTGCCCAGATTTTCGTCCCCGAAGGTGTTCTTCCTGAATCAAATTATGGTAAGCTCATTCAATAGTGGGAAGAGGGTCTTGATTCAATAACTGCCAACGAACCGCTGTGTATGCTCCATCTAAACCCACCAAAAACTAGTGGAGTCGATCTTCAAGAATTAATTTCTGAAATTGATCTGGAAGCTTACACTTGCCGCCTCCACATGAACAGCCATCACAGGTGCAAGCAGGTACGGTAATGAGAGTTGCCAAGTCATCCCAGATTTTGCTGATGTGTCCAAAGTACGCAAATATAGACTCAGTTTTTCCCTGCTTGCATTCAACCAACGATGCTTTTAATTGACAGATTCGTGTGCCGTTTACCACCCCGAATCATCCCTTTTGTGATAACCAGAGATCATGAGCATCTTCAAAGTGAGAGAGGGTCGATCGAATTGATGGTTCGATCGTATTCATGAGGCATGACATTAACATTGAGTGTACTGTATACCAATCTTCCAATTTTGCTTCATCCGTTGGTTTGTTAATTGCTCCTCTAAGAAACCAAATTTTCTTTTAAGCCCTCGAGGCTTGTCGAACATCCCTTGACCATTCATCATAGTTGTTTCCACGTAGTTGTGTTGGAGTAATCAGGTAGCCTGAATTATCGGTGGTGTTAAGAAAGTAAGCATTCACCTTTTTCACGTCCCAACACTAAGAGTGTGGGCAATCTGTCCCAACACTGCTGCAACACAAAAAATCCTGCGAATTTTTCCTCCTTGTGCCTCTATTTTTATTGTGAAAATTAGGGAAAATTAACCTAAATTCGTTCCCTTAAATACTACTTGACATATTATTATTGTTCCAATTATTTAGTGGGCATGGGCTCTACAAAGGAGTGATCCACCCAACAAAAATAACAATAACCTATTGGAATGTTTTTTTAGGTTGGGTTGGGTCGAACCGAAGAAAAATAAAAAACCAACCCAAAAATTCTGGTATCAGTTGGTTTGAATTATTTCGGGTTGGTTTGGTTTAAGTTTATTCAGGGCCGCCTTGCATATTTTTGGGCCTTCGGCGACTTCGTCGAAGGGGCCTTTTAGTTCGATTTTTTTCGAAAACATACTTACAAAAGATTACTTCAACATCATGCTTCTAAAATCTGTAGATACAAAATTTAAATTCATTGATGTTAGATATTTTTTCATATATGATTATCATTTGCATTTGGCTTGACGAAACAAAACGGGGTTCGATCTAGCTGAACGGATGCACCTATAAAATTCGAATTGATACATTTGAGTTATTATAAATTTGGGCCTATAATTTGGCCATTTTCTCAATTCACGTAATTTTTTTTAACATATTATATTAGTGAGCCTATAATTTGGGCCATTATCAATTCAAATAAAAAAATTAACACATTATATTAGATCGATTGAGATTAGATCTACATGGTTTTTTTTTACGAAACATGTAATTTCGGACCGCTGACGGTTGGGACTTCGGCCGCCGCCTACTTTGCCTATAGGTTGGGCCGGCCTTGGGTTTATTGGGTTTTTCTCTCCCCAAAAAAGAGAGGTGAAGAGAAGATGAAAACAATGAATGAAAGGATCTAGGCAAATTTATGGAGAGAATATGTTTTTGGCATTTTTTTATTAAACGAGTGGGAGGAAGATTGTGGACAAAACCACGTTCACTTTCCCACCCGCAAAGATTGTGATGTGGGAAAAAAAACTATTGTGGTATATTTTTTTTTGGGGAATAAGAGAGAATGACAAACAATTCATCAATTAGGGAGAATGATATTTTTTAAAACTTTTGCACAAATGACAAAACTATTTTTATTTTTATTTTTTAAACATTTAGGCACCTTTTTTTTCCCAAAAAAAAAACCAACACACTTTTTCTCTCATCTATATTTTTTAAACACTCATATCTCTCAATCTAGAACTTCAAATTTGAAAATTCTTTCACCAATTTTTTTATTTTTTCATTCACTTTATTTTGAGACCACATCCATCATATTCCGATATGATTTCAGAAAATATGCGGTCGAAATTCACTATTATTCGAAATACACGGTCGAAATTCACTGATTTTCAGGATTCACTGTGGATATTCACTGAGTGAATTTCGACAGTGAATCTCACAAAAAACAATGACCAAGTCTCAAAACGAAGAGCATCAAAAATAAAAAATTCAGTGAAATTTTTATTGCTTTCGGATCTCTAAACCAAAAGATATAAGTGTTTGAAAATGGGAGAGGAAAGAGAAAAAAAAATTGTAACATGCGCCTACTCATCAGCGCGCGTATTTTTCTGAATTTTTTTTTGGTTGTCCTTTAACCAATAAAAACTATAAAAGTTGTTCTTCTCCCAATAAAAAATATGTGACTGTCCTGTTACATAAAAATATTCCAAAAAATTGTCCTTTTCCATATTTATCCTTATATTTTTATCCTATCGTCTCTTTCTGGTCTGAAAAAATACAAGTCACAATGGCTAAGATGAAACTATTGTATGTGCTCCAAAGGAGGTGTCTAATTTGATAATCTTTTGGTACCGAACTAAATTTCGACACTATCATATATTTAAATTTGATTTTGATATCCGTACTTACCAGATGAAGATAAGTATCAGGATTTGATTTTGATACTGTTGCAGATAATACAAGTTAAGGATACAAGGCAGATTCCAAACACTTTGTTGCTGCAATGTACCAAACACTTCAGCTGAGCATTTGGTCGAACACCTATGTGTGGAGATGGTTGAAGTCTGTTAGGGATAGTTATGGCAGTTGTAGCCGATTAGAGATTAAATTAACCGTTCTAGCATGCAATATAAGCTGCTAATTAGAATTGTATATCATCAATTAAGTTCCCATATATCAGATTAAATGAAAGTGTTTATTTCCCATTTTTTCCGCCTTTCTGTATTTTTGAAATGTTCATCTTCTTCCCAAATACTTTTTCTTTCTTTATTTAATTTCAACATGGTATCGGAGCACGATGATGCGCGTTAGCGGGTTTCTTTTGTTGTTTTATCTTACAGTGTGGAGTTGCGTTCATAGTTTTCTTGTAGTGTGGAACTACAAGTTGTTTCTTCTGTAATCTATTGCCTGGTTCATTAGCTTCTTAGCACTGGCGGAAGCAGTTGATGAAGGTGTGGTTAATCCGTATCACACACACCCAGGAGAGAATCCTTCAACAGTAATTGTTAATCCAGTACTAAAGGGAGTCGAGAATTACCACTGTTGGAAAAGAGTCATTTCTATGGTTTTGCCTATGAAAGGCAAGTTGAAGTTTGTTGATGGCACCCTGCCTAAACCTGTAGAGACAGACATGAATTTTGAAATTCGGTGTCAATGCAATGACATGGTCTCTACTTGGTTGGTTAATTCGGTAGATCCTTCAATTTATTAGAGTATTTTATGGTTGCCACAGCGAGGGAGCTCTGGCTTGATCTTGATCACAAGTTTGGAACTTGCAATGCTTATCATTTGTCTGATCTTCAAGAAGAGATTTATGCCACCAAACAAGGTACAATGTCTGTTACAAGGTACTTTACAAAACTGAAAATTTTATGGGATCAATTGTCGATTTTAAGACCCACTCCACCCAACACTTGTGCTGCCCTACTTATCCATATGGAGCAGAATGAGACTGACTGTATCATTAGGTTTTTAAAGGGATTAAATGATACTTTTAGCAATGTAAGATCTCAACTATTAATGGCAAAACCTAATCCAGACATTGGTATTGTCTTTAGTATGGCACTACATCATGAAATTCAGCTCAATTATTCAGATATGAGAGCTGATAAAACTATCTTGAGTGCACAGACCACTGGTTTTGGGTATGATGTCCAAGAATCTATCACTTTGGCCACTCAGACTAATACATCTCATGGTAGAGGTGGTGGAAGGGGTTTTGGTAGAGGATTCTCTGGTAATACAAATAAACCACAATGCACATGTATTGGAAAATAAGGGCATACACTTGATAAATGCTATAAGAAATATGGCTACCCAAATGGTTCTAAAAGTAGAGGCAGAAGTCAATTTCAGGCCAATCATGTTAGTTTGAATCAAGGCTTTATTCCTGATACAGAAAATACAGATAATGATTCTCAAGTTGCTTTTGATTCACAAAGATTAGAAGGTGTGTAGTCCAATCCCAACACAATGACTAGGTGACAGTAAGAGCACATCATTGTGATGGCCCGGCTCTCTACCCTCCAGGTCCACTGAGGGTCGATGTGGGAGCGGCCTGCGAAGCTCACGCCGCGACTTCAGAGAATACTTAAAATCCATAATAAAGAAATCCATAAATGATTACAATATCTTATTTACCAGTTCTATTAAAAACTACTTACAAAAATTCTATCTAACTTCGCAGGCGCAACACAATCTAATCCTTAGTTGATGAATTCATTCTTATCTCCTTCTTCTCCCCCGAACAAACACTTGGAAGCCTCTCTCACTAGCCAACCATAACTTTCAAACTGAAAAGGTTTTCGCAATAGGTGAGTTTTTAAACAGTGAAGTTCAGTGTGTGCTTAATGTGTTGCTTCATAAATACTTACAGTTGAACATACACAAAACAGATAGTCACCGATACATATTATATTAACAGATATCAGTCAAGAAGACACAATAGCAGTAACAGTATCACAGAGATAATAACACCGATAGCACATAAGAAACATTAGAACAATTTACACATCTTAGAAAGTACCATATTAACATTTAAAAGCACGTATTAGAAGATATAAAGATGTATGGAACCTCACGGTGATATAGTCGAACGCTGGTTGTCTCTTTACATCACATCAGATGTATAACAATTGTTTCGACATTATAACATGTTGGACAGATTGCCCACACTCTTAATGTATAAGGAAATATAGTAACACCTTTACTACCACCAATTGGTTTTAGTAGAACGATAAGCGCTTGATCTTAACATGGTATCGGAGCCAGAGGTCACGAGATCGAATCCTGGTTGGAACATTATTTTAAAAAGAAAATTGTGCAAGTGTTGGGACATATTGCCCACACTTGAGGGGGGGGGGTGTTGGGACAGATTGACCACTCTTAATGTATAAGGAAATATAGTAACACCTTTACTATCGGAGCCAGAGGTCAAGAGATCGAATCCTGGTTGGAACATTCTATATTTTGCAGATCCTTCTGGTGCTAATCAGGCAGTGGCACTTACTACACATGCTCATTCTCCTCCACCTTCATCAGGTACTCTCTATGACTGGATAGTAGACTCAGGTGCCACTGATCATGTGACCTATTCTTTGTCTTTAATGATTAATGCAAAACCTGTTGTTGGTCTTACTGTCACTTTACCTAATGGAGCACACACTAAAGTTACTCACATAGGGCATGTTAGGATCAACAAAGATTTGGTATTTTATCATGTACTTTGTGTCTTACATTTCACTTAAATCTGATGTCTATCAGAAGATTAACTAGTAGGAATTGATATTCTCTTGTTTTGAGGGATAATGGTTGTACTTTGCACGAAAATACATTGAAGAAGATGATTGGTTCAACTGATTTAATTCAAGGCTTATACATTTTGAGAGCTCATGTTCATAATAGCATTCCTAATACACCGGTGACCTGTGCATCTGATGTGTTACCTGATGATTTGTTATGGCATTACAGACTTGGCCATCCTTCTAAACAGAGATTACACACTTTGCACAAGTCCATTCCCACCATTCATTCTTGTTTAGATAGTGTTTTCCATGTCTGTCCACTTGCAAAACAGAAAAGAAATAGTTTTCCTCATAGTGATTCTATAGTTGTTGATATCTTTGATATGTTACATGTAGACATCCGAGGACATAATAAATCTTGTACATATAATGGAGAAAGTTACATATTGACTATAGTAGATGATCATTCTAGATTTCTTTGGGTACATTTGATGAAAACCAAATCAGAAACTATTGCCCTAATAGAGAATTTCTGCAATCTGGTTTATACTCAATTCAATAAGCAAGTGAAGAAAATCAGGTTTCATAATGACCTTGAGTTTCAAATGGATGCTTTCAATGCACAAAAGGAATCATTCATGAAACTCATTGTGTGTATACACACATAACAAAATGGTGTTGTGGAAACAAAGCATCAACACTTATTGATTGTAGCAAAGGCTCTTAAATTTCAGTCTAGCCTTCCTATGTCTTTTTAGGGTCTCTGTGTTAAACATGCTACTATGCTTATTAACATTACCCCTACCCCTTTTCTTAAAGATCAAACTCCTTATTTACTGTTATATGGAAAGCAACCAAATTATCTTGATATGAAGGTATTTGGTTGTTTGGCCTTGCCGATGCTAAATCTCAAGGCAGAGGGAAATTTGATAGTAGAAGTAGGAAATGTGCATATCTAGGCAATCCACCACATACAAAGGGCTATACTCTACTTGATCTTCAAACAATGAGGTTTTTTTTAACTCTAGAGATGTTGTTTTTTTATGAAACATCTTTTCCTATTTTGTCAAATGAACTTTGTACTAATACTGAGTCTGTTTTACCAGTTACTACACTTCAAAATATGGATTCTGACATGCTTCACCCACAATCTGAGAATGTACTGGTACATAGTACTGTTGGAGATGAGGGTGCACTGATGCCTGACCATGTTGGAGATCCGGGTGATGTGGTGATGCATCCAAAGAGATATCGATCTCTACTAATAATCATCACATTTCCAGGATTATCAGACTACATTAGGAGTTGTGGTAACCACACCCCACACAATTGACAAAGTACTGTCCTATGACAACTTATCAACATCCTACAGGGCTTTCTTCTGAAATTTATCTATTTGTCAAGAACCTAGGACTTATGCAGAAGCTGCTACAGATGACAACTGGCAAAAAAAATGCAGGAATAATTAGAAGCCTTGCATAAAACTAACACTCGGTCTCTTGTCATCCTCCTTAAAGACAAGAAACCAATAGGCTTCAAGTGGGTATACATGATCAAAAGAAAGGCTGATGGTCATGGTACTATAAACATGTATAAAGCAGGGCTTGTAGCCAAATGTTACACACAAACATAGGGTATATATTTTGTGGAGACTTTTTTCTCCTGTAGCCAAAATGTCAACCATTAGGTTGTTCTTGAGCTTAGCATCCATGAATAGATGGCATTTTCACCAAATGGATGTCAACACAACTTTTCTTCATGGAGATTTAGATGAGGGAGTATACATGAGGCCACCTCCAGGTCTTCCTTTCTTTGATGCTAATCAAGTATGTAAATTGACAAAATCCCTATTATGGTTTGAGGCAAGCTAGTAGGTAATGGAATGACAAGCTGAATGATGCCCTAACACAGGCTGGTTATAGAAAATCTAAACATGATCACTGCCTATTCGTCGGGGGACAAGGTCATACACTTATTGCATTTCTTGTCTATGTAGATGATATAGTGGTAGGAAGCTTCTATGCAAGATATACAACATCTCAAAGATCTCTTACACAAGGCATTCACCATCAAGGATTTGGGACAATTAAAGTACTTTATGGGCTATGAGATTGCTAGAACAGAAGCAGGAATATTGATGAATCACTGCCTGGATCTTCTTCAAGAAATTGGCTACCTAGGTGCAAAGCCATCCACTATTCCTATGGACCCCAAGACAAAATTACACGCCAAAGGCTCACCTTTTCTCACAGACAACAAGTAATATAAAAGTTTGTTGGTAAACTTCTATATCTTAGCAATACTAGACCAGATATTGCTTTCCTTGTTCTGTAGTTAAGTCAATACCTAGATGCTTCTACAGAAAATCATCTAAATGTTGCACATAAACAATTGAAGTTTCTTAAGTTAGCACCAGGGCTTGTTTTTCCCATCCACTGGCACACCTGCATTAAAAGCTTTCAATGATTCAGACTGGGCAGGTTGTGCTCAAACAAGAAGGTCATTCACTGGTTATACAATCTTCCTAGGTGATTCACTAGTCTCCTGGAAGATAAAAAAGCAAACCACAGTCAGCAGGAGTAGTTCAGAAGCTGAGTATAGGGCCATAGCCCTCACAGCATGTGAGATACAATGGTTGATCTACTTGTTCTCAGACTTTCAGATTCAACACACACAAGTAGTTCCCTTATTCTGTGACAACACGAGTGCAACTTATATTGCGGAGAATCCATTGTTTCATGAGAGGACTGAGCATATAGAAATAGATCATCACTTTGTAAGGAAAAGTATCAAGAAAATGTCTTAGTTCCATTGCCAGTCAAGACCGAGGATAACTTAGCAGATATATTGACTAAACCAGTTGACAAGGAGACCTTTACAAGACTTCTACCTAGATTTCCTTTGCATAACATCTTTGCAGCCAATACAAGTTTAGAGATACACAACGCAGATTCTAAGCTGCAAGTTTACTTCCATCCTCTAGCTTGAGGGGGGATGTTGCAGATAATACAAGTTAGGGATAAACACGGCAGATTCCAAACACTTTGCTGCTGCAATGTACCAAACACTTCAGCTGAGCATTTGGTCGAACACCTATGTGTGGTGATGGTTGAAGTCTGTTAGGGATAATTATGGCAGTTGTAACCGATTAGAGATGAAATTAACCGTTCTAGCAGGCTATATAAGCTGCTAATTAGAGTTGTATATCATCAATTATGTTCACATATATCAGATTGAATGAAAGAGTTCATTTTCCATTTTCCCCCCCTTTCTGTATTTTTGAAATGTTCGTCTTCTTCCAAAATACTTTTTCTTTCTTTCTTTAATTTCAACAAATACCAACATCTCCGACCATCGATATCAAGTCCGTATTATTGAAAAATTCCTTTTAGTTACGATTAAAGTTATAAATGTTTTGATCAGGTTTAGTACTATAAAAATATTATTATCGTATCAATTAATTGATTTCAATCCTAATACTGATTTTGAGAAAATATTATACAATGAGTATCATGACAACAAATCTAAATTAAAATTTGAATAAAATATAAATTGACACTGTGACATATATTCATTTGATATTCCAAACAATGATAAAAAATCTTATAATGATTTATTATGTGTTTTTTTATAATTAACAAAAGAAGTTGGAGTTGACGATGAGACATTGGTCCAGTAATAATCATTGTGGCCCCTAAATTGGGAGTATTTGGGTTCGAGTCATAGTGAAGATAAAAAGTGTGTCTGCCTATATTTCGTTTCCGTAAAAACAAAAAGAAGAAGAAGGGGATGTTGGAGTTTAAATAATACATAAATGAATATGTTTAAAAATGAAAAGGTCCCATAACCTGATTATATTTTGGGAAAAATGAATAAATGTATATATTTTGGGAAAAATCTGATTTTGAGATAATAAGGAAAATAATAAGAAATTATTATTTTTGGGATTTTCTATTTAAGGAAAATAAATCTCATTAGTTCCCATAACCTAAAAGAAATCAGAAATTTCCTACGCTCTCTGTGAAATGGCGTAAGAGGCAAAGAAATAAGGGCTGAGAGTTTTTCTTCTAGTTTCTAAGGCGATTCGTAACGGTTTTCAGATCAGAGTAGAGCAACGGAATCGTTGTGAAGAGGGCGTCGCTTCACCACAAGGAAGTTGGAGTTTTTCCTAAGGTATGTTTTTCGACCTAGATGCTGTTCTTGACTGAGTTTGATGGTTTCACACTCATTAATTCATAGTCTTGCTTGGTTAAAAGCATGTGATCGAATCTAATCTGAATTTGGATTGATTACATAGGTTTTCTGTGAAGGAAGGATCGTTTGGCTGCAGATTTTCGTAGCTTTGCTGTTGGATTAGCTTGCTAAAAGGTAAGAGGCTCTTCCTACGAATTAGTTATGGTTTGTGAAGGTTAGACGGTGTTTTGATGCGTTTTTTGTGTCAAAGATTATACCCATATGTTGTTCAAGGATTAAGGACTGATTTGGATCATAAAGTTATGTTTTTCTGCTGTTTTTATGATTACAATTGTGTAGAACATGTTTGGAATCGAGTAGAGATCGTAAAGTGCATAAAAATCATGTTTTAGGGTTTTACTGCGTCAAATGCGCACGTAGTGGTTAGCAATGCGCACGTATTCCTGTTACGGGATGTATGGACTTAGTTTCTGCAGGTGGAATGCGCACGCATTCAAAGGAATGCACACGCTTTCGTGATTCGAGGATGTTAAATCTTTTTCACAACAGATTTATCACGCGCATTCAAGGAATGCACACGTATTCTTTGTTTGAGATATTTCAAGTTGCCCCAAAGATGATCAATGCGCGCGCGCGATTACGGACGTAAACTTTCGAAGAAGTTTCTAGTCAATGAATGCACACGCATTCCAGTGAATGTGCACGCATTGGCCCCAATTTTTGATAAAATGTTGTTTTAAGATATGGGATGAGTTTTAAACGTTGTTTCATGATCTAGTAACATTAATTAAACATGAACAAGCCTTGATTGAGTTTTTGATGCGTTTAGTTCCGGCACCGAATGTACTCTTCAAGGGAGTTGAAGTTCGGGACCGTCGGAATGGCATGACAGGCTTGTGCTTTGATGAATTAGAGTTCATCATGTCTGTGTATTTGATAGGATATGGTGTCTAGCTGTCTAAGTGAGGGAGTAGAGTCGTTAAAGTAGCTTTATCCTTGAAAAGACTTAGGTGGCTAGTTAACAATAAATAATAAGTGCATACCTGTATAGTAAAAAGATTAAACGGCATGTCACTTTTGGATAGGCACATGTGAACATCGGCTATGTGACTCGTCCGGACAAGTGGATAACTCTATGACCCACATGCGGCCAAATGACAGGGGGACTTCACCGGACGTGTATGCATACCGGGGAATCCCGGGACAAACAGTGCAAGACACTGTTGGCTAGCAACCATCTCGTGGTGGATACACCTCGCGTAGTGCCCTTGAGTACTGACGTAACCAGGATAAGTTAAGATAGAAACGTATAGTCATGACGTTTTGATGGACATGAAGTGAACCCTAAATTGAGTCGGTCTTATAAAGACAATCTTTTAATTATAAGTCTTAATAAATTTGTAGCTTCTACCTCTTATTGAGTACTTTGTACTTACCTCAAATGCATGTTTTTCTATGTGTTTGGGGGAGAGAAGATGAACAGATAGATCCGGAGTTCGAAGAAGACTTTGATGACGACGTTTGAGGACGCCGACGTTGAAGGTTTTATTTTACTTTTTGTTTTTATAATACATTAGATCTTGTAATTTTTTTTATCATACTTTTGGAGGATTTCGTATTTTTTTTACGTTTCGTTTGGTTTTCTTCCAATGTAATAAATTTATATTTCTATCTTTAATTTGAGTTTCTATTCTTGTTTGGTGAAAAAACTATACCCGAGTCTTTTGCTTCCGTTTTGCTTTAACTCGATACGACGTAGTAGAGACTTACGTATAATATTAAATTTATTTTATATTATACGTGTCGACCGTTTTTTTTCCGGATAAGGACTCGGTGTAACGCCCCGCTCCCGGATACCGAGTCCTTATCCGGAAACGAAACGCTCAGCACGTATAATATTAAATAAATCTAATATTACACGTAAGCCTCTACTACGTCGTATCGAGTTTAGCAAAATGGAAGCTCAAAAGACTCGGCAAACACCATAAATGCTACTAAGAATGGAAATTAACCATACTAAAGATAGAAATGTAACATTTATTACATTGGAAAACCAAACGAAATCTAAAACGTACGAAATCCTCCGAACAAAACTAAAAGAAGTTACAACGTTTCCCAAAGAACAACATGTCTACTGAATATAAAAGAAAATAGAATAATTAAATGCTTCAACTCCGGCGTCCTCAAACATCGTCATCAAAGTCTGCCTCGAACTCCGGATCTACCTGTTCATCTTCTCTCCCCCAAACACATAGAAAAACAATTCATTGAGGTAAGTACAAAGTACTCAATAAGAGGTAGAAGCTTCAAATTAACTAAGGCTCATTAACAAGTTTTATTATAATAGTTATCTTTATGAGACCGAGTCAATATAAGGTTCACTTCATGTCCATCAACATGTTATGACTATACGTTTCTAGCTTAGCTTATCTGTGTTACATCAACATTCAAGGGCACTATGCATGATGCCACTCACCACGAAGTAACTGGGTGCAACATATTGGTGGGTCTCACTAATAACCACGGAAGTCTAGTCTGGTAAACTCCGATAGTGCACACGTTCGGCGAAGTCCCTCCATACGCAGGGTCTCAGACTTACGGGGTGGTGTTCCTCCGTACGTAGGGTCCAAAGACTTACTGAGTTATTCACTTTCAGAATGTCCACACATCGCTATATAAACTTGTGTCTTAGCAAGAATGGATTGATGTTTAATCTTTTAGCTACACAAGTATGTATTATTATCGATTGTTAGCTAGCCACCTAAGTATTTTCAAGTAAGCTCCCTCACATATACTACTCTCTTACTTAGACCCCTAGACACGGACAAGGCCTAGAAATTACACAGACATTGATGAACCCTAGTTCATCAAAACACAAGCCCTTTCATGCCCTTCCGACGGATCCGAACTTCAACTCCCTTTAAGAGTACATCCGGTGCCGAAACTAAACAAATCGGAAGCTCAATCGAGGCTTGTTCATGTTTAATTTATGTTATTGGATCAAGGATTAACATTTAAGATTCATATCACAGCTAAAAATCATCTTTTTCATCAAAAAGGAGGTCCAGTGCGCCCACACCGGGTTCAGTGCGCACGCACTAAGCCTCTGTACGTAAAACTGGAATTCTGTTCATCCAGTGCGCACGCACCAGCACTCTGTATGTAAAATATCACATTCGGTTCTCTCAGGTGTGTCCAAGACTGGCTTGTGCGCCCGCACTGCTGCGCGGCAACTTCCAAAAACTCGCTTTTGACCTCTAATCGATCCCTATTCATTCCCAAACTTGTTCAACATCATAATATTCGAAAAATAGCGAAAAAACACAAATTTTATCTACCATAACAACTCTAAATATTTAGGCAACACGAAGGTAGCAATTCTAGCATAATAATCATCTCAATCCTAACATAAACCGTAATCAACTTGTAGGAAGACCCTCTTATTTTTAGCAAGCTAATCCAAGTCCAAAACTCGTAAAATGCGAAGCAAAGGATCCTTCCTTCAGCGAGAAAAACTATGTGATCAATCCAAAACCCGATTAGATTCGATCACACGCTTCTAAACAACAAAACTACGAAAAGTATGAGTTTTTATCTTCAAAACTCATCCAAGAACACATCTAGGTCGAAATTGCATACCTTAACAAAGCCATGAACTTGAGTATTGAAACGACGCTCTTTCACTTGATTCATTCCAACGCCTACTTGAATGAAAGCGGTTGAGAAACGGCTTGAAAATTGGAAGAAATCTCCTAGCCCTTTCTCTTGCTCTCACGCCGCCTCTCTCTTTTCAACGTAGGGAGACATTCTGATTTTTTTTTGTTATGAGAACTAATGAGATTTATTTTCCTTAAATAGATAAACTCCCAATAGTTAACCTAATCTCTTAATTTCCTTAACTACCCTTATTATTAAATAATCATATTTTCCCAAATATACATACATATTTCGACTTTTTATATATATATATATATGTGTATATATATATATATATATATATATATATATATATATATATATATATATATATATATATATATATATATATATATATATATATGTATATATGCACAATATATATATACACATAAAATACTTTAATCCGTAAATCATAATATTTTATTTTTCGTAAAAAGACACGTCTATCATTTTTTGAAAAGTCGAGATATTACACTCGATGTCCGAAAACAGAGCGTTAAAAAAAAAATTAATAGAGTAGTAGAGTTATGATGAATCATAAAGAGGATAAAAATAAAAGAGAATCATAAAAGGATTCACCAAACTAAAAATCATAAAGGAAACGGATAAAAATACATTAGACCTTTTCAAAAAAATAAAAATACATTAGACAAAAATTGATTCAATATTCAAACAGGGCTGACATCTTCTCTGTAATATACACAGATTACAGTCTGCAAAAAGATTCACTTGCTTTTTAAGCTGGAAAAAGCCAAAACGTACATCAATTAAAAAAAATTGTTTATGTCCACAAATAGCAGACAAAGTCTGTTACATAAAAAAACAAAACAGTTCCAAGCAAAACAGTATTCATGTGTAAACTTAATAATAAACAATAGACAAAGTAATATTGGTACAAAAAGAATTAAATTTACAAACAAGTATCAATGTTTCTGTTTCTGTATACCGAGATTGAAGACTGCATCACTATTTTTATTTTATTATTATAGGAACATCACTATTGAATTAGAGTCACCTAAATGTAGACAAAAAAAAAAATCTTACAGTACCCTAAAAAAAAAAAAAATCTTACAATATAGTTTACTAATTAAATTTAATGGGAAATTAGGGATAATGACACAATCAAATATTTTTAAGAATACGGACAATTTACATATTTTTATATGAGAAGAGACAATTGCGTAATTTTTATAGCGAGAAGAATGACGAACAAATCACGCTAAAATCGGTGAATCTCCCAATGAATCCCAAATCGGTGAATTTCCACGTGAATCCCGAAAATCGGTGAATTTAAACAATGAATTTTGAAAATTAGTGAATTTCAAAGTGAATTTCGGCGATGAATTTAAATAATGAATTTGATAAATGAATAAATAGTTTTGTCCTTTATGCAAAAGTTTCAAAAATCTATTCTACTTAATTGATGAAATATTTATGTCCCTTCTCCATAATTCCCCTAAATTTAATAATGTAATGTCATGTTATGGATAACGAGTCCTTCTCGGAAAAAAAAAAAAAAAACTTTCGACACGTGACATTTAGGCGATCTCTAAATCTAATATAAGTCTCATGTCGTATTAAAAAGCGATTCTAAATATCTTTCACTAACAAATTCAAAGGTTTACAAGTGTTGTCAAACTAAATCATAAATAATTTACTAACATTAATTACAACTCAACTTGTCCAAAAAAAAAAGTCTTGATCGTAAAGAACTTCATATATTCATTCCTAAACTTGCTCTTTATATTTATCATCCAACCCGCTTTTAACATGTATTTCTTCTTATTCCAAATAAAGGAATGAACACTGAGTTGGATACTCCGTAAAGAGAAAGAAAATCGAAATATAGATTCATATATGTCGGATGTCGGAGACATAACATAAATCCATTTCATCCAAATTTCATAAAACTTTTCAAAGCCATTACTTGAGACATTAGGAAAACTACTTTTAAGACATAACTTGAAGAATACGTAAAACACATTTAAAAGCATATCTTGAACGTAAGTAAACTCACTTAAACCACATCATATAATGCATGAAAAACATGGACTATTAACTATGTTTAGTTCATCTTACACGTACTTGCTTGTTTACATTAATTACATACTTATTATGTTTAGCCTGCTGATCAAATTTACATAAGCCATCTATTAAACCCATAATGTATTTGTCCACTAACTGTAACATGTTCATGGTTTGTCTGTCATGATCTTATTTCTTACTTGCTTAACATATCCATGTCATTTTCTTTTCTGTTCATGTTTCATGTTCTTGTTGACTTAACATAAGGGCTTGGTGCAACACGGGTAATATGACTAGTATACATCCAACGTGGATCTGGGTCACGGTACCCTGCTCGGTACATCGACTTAGGACGACATAATAATACAACTTGTCCAAAAAATTAATGGTAACACCCGAACCTAGCCGAGCTCGAGCCGAACCGAAAGACCGGACGGCGGCGGCGGCACACATGGAATCATTCAAGTCAGTGGCGGATCCAGGAATTTATTTCAGTGGTGTCACCGGAGTCTAAAACTATATCTTTTATCTAAAAAAATTCATTAAGTCACAGAGTCTAAAACATCAATTTTATCGCAAACAATGACTTTTTAACAACAAAACTACATAATTTTAATACTAAAAAAATTTTTTTTTTTTTTTTTAAAAAAAAATTGAGTGGGGTCACGTGACCCCCCCCCCCCCCTTGGGTCACGTGGATCCGCCCCTGATTCAAGTCATCTCTCATGCATAAAAGTGCTTAGCTCCTTAGGAACATTTAAATTTCCAACGTGAGAGAATGGAGTGAGGTGTTCCCGAAGTCTAGGGACGTTACAAAAACATCGGAGTAATCCTTTGGTTGTTGGATCAGCGCCAGGCGAAAAATGTAAAAGACAAAATGGGCCTTACAACCCTGACGGGCCGAAATAAAGAAGCAGGCCTACGACGAAACCAAGGAAAGCTGAACGTATTGCTCAAAAAATCCATACGCTGGACACATCAGCATATATTCTCTCATTTCTTCTTATTTAGAGGGAAGAAAGAGAATAAGTGATATAACATACTAACAGTACCAACATTGAGCGAAACAAATTGCAGAGCAACAACAATCTCTGAAAAACCGTCGTCGGACGGTGAAGAACTCGGCGGAGCAAAGATGACAACTACTCTTGACGAAATTGGTGAGAATTTATTTTCTTTATCTTTTGTTCTTGTGTTCTTGACTTCTTGGACCTGCCATTTTCTGCTAGCTAATGGATTTTGTTTGTGTTTATTGATTTTCGGTTGGTTTTGATTAGATTCTGTTTGGTTTTCTTTTTTTCAGTTTCTGACCTGACAAACAAGTATGGTGCTCTCTTTTGCGCTTCGATTATAGTTCTTATAATCGTCTTTGCTATTGTTAGTAGCAATATGGCTTGGGTGTCTAATTACTGGAATCGGAAGAGGGTGGGGAAAGCTGTGCTCTGGTTCGTCGGTTGTTGTACATTTATCATCCTCTACATGAGTGCAATAAACCCAAATCCAAAAGTCGATTTCACTATCGGTCCTATTCCGATATTCATCGTCGCTTGGTTGGACTGTCTTGTTTCCGTTATAGCACTGAGGGTCACTTACTATGTGAATGGGAATGACAATAGCAGATATGTTAGATGGTCTACACATTCCCTTGAATGTATTGCTTTATTCAAGACTGGGCTTGCAATGTCTACCTTTAGCGGCCAATATCGTACTGACATCGGATCCACTATAAATTCTTTCTACAGTGCGCCCGCTACTTTCATTCCCTACGCCCAGAAAGCGGTGAGTTGAATTATCTTGATTTTTTTTTTAAAAAGAGTTTTCTTGATTATTACTATTATATTCTTTATTAGAGTTGTAAGTTGAATTTGAATTTATTAATATTATTATTATTAATAAAAAATATCTTGGTAGTTGGCTCCGCTTCCACCCAGTAGAAGAACAAAGAAGGCGGCAGAGAGAGAGGAGTAAGAGGAGAGCCACCGCCACCCAAGGCAAACGTCGTCGTTAGAGGAAGAGGATGTGTCCATCCGTATGTGAATGTGGAGTTATTTGTCTGCATTAGTATGTTTTGCTTTTTTCTTTTCTTTTCTTTCCTTTCTTTCCCGTTAGCTATCTGCGTTCCTGTTTCAAAAATTGAAGTTTCCAGTTTCCAGTTTCCCAGTTTATATATATGATGAAGTAGTATGTTTTTTTTTGACGTCAAATTGTGTTGACCTTGGTCTTAAAAAAAAATGTGTAGACCTCTCATTCTTGATTAGTAAGTGTGGAATGCGGATTTTGGGCATAAGTCCCCACGCGCCTTAGTCAGATAGCCTGGGGGGAGGAAATGTTACCGCTACGAAACGTCATAATAATTGTTAAAACGAGCATAACAAGCATGGTGATAAATAGTGTCATAATAAAACGCACACATTAAATTGTACAACATGTTTCTGGATCATTGATTATGACGTGGCCTATTATTGATTTAAATGAAAATCGATAAAATCAATCATAGAAAATGCTGTTATGGTATTTTGTTGTGGCACAAACATTTCTCAATCCGTTGCGATGTTTTGTCACGTCTTGTTGTTTTTTTTTTTTTTTTTGGTTATGTTTTGCAACACCTCCAAATACCCAAATATAATTATGTGTAAAGAACCGAGCCGAATATTAAAATTTTAAGTTTATGGTTGTTTAATAAATGATATAAATATTATCATTATGTTATAAAATAAATGGTAAAAGGAATATAAAGCAAGGAAGTAGAAAAACAATAAACTTTTATTCACTTTTTCTTTTCATCTCTACCAAACTCTATTACAATTCTGGGATATATATATACTACAAGATGGAGATGAATCAATTATAATGTAACTATTAATATTGTACCTCATGACTCTACATCTCTCATAACCATCTTATATTAACTCTTGCAATAAACAACATTGATAAACATTCACTCAATAATTATCATAACACATTATGCTATTTACATTAATCTATTGCTTGCGTTTGAGCCGAGCTCACCTCATTCAAAGGGCGGATGTAACGCCCCGAACCCCCGGTAGGATAGCGTTAAATGAGTCATAAATTACCCGGTCAACTGCTTAGACTGCCGTCCTCGTTTTGTCTAAAAGGGTCAACCCGAGTTGACAAGACCTTTATATCTCACACTTATATGGTGGTGATGTGTTTTCTCACTTCCAATGTAGGATATCACATTCTCCCCCCTTATAAGGGACTGACGTTCTCGCCAGGTCGGCCAAAACCTGTCCATGTGGACTTGTCCCAGTTCGTCTCTACCAGATGAGTCTAGAGGTGGCATGTGGCACTTAGCTTCGTCTAGAGGTGGCCTGTGGCATTTAAATTCGTCTGATAGTCGGCTCTGAATACCATTCTGTAACGCTCCCATTCCCGGACACCGAGTCCATATCCGATAAAGAAACATTCGGCACGTATAATATTAATTAAATCAATACTATACGTAAGCCTCTACTACGTTGTATCGAGTTTGGCATTAACGGAAGCTAAAAGACTCGGGTATATTTTTTTTTGAAAGAATTACAAGAATAGAAATGCAACATTCTAAAGGTAGAAATGTAACTTAAACAACAACGAAGTTACAAACTTTACGAAAGTACGATGTCTAACAAAAGTACACCATCTTATTTTACAACAAACTTCCCAAAGAAAAGTACAAGAAGTATCTAGAAGAAGAAAAAAAAAGCAACGTCAACATAGTCATATACAACAAATAAGAAAAGATGACTTCATCACAACATCCTCAAATATCGTCCTCAAAATCCTCATTGATTTCTTGTTCAACCTATTCATCTTCTCAGCCCAAGCTCACAAAACAAATATACATTCGAGGTAAGTATAAAGGTACTTAGTAAAATATATAAGCTATTGTATTAAACATATGAAGTATTATCACGATTATTAAGTTATCTTCATGAAGCCGACCCAATCTAGGGTTCACTTCATGTACATCAACATGTCGTGACTAGACGATTCTATCTAAACTTATCTTTGTTATACCCGCATCCAAGAGCACTACGCATGGTGTATATCCACCATGAGATATCGTTTGCAACGTAATAGTGGATCACATTGATAGCCACGGGTTTAACTCGATAGTGTACGCGTTCGGCGAAGTCCCTATACCATTCAGCTGTTTATAGGCCAGCCGAACTGTTCACTTTTACTGACCGCCCACACATCACGATATAGACTTATGTCTAACCAAGAATAACATGGTGTTTAAACTTTTACTACACAAATATGTATTTATTATTCATTAATTAACCACCTATATGTTTCAAGGTAAACCTCACCTTAAGAAGCTCTACTCCCTCACTTAGTGTTAGGAAATCAATCGAGTAGCGCAACGAAAATTTAAAAATTGATTTTCCAATCCAGGATCGACTTTGTTTAAACAATAAACATATAAGAGAGGGGACGGTAAGACTACCTTGGTTGATTTAAAAGATCGACGCTTTGACCATCCGGTAGGAGTAGATGTGTGCGAGCCGTCCACGTGTCCGGCCTCTACCAAGAATCCACACGAGCACCTCGCCGGAATCCCGCCAAGGATTGCTATCATCGAAAAACTCGGCATGTGCTAGGTTCGACCTTTTCTCTCTATAATCTCTCTCTCAGAAACTCTCTTATTTTTCTCACAAAACAATTAGCTCTTGGAATAATGGTGTACAAAAGAGCTAACCAATCCTCCTATTTATAATAGAAAGTGGCGCCATCTAGTCTCCCAACTGATTGGGATTAGCTTCTTGTAGATTGATGAGAAAGAAAAAAAATTCCTAATAAAATAAGGAAAATCTCTTTGATTGATTTATCTCATTTAATATTCAATATCTTATATTAAATATATTTTCAAGATATATATTGACAATATCTCATTTTGAATATATCTTACTATATTACCATAAATATAATTTTCCAAAATCAATTATTATCCAATATTAATATTATGGTAATCTTATTAATTAAATTGTACAATCCAAGTGTATATTATACACAAGAAAGTGGCGCCCCATATGCCAACTAATTGGCTTCCGGAACATTCTTTAATTAATATAATACTATCATTAATTAATTTGTAGAAGACATATATATCATATACATATATATAGTCGACACATACATACAAATATGTATATTTAATTAATCAACATAATTAATATCTTGTATTATATTTATTCATAATAAATAAATACCACCATATTAATTTACCACTATAACCTTTATAGTATGAGACAAAACTTTCTTTATTTGGTTATCAACTATAACCACATTTTAATTTGACTTGATGTTCATATGTGTGTGACCCTATAGACTTCCGAATATGCTGGCCGTAGACATAAGGCGCAATTACGAAAATACCCTTCACCTCTAATGATCACGGATAACGTCTAGCAACACGTCCATGACCCCCAATCATCAGAAGAGTCTACGCAATGACTACTACCTTTCATGTGCTCGGTTAGCGTGTAAATAGAATCTATCGCTGTAATAATATCCATACGATCGTATCCCATAATCTGGATATCAGGCTCTCTCGGAATAACTCATTTACTCCTACTTTCCAAAGATTCACGAGAACTAGACATTCCTTATGGGAAGGTCCTTTCGGATATTCACTCCTACTCATAGGGTATGCGATTCCCAGACGACCTAACATGTATACTCCGCATGCTTCAGTATCATACCGAATCACTACTGCATGATTGCCCTATGGCTAAGGGAAACCTCAATAGTGTCAAAGCATGACAATCCACACCGTGATGCCATGTAGACTCCGGTCCTAAGGATAGTTACACAACCGTTACATAGTGTGACACTTAACAGTGTAAGTGGGTCAGTCTAACGTACGGATTCTTTAATACACGTCCACGTACTGTCCAAGTGTCTATACACTTCGATAGACGAGATCTATCCCTGCTCTTATAAACAGAAGACATCTAATACGTGCTAGCCTGTTTGTACTATCAATGCCCTGTTTAATAGTACTTAGGGCACTCCCAGCAGAGACCACAAATTTTATCCCTAAAATAATATAAAATAATACACATCCCTATTTTACAACATCTCAATTCAAAAACCTCTACAACAGCATCCCTATCTTTATCTTTATCCCTATAACATTTCAAATAATATTAAATAATACATATTCTACCTCACAACCCTATTTATACACATTAAATATTTATTATTTCACTCCAGCAACATCCCTATCCTTATCCCTATAATTTGTAACAATTAAATATGTTTAGTATAAGGAATAGTGCATCCCCACAAGTAAGGATGCACTGTTCATATCCCTAAAAATAAATAGGGATAGGGACTCTGTTGTAGGAGCTATTTGAGGCAAAACTCTATTTTTTATCTTCATTTTAGGGATAGGGCACCGTATAGGGCTTCTGCTGGGAGTGCCATAAGCCTGGAGACATTTAAGTATCAAACTTATTAAAGTGATTAGAGATCTCATCAACCATAATCGCCTATCATGGTTTCTCTTTCACAGTTTAAAACTAAGGACATTATCATCTAACAATTCATAATTGGTTTTTTAAAAGAACAAATATATGATAACAGAAAAACCATTTATTATATATGTATAATCATACAGAAATAGTAGAAATGATCCGACCCAGTCGGATCCGGTCCAACCCAGTTGGGTTTAGGACACTATTTCAACAATCTCCCACTTGGCCTAAAACCAATCACTCGCACACACAAGACCAAGTTGAACACAAGCATCTCATGTAATACTCGCAACCAGCCCTAGCCGTGAACAGATTACTATCCGTGGGGACTCATACTATCTTCATACCATGCTCCAAATAACCAAGTCAAAAGGAACCGCCTCAACACACATGAATCTCTGATAAGACCCTGGTCCTTGCTTCAAGCAATGAATCCACAACTATATCAGCTATATAGTAAATATGGAAGAACCGAGAAATGTTCAGGAATGAACCTCTACGATCCACGTATTGCTTCCGCTGGGCCTCCAGACGCTACTGTGATTTGGCTTAGTTGTAGAATTTATAGTGATCACTTGCTGAGAACATTTCCAACTCACTGCTTCACTTAACCAAAGTGACTGCAAACCCAGACTGTAGCTCCCACTCACCTTCATAAGACTCAGGATATACGTCTGTATATCTATATTTATCCGATTCCAAGTTTCGATAAACTAGGAAACCATCCTTAACTTGTTTAAGGATATTCTCGACATTCACTAGCTTTACTTTCATACTTGCTCATGACTCTTCATGGACTATGAACGTCTAGCATTGCTTTTATGATGGTTCATATCGCATTAGAAAATGAAACCTTCCATAAGCATCATCTTTCACCTTATCTTTAGGACCAACGTCCTAACATAGATAGATCTTGAGAACACCGGCCAACAGTATCTTATGTCGCGATCTATGCTAAACTATTTTAGCATCACATCTATATAGGTAAACTATAAACTAATAGCAGTTAAATCTATCCCTATAGATTCTTATTTCTAAAGATAAAAACTGCTAATCCAAGTGCTTTCGTAAAGACCTTGAACTACCAAACATTGATTGACTGTGACATGGGGTGATAATTCCCGAGAGAGATATCAAGTACCTTACTCAAAAAGCGTAACGCACTCTCACTATCCCTCTTGCACATTAGGCATATCCCTTCATTTGACTAAATCAAACTCCTTTGATTATCAAACAAAGAAATTGTCTAGAAAACTTGTTTGAGTCCATAAGTGGATCTCGTGAGGCTCGCATATCATGTTATCGTCTATGAACTTCGAGCTGTTTGCCCAACGTCTTCAACATTATCATATATAGCCATGATACGATGTTATAACAAGCATAATCTGAATAGAATCGGGCTCACCGGAAGCATAAAGATAATTACAAGGTTTACACCCGTCCTTGCCCCTTCACTTTACTGACCTTATGGTAATCGTATTACCATCCATGTTAGCCTTCGGGGACATTCCTTCTGTAAGACATACTAGGTTCACAACCTGGTTGTCACTGATGGAATCTACTTCAGATATTATGGCTCCTAGCCACATCTCTCAATTTTGCCCTTCAAACATTGTTTCATAATTCGTGAGATATTCATTCTTCAAGATGTACATACCAGCAACCTTTTCAGGCTTGAAGTTATCCACAGACTTATAGAACATTTGTGTGCACTGAGCAGTGTTCTACACATCATCACTATGTGGCGTCTGCTCACGTTCCTATGGTTGAATTTCTCCTTGTGGCTCTCAAGCTCTTTTGAGATCTCACTTACTCTCACTATCTCTTCTGGAATAAATACCTTCTTTAGAAGACAACATGTTTGGAGACAAACCTTTTGTTCCACGGGAAAGTAGACAATATCTAGCGTACTTGCCAAGACATTCCACAAAGTTGCATATGTCGTACTAGGCTCCAAGCCTTTCTGACTTTGCCTCTGACAACTTCAAATCATCGGTTAAGACAGAATCGACATTATCCCCTTCCATAACTAATATGGAATTTATTCAACCTTATTCTTTGGAACTCGGTTAAGTATATGTTTTGATTAAGGACACTATCCCAAAACGGGTAAGGGATTCTTTGCATGGTTTATGTCATAACTTTATCGTATAAAGTGTTGCTTACATTTCGGAACCGCAATCCGATCGCGCATCTCAAAATGATATCCTTTTAGGGAGAATCTGATTCCTTTTCATACGACTTCTGAAACACCCCCCAGTTATTAATTGCTTCAATCTAATTGCAGATTAACTCCTAAGTTTCATTTATCTCATATTCGTACTAGCTCGAACTTTTCGGGCTTTCAGAATTATCGTACTTCAATAAGTACATTCAACTATTTCTAAAATAGTCCAAGAGAGATAAACAATTATTTATGGTATAAATTGTCATATGCCAACAAGTATAAATATGTTTAGGCCCTAGTCAATTTTCTAGATTTTATAACCATTTTCATAAAAGGGTATTTTAGTCCTTTTTCGATAAAAGACGTATAACCCACATGATTCATAATCATATGGTTCAGACGTCATCAGAATGACAGCTAATCACACGATTCCTCTCCATAGAGACTATGTTTAGAACAACCACAAAATATTAAGGATGACAGTCATACAAATACTTAGTTGAGATTTCATCACCTATATCAGCTATATAGTGACACTATTCTAGTATGTTAGATTCAGTGACCGTTCAACCTTATCGGAACAACAGTTATTCCTTACAATTGAATATGCCTACTAAATCCTAACAAATAACTGAACTCATGTTCTTCATAAGAACCGGAACATAATAATGTTTATTTAGTTCGCTTATCAGTCTACTAGATTCAGAATACAATACCGAAAATGTCGCAACGTTTGCTTCACTCTTCGTGTCTTGGTGTATTCCGTATTTTAATCTTTCTAATCATACTCGTAAGATATCATATATCTACGAGTTGACTTAAACTTAGATAGATTTATCTCAACACACTTGCCTAGAATAGAGACTTCAATACGATCTCTTATTTTAAGCACATGCCCTAACTTTCCTTTTTAATCCCTCAAGCACTTGTAGAATATTTCTTAATTTAGTCTTCATAAGACTTAAGAAAAATCATAAGAATTGTTTCTTCAATTTCCTTTCATAAAGAAAATCCAACGTTTGTTAAATAGTATATTTAACCTTTTTGAATCATATTCACAACATGAACTATTTAATTTACTTTCAAGCAATGATTAAAGAATTAAGTCGATACTTAAATCTTACAATTTTGAAAACAACCTTTCCAAAATTCGACGTGGTCATCCTTATCCAATCCATCTAGTGTTTGAATAATCATCATCGTATTACGGAGTGACCCATTGGATATCGTTATATCCAATATGTGAGCTTCCGTTAATAATTAAAGTATTAGAGGACTCCATAAAATATGTAGCATCCTTGTCTTCAACTACGAAAACGTGATTGCTCATGTCATTGCTTATTTTAAAAAAATTAAAATTACTTAACCAACTTGAGAACGTTTCTCAAAAGGCAACAGTCATTTAGTTTTGGTTTTTAACTATCGAGAATACAAAACATAAATAAATTTTGATAAAACTACAACATAAAATAAAGATAAAAGAGTGTTGTTGTTTATACATGCAAAATCAAAGATGGTCTTTGGGATTATGATTTTGCTCCCACTAGTCAACTGCTATCAATTGACTTTCAAGAATTTCCCAAAATTCTTTAGTGGCTCGAATCCTATCTAGTTGACTCGATCCCCGACGTGGGCTGATCGACCGGGTCAATTTCGACGGGTATGTACTTCTTACCAATCGCGTCCAACGTGACTTCCAATGGTTTGACTAGTCAACTCTTTGACAATTCACATCGTCTGTGTGATAGTCAACCTCATGTCTCTAAAATCAGACGGTCCTGACGTGGGCCAATCACTGCAAGATTCTTAGTCGAGTCGTAACCCAAGTATTCATGAGATCTCATAACGATCATATCTCGATAATGACGATATACCCGAGGTAGGTCAACTCCCGACGTGGGCCGATTAGTTGGATCCGAACAAGGGCTCTTCACCGTCACTATAATATTGGGAGACATATTATAACTCGATTTTTGTCGTGGGAGTAATTTTAAATTAATTCACTTAATTACGGTCTCATCTATTATGTGCATATTACTACAATATCATATAAACTAAAACATGCACAACATTCCGCGCACAATATAACCGGTATGATCATGGACTTTTCTAGTGCGCTTTGAATACAAACTGACGAAACCGCGGGCCACAATTAAAGGTAGCCGCAACCACCAATGGATCTTTGACATGCGCCATCTCCATGAATCTTATCGCCTTTCTTTTGGTCTTAATCATTGTCTTCTATTTATTTTTACATAAAAAATCTATCTAATAAATTTTACACCCGCCACACACGCGGGGGGGTGGCGCTAACGGGAGTGGGACAATGCATAAATAAAACTAGGACACGTTCTTCATAACCGCCTATGACAACAATAAAAACCAACAGAAAATAAAGCATTCATATCTTTCCTATTGGTCGAGTCCATGATCAATCGGGGTCTATATAATCATATTATATCTACTATCTAATCCATACATTCAACATCTTATGAAAAAGATAAAATTTAAATTTTAACTACTTGGGTCTTATAGCATCCAATCAAATAATTAATTAACGATTTAATTAATTATTGCTTTAATCGAAATAATATTAAGCATTAATAATAATTCGATTTTTAATTCTAATTTTCTAATTTAAAACTATTTTAAACAAAATCAAAATTGCATATACTATGAACTATATTGAATCATTGAGATACACAAAACAAATTGGAGCAGCCACATGGAGCAGCAGCCGACGGCAGCCAAGAAGCCGCCGCCGCCGCCAATCGGCCGAGCCTACCACCGCCGCCAGTTTTTTTTTTCTTCTGTTTTTTGTGTATTCGATGAATCACTATCATGCATCTTTAATTATTCGATTAAATTAACTACGCAAAAAAAATAATGCTTATTGCTTAAGATCGAAGACCGCTCCGATACCAATGTTAGGAAATCAATCGAGTAGCGCAGCGGAAATTCAAAAATTGATTTTTCAATCCAGGATCGACTTCGTTTAAACAATAAACATATAAGAGAGGGGACGGTAAGACTACTTTGGTTGATCTAAAATATCGACGCTTTTGTTGAATAGGTGTCCTAAACCCAATCGGGTTGGACCGGATCCGACCGGGTCGGGTCAATTACAGTCTGTTTAGTTCATGTAATAACTTGATTACGATTAATAAAAACACTTTTGTTATTATATATTGTTTATCTTCATATTATTTGTTGTATATATATAGTAACGCCCCTAGTGTCGAATCAGATAGAGAAACCATAATATTGATTATGGTTGATGAGATCTCTAACCACCTTAACAAGTTTGATACTTAAAATGTCTCTAGTCATATGTACTTTCAAACGGGACATTGATAGTAATGATTAGACTATCACGTATTGGATGTCTTCTATCATTGAAGATAGGGATAGATATCGCTCATCGAAGTGTAGAGACACTTGACGGCGATGCGTGGACGTGTATTAGAAAATACGTACGTTAGACTGACCTGCTTACACTAAGTGTCACACTATGTGGCAGTTGTGTAATTATCCTTAAGACCGGAGTCTTCATGGCATCACGGTGTGGATGGTCATGCTTTGACACTATTGAGATTTCCCCTATCCATGGGGCGATCATGCGGTAGTGATCGGGTGTGATACTAAAGCATGCGGAGTATACATGATTGGTCGTGCGAGAATCGCGTATCCTATGATTAGGAGTGAATATCCGGAATGACCTTCTTATAAGGAATGTCTTGTTTTCAAGAATCTTTGCAAAGTGTGAGTAAATGTGTTATTTCAAGAAAGCATGATATCCAGATTATAAGATACGATCGTTAATGTATTGACACTCGAGATACGATCGTATGGATATTATTATAGCGATAAGATTGTAAGTTACACGGTAATCGCTTTCACATGAAAGGTAGTAGTCATTGCTTTTGACTCTTCCGATGATTGGGGGTCACGGTGTGTTGCTAGACGCTATCCCGTGATCGTTAGGCATGAAGGGCATTTTCGTAATTTGCACTTTGTGTCTACGGCCAATATATTCGGAAGCCTATCGGGTCACACACATATGAACTTCGAGTCGGATTAAAATAAGGTTATAGTTGATAACCAAATAATGAAAGTTTATCTCTAGACTATAAAAGTTATAGTGGTAAATTAATATGGTGGTATTTATTTATTATATATGAATAAATAAAATACAAGATATTAATTATACACAAATTATATTAATTAAAGAATATTCTGGAAGTCGATTTATTGACTATAAGGGCGCCACATTGAAGTGTACAAGATACACTTGGATTGTGCACTTTAATTAATAAGATTACCATAATATTAATATTGGATATTAATTGATTTTGAAAAAATAGATTTATGGTAATAAGATAATTATATTCTATATACGATATTGGCAAAATTAATTATCATAAAAGAGATAAATCAATTAAATCGATTTTCCTTATTTTTATTGGGAAAATGTTTTCTTCTCCTCCGCTATACATGGGGCACCCCTCTCACTATAAATAAGAGGTGAGTGTCAAGCTCTTTTGTACATCACAATTGCAAGAGCTAATAGTTCTTGTGTAAAATAGAGGGCTTCCCATAGAGAGTTAGAGAGAGGAAAAAGACCGGTATAGCAGCTGGAGTTTTTCCGATAGCAATCCAAGAAGATTCCGACGAGGAGTTCATGTGGATCAACGATAGAGGCCGGACGCGTGGACGGCTTGCGCACAGTACTACTCTCCGTTGACGGTCAAAGCGACGATCTTATAGATCATCCAAGGTATAACCGTCAAACTACTTAAAGTGTTTATTGCATTAATCGATGACGATCTAGACAAGGAAATCAAAATTTTAATTTCCGCTGCGTTAAACTAGCGATTTTCTAATAGTTTTGACCGTCCGATAGGAGTAGATGTGCGCGAGCCGTCCACGTGTCCGGCCTCTACCAGTAATCCACACGAGCACCTCGCCGGAATCCCGCCAATGATTGCTATCAGAAAACTTTGACTGCTAGGTCGACCTTTTCTATCTCTATAATCTCTCTCAATGAAGCTCTCTTATCTCTATAATCTCTCTCAAAAAAGCATGAGTCAGCATCTTCGACTTGGTGGAGTTTCATAGAGCCTCTGATTTACATGCGAACAACTGAAAAAAATTAATATTTCACATATCAGTCATAGCATTCAGGTTTAGAAGGATAATCATAGAGAAATTTCCGGGCAATGCAATGCAATACCTGAGGACAAATATGCTCCAGAAGAAATTGCGGCATCAGCTTCATTTAATGTGTTTCTCCAATCACAAACTCTCCTAAAGTCTATGCATTTGCTCAAGTGCTTCTCTACAAAGTGCAGCTTCTGTAGCTCGTCTTGATCTGCCTTATGCCTAGGGATACAAAGGTGACTCCGTGGGTGAATAAAATATTAAGTTGGATCCAAATGGATCCAAATCAGATCGAAACCAAACGAGCGAATTAGATGCTTATCGCGCAATGAAGGATAAACAATTCAGATGAACGTAATTCAGCAAAGTACATTTCTCTAACTAACCGGGCATGCATCAACCAACTAAAGGAAGAATTCATAGGAATCTGAAAACTATAAAACTCAAAGCTATACACATAGTCAGCTTCTGGATTCCATAATTGCTATTAAGTTAACCAAACAAAAACCAGTGAATGACATCATTTGAGCAAAAAGATGAATATCACACCTCTTATAAAATAGATTCTTCATACAAAAAAAAATCCAGCACTGTCAGCAGACACAGGACAGCTTTTCAGCTGCCCTAAATCTCCCATTCAAATGATCCATGGGATACTTAGAAGAGATAAAACAAGAGCAAAAAGAAATGCATAATCAAATAGACAGTAAAGATTGAACCTTTTTTTCCAATCAAACTCACCTAATTAGTAAAGATCCCAAACGATGGCGTGCCCTGACATATCCCAAACGATGGCGTGCCCTGACATAACCCGGATCCAATTTAATTGCCTCTTCACATTCACTCACTGCCTCCGGTTGTTTGGAGTATTTTTGCAATAATCAAAACAAACTAAATTTATAAAACCGATACTTATAATGCAAACCAACCCCTAACCGACCGAATATCGGGTAGTTGTTAGTACAGTAGGATAAGTAAGGGTGTCGATCCACAGGGAGATGGTTTTTGATGATGTTTTATGGTTTAGATTCAGCGGTAAAACGAGCATAGACAGAGAATCAAAGTTGATTCAAAGCTATGAAAGGATTGTTTGGACTGGAAATTAAAGTGCAGGGAAGTTAAATTAGCAGAACAGGGAAATAAACTAAGGCTTGAATCTGTGAAACTAAACAACAAACGAATTAGGAAAGGTGGCAAACATTGGTTCAGCAATTTAATCAACAATAAAAGCTCAATTACAATCAACAACAGTGTTTTTCAACAAAGGTGGGTTCACCTTATCAAATGCAAAAACGATTAATTTCTTAACAACGTTTGTATCAATTAACGATCTAGGTGTGCAATCTCTCGATTAACAACCCGAACAATTAATTCAGCAACTTTCGTCATTGGGCTAAAACTAACTGCTCAATCAATTTAGCAAGATGATCTAATTTCATAAACTTTCATTCATGAAGCATCACAGAATCGTTATCTTTCGATGTAAACGAATTGAAACAAATAAAGCAAGCTAAATGATCTAACCTTTGTTGAAGAACACAAGATTAATTATAAGAAAACCAGGATTGTTGATTACAATTGCATCCCCACGTTTGCCAGAAGCTGTTTAGCTACCCATGGAATGATTGATTACAATGCTTGAAGAGAAATCCATAAAATCTATACTAAAAACAAGTGAATTGAATCTACTTTTGAATCTGTTTGAGCTCGAGAAATCTCGATTTTTCGATCTGGGAAGAAGATGAAATCTCATAATAATGATACTCCCCTATGTGATTACAACCGGGGGCTATTTATAGAAAAACAAGGAAATCTGCAGACTGAACGCTGGTTTCACATATGGAACGCCCGTTCTACAAGATGAACGCCCGTTCTGAGCACGTTCAAACTCTCTGAATCAGACTTTTCTTCGTGGACGCCCGTTTGATCTTTTAAACGTCCGTTTTCCTTCTGCAACTGAATTCAGTTGTATGAAACGGTTTTGCAACTGCCTTTTGTCCCACTTGTTGATCTCTCTCCTCTAACAACTTGGAAACCACTTGATCTTATCCTTTATGGCTCTTATCTTTTATCCACCTCATCCTTGTGATGTCAACATTATCTATATCATAAATATTGCAAAACATAATACAATTCCAAAATAGTATGAAATTCATAATTAACCCAAAAAATTAAAGTGTATTTGCAATTTATTATTTAAAAACCACTTTACTCAATAATTCCATTTTAGGTCCAATTCCAATGCAAATATTACTAATGTGGAGAAATTTTATAGGAAAAATATCATAAAATGTCGTATGAAATAGCCCTTAACAACTCCCCCACACTTAGCTTTTTGTTCGTCCCGAACAAAACAATACATAAGCATTGCTCGAGATGAAAATGCATCTTTAGCAAATACAGAACATATTCGGTAGTTTAGAGATTCATCCAAGTGTATGTGTGTACTGCCGTAATAAACTTTTGCTAAATCCATACTCGAAAACTAATCAAGCAAAACTAGCCAATCATCCCATTCCAATTAGAAATAAAAACGATTGTCACAAGCGCTTCACAAAAATATACAAATTTGAGAATAATAATAGGAGGTATTTAGAAATATTTCCGACATAATTAGAGGATGGTCCCTTCAACATATCTTCAGGTTCTACTGGGGATAAAGTGCATGGTAACTAAACCCTTAACTTATTCATAGTAACATTTTTTCGATTTTTATATCACTTCAGATAAGCTTTTACCCGTCATAGTAGAGTAGGACATTTCGAGATAATCCCCTATCTACTCAAATCATAAGGCAGCTTTTTTTTCTGACTGTCGTAAGCTCTTGGTCGTCATGGTGGAATAGGACATACGTGGTATACCCTACCGCACTCAAATCATAAACCAGCTCCGACACACACAATTAAGTTCATTGTTCGAGATTTACGGTGGCGGTAGTGGGTTAACGTGCTAAAAGCACTTCAAACCTACTGAGCATAACACCTCAATCAATGATATATTTATTGATTCATAAGCAAGGACATTAGTCACCATTCACTTACCACTTTCAAACTTACGGATATTCACAGTATGACATACTCTAATTCCAAATACTGACTATTAAAATTTCCAAAATTTGTATGCATGCAAAGGACGTGTAATAATCATCAAAAATTTCTAATCAAATGGGGCGTAGCTTAAAAGTGTAGCTCTTATTTACTACGGCATGTGATAGAAAAGTGGGGTGAAGCCTCTAAATATACTCAATATGTATCATAATGCTTCAATGATATAAAATCTCGAATAAAGATATGCAATCGCTTATTCGAGACAAAACAAAAAGTTTAAGTTTAGCTCATTTTGCATGGAATCATAAAAATAAGAGTAAAAATGATATAGAATTGTATGACTAGTCCCCTCCCCCACACTTAAATCACAACGTGTCCTCAAGTTGTGCGAAAAAGAAAAAAAAAAAAAACGAGGAAGTGTACTTAGCTCCCTTTAATCAATGTCGGAGATCGATGGTCAGGCAAAAGCATGAAAGAACCACGGATGTCCGGTAAGCATAAATGACAAAGGAAAGAGCGTAGAATGCACCTGTAGTACTTGGAGAAACACAACAGAAATTCTAGGGGAAAAAGGGAACATGAGGAAATTAAATTGAACCAAGCATTATAGGCTCATACACAAGCATTCATGGTTAAAGGATGGAAATTGCTTGCTCGACAAGGTGGAGCAGCCCGTTCTAAAAGCGAGCGTCGTTCAAAAGCAATAATTTCAACAGAGAGCAAAATAATGAAAAATTATCAGCGAACGCCCGTTCTAAAACGAGCGTCGCGTCGTAAAGGAAAAACAGCAAAGGCAAAACAGAATGTTCCAATATCAGCAAGTATAGCAAAACAGAGCCACAAGGTATCCAAAACAAGACTAAAATCAGTTCAACGGATGAAATAAAAGTCAAAATGCGTGCAAAGTTCTAGAGATCAATCAAATAAGAGCAACATAGTTCAAAACATCGTTACGGGGATAAGAAAAATAAAAATAACAACACATCATTCTTGAGGCACTCCCATCATCACTTGTAGCCGCCTCGTCATTTCCCTCATCCTCGTCATCTCGAACAGCCCTAGATGCCCCGGGCACGACACTGGCAATGGTCCTCTCCACATCCGCGTCGAAGACAAACGTCTCGGTCCGAGGTGCGAACTTGGATTCATCGGTGATAGTCTTACCACGGTTGAGCTCCTTCTGATTAGCCAAAATATCATTTTGAGTGCAACACAACATACGCAACCACTTGCGAATACTATGAGCAATGCTCAGCTGCATTCGGTCGGTAGGTGAAAGAGTGGCAAGCGGAGTGAAGGATGACCCGGCTGAGTAGGATCAAGCGGTGGTACCCAGGAGTCTTCGGGCTTTATTCGCTCCTTGAAGTCCCCGGGTTCTTTGTCCTGTGATCGGCCTTATATTCCGGTACCCCGGCATCTTTGCAAATACTGTGAATCAGATGGGGGCAAATGATGCAGCGGTTTGTCTTCGTTAAATGCTTAAAAACCTCCTCATAGATAATGGCCCCAACATTCACATCCATTTGCCATTCTATCGCATATAGGATACCAAGATCTTCAATTCCAAAGTGAGTGATGTTGTCCGTTGGACGCACCCTATTCTGAATAAACTTACACTTGACCCTCCAATCTTCTGACCAAGCTGTAGTAGTGATGTCTTTACGCTCGTTTCGCTTCCCGGGCTTAAGGGTCCAAGGGATACTTGGATCAATCAAAACCCTTAAATCCTCCAAAGGGTCACGTCCACTATCAACTAACTCCTTAATCTCAACTCGATGGTCGACTCCCTCCATCTCTTCAAACTCATACTTATCATTAATGACCTTAGGGGAGAAAGGGACTGAACCTTTCTAACCATCACATAACCGGTCGCTAAGTGTTTCTTTGTCGAGTTGGCAAAAATTCCCTCACCAGAGTGTCATTGACTAAAGTCTCCGGAACAACCATTAAAATATCCCAACCCCGATCCCTTAGCATCTTCACAAAGGCGGGGTCCACCTTAGCCTCGACTATCTCTCTCTCAATTAACATTTTCCGGGATACATACTCCTGGGTGAACAAATTCATAGCCTTCGGACTTATGAAGCGCTGAGAAAACGGGAGAGGGACCGGTTCTCGAGTGGGACCCCTAGGGCTTCCTATTCTAACCCCGCCCGTGGATCGCCGGGGACCACTATAATCATCACCTTTTAAACTTTCCGCTTTATGGGGTTCGACCAAGGGTTCTTACCACTCTACGAGACATGTCTACTACAAACCAGGAAGCAATGATTCAACCGAATCAGCCCACCACTAAACAAACACCACAACACACCCATCCAATCACCAAAATGCAACCCGAACCCATCATTCATCAAAAACAGAACAAAGAAAAGAAAAGAAAAGAAACAAATTAGACAGATATAAACAAAACTAGAGCGTGATGTGTGAAATTGTGGACATCCAATGTCTGTGAGTGAATAAAAGAAAAACGACAATTGCTTACCGAATTGAGTGTGGGACGAGTGGAGATGGTGATTAGGAGGCGTCAAATGCCCGAATGCGTGCAAAAGCGTGGCTTTTTGAACCAAAAAAAATCGCACTGTTGGAGCCTCAATGCGTGGTGACCGGTGAAAGGAAAAGAGGGAAAACTTGGAGATTGGAAAAGAGGGGATTAAGGGCGTTCTTTTGAGCTAAAGATCGCTCAATTTGGTGAAAATTTGAGTAATTTAGGGTAGAATGGGGGAGAAAATCGTTTTGTAGAGGAAGGGGGGCGAATGCAAATGAGAAAGGGTTCGCAATTTTTTTTTTTTAAAGCGGGTGGAACGCCTTTGAAATTGAGCGGGCGTTCGAGGACACGTAAAGTGATACTGAGAGTGCCAAAGGAGTCTTGAGCGGGCGTTCTACTATTTTGGAACGGGGCGTTGAAGGAAAAAAAAATGCAAAGCAACCAGAAAAGTTTAAATTTCAAACTAACGTCAATATAAACTTCAACATAAAACGTCATAATACGTACAAGAGAAAGAAATACATAGAAGCGGTGGGTTGCCTCCCACCGCGCTTTGTTTAACGTCGATGGCTCGACGATTAAAACTAAAAAGACACTAACTAAAAACTAGTCATAGGCGAGGACCAATCGATCGATTTAATGAGACGGCGAAAGCGAGTCAGCGGCAGCCGAGATCAAAATCATCTCGAAGGTTCCAATCTTCTCCACCGCTCAATCCCACAGGCATGCTCCTCCATAAACACTAAGACGAGATCGGCGAGGAAAAGATCGTTGAGGATTGTGAATGGCCTATCAAGGTCATCCTCGAGCTCTCAATGGTCCACTCCCCATCTCCGCCCGCATGACGAAAATGGAGGTAAGACGACAACAAAGGTGAAAGTCCGGATGCGGGTGAGGATGTCGATATCTGCATCTAGAACCCTCGAGCGCCCAGGGCCTCCTCTAGTGAAATGGCATGAAACCCATTGACAAACTCGAACTCCGGCTCGGACATCCCAAAGAACTCATGTGTAGGTATGCCATAAGGTACCGCTCATCCTCCTCGGCCATCTAACCGTAGATCGAAATGTAACGCTTCGTCAAAACTAGACAAACAAACGAAAACGAAGCAGAAAAACAAACAACGCAAAAATAGAAAAAACAGATATCTAGGGTGCCTCCTAGTAGCGCTTGATTATTGTCGGGAGCTCGACAAACCGTTGAAACTCAACCCGGTCGGGCCATTTGACTTTTCCATTTGCCACATTATGCAAAGCGTGATTGTCGTGGCAACGGTGGACATAATGCATACCAGAGTGAGTTTACGGAAGAAGCGCAAAAGATCTTTGAAATGTCCTCGAGGTAGACTCCTTCTTCTTTCGTCTCTTCTTTGATATCATTTCGCGACGCAACTCCTCCATATCCCAACTTCCGGCAAGGACCTCCTCCATGATCTCGGGGCTATTTCCTCGGAGAATAATTCGCGAAAAATTCCTCAAAGTCTTGAACTTCGGACTACAACATCCGAAAATATCGAGGAATTTGACAATCAAAGGTGCTTCTTTCGGTTGACCGATGTATTGTTTACATCGTTGACCGTTAACTTTGAAGGGTTGATCGCCGTAGCCGTTAAGCTCTAGAACACCTCCGGGAAGGATGTTGAGAATTTTGAAAGGTCCGGACCATCGTGTCCGTAACTTTCCAGGAAGAGATGTGAGACGAGTTATATAATAAAACCGACTCTCCCACATGAAATTCTCTCTTTTTATCTTTGCATCGTGAAGGAGCTTCATTCTATCCTTGCTTATCCTGGAGCTCGTGGCGCGAAGTCCGAACTCATCTAGCTCATGCAATCTAGCCGGTCTGCAGGCTCACCACAAGTGTGGAATCAAAATTCGAACTTCGTCGCCCAGTAAGCTTTATGCTCAAGTTCAACCGGCAGATGACATGGCTTTCCATAAACCATTTGGTATGGAGATGTACCCATAGGTGTCTTGTAAGCAGTCCTGTAAGCCCATAGTACATCGTCCAGTTTCAGACTCCAATCCGTCCGATGACGGTTAACCGTCTTCTCTAAGATCTTCTTGAGACTCGTTATCAAGCTCCACCACGACCACTTGGTCATAGGATGGTATGGTGTACGGTTTTATGCCGAACACCATATTTCTCTAATACTTTGTCCAGGTCGATTACAAAAGTGTGTCCCTCACCATCCGATTAAGGCTCTCGGGCGACCAAACCTTACGAAAATATTTTTCTTTAAGAATTTCATGACCGTTTATGGTCATTGTGAGGAGTGGCGATAGCCTCCACCCATTTAGACACATAGTCTACACAGCACTAGGATATATCTATTCCCGCATGAGGATGGAAAGGGACCCATAAAGTCAATCCCCGGACATCGAACACCTCACACTCTGAATGGGTTTTAATGGCATGTCATATCTCCTTGTCACAAAGACACGGTTCTTTGGCACCTATCGCAGCCTTTACAAAAAGCTTGATGTATCCTTAAAAGCGAGGCCAAAAGAAACCAGATTGGAATATCTTCGCAACGGTCTTCCAGGGACCAAAATGGCCACCAGTGGGACCACTATGACATTGTTCCATTATGTCCCGTTGCTCGGATTCAGGGACACACCGGCGAAGCAACCCATCTTTACAGATTTTAAAAAGATAAGGCTCTTCCCAGACATAATACTTGAGATCAGAGAGAAATTTCTTCTTTTCTTGATACGAGAACTCGGGATTCAGATACTGGGAATGGAGGTAGTTAACGATTGAGGAATACCACGGAGGACCAGACGTGCAATCATTCACAGACATAACGCTCTCAAAGGGACAGTATAAATCAATGTCTTGCGGATCTTCTTCTTCTATTGGTAGCACCCTTGATATATGGTCGGCTACTGTGTTTTCACTACCCTTGATATCTTTGATATGAACATCAAACTCCTGAAGGTAAGAATCCAACGCAGATGCGCGCGGTTTAAGTGTCCTTCTTATTCATCAAATAGCGCAGAGTCGCGTGATCGGTCCAGACAATCACCTTGGCACCAAGCAAATAACTTCTGAACTTGTCCATAGAGAAAACAACAGCTAAGAGTTCTTTTTCAGTGGTAGTGTAGTTTGCTTGTGCCGGATTCAAGGTATGGCTGGCGTAGTAGATAGGTTGGAATTTACCATTAAGTCTTTGCCCCAAAACCGCACCAACGGCGTAGTTGGACGCATCACACATTAATTCGAATGGTAAATTCCAATCCGGAGAGATAAGAATAGGAGCGGAGATTAGGCGTTGTTTAAGCTCTTTGAAAGCACACTTGCAATCATTGTCGAAGTCGAAAATGACGTTGTCTTTAAGTAAAGTTGATAGGGGCTTGGAGATTTTAGAGAAATCTTGAATGAATCTTCTATAGAAGCCGACGTGACCAAGAAAACTCCTCACTTCTTTCACGTTCTTAGGGTAGTTCATCTTTTCTATGGCTTCTATTTTGGCCCTATCAACTTCTATGCCTTTAGCTGAAATTTTATGGCCGAGAACGATCCCTTCATCCACCATAAGGTGGCATTTTTCCCAATTGAGGATTAGGTTCTTCTCCACACATCTGTTAAGCACCTTGTCCAGATTAGCAAGACAATCATCGAACGATTGACCAAACACCGAGAAGTCGTCCATAAAGATCTCCATGCACTTCTCAACTAGCCCATCAAAAATTGCTAACATGCATCTTTGAAAAGTGGCAGGGGCATTACACAGGCCGAACGGCATTCGCCTATAAGCGAAAGTACCATACGGGCAGGTGAAGGTCGTCTTTTCCTCGATCAAGCTGGATCTATAGGGATCCGGAAATACCCGAGTATCTGTCTAGAAGCGATAAAAGAGTGTCCCGCCAAACGTTCGAGCATTTGGTCAATGAAAGGAGAGGAAATGGTCCTTCATGGTTACTTCATTCACTTTCTATAGTCAATACACACACGGTAACCGGTGACTAATCTCAAAGCGACTTCTTCTCCCTTGTCATTCTTTTCAACAATGATACCACTTTTTTGGGACTACTGCGTGGGAAACCCAATCACATCGTCTACTATCGCATATATGATCCCCATATCTAGCAATTTGATGATTTCTTTCTTCACCACCCCTGCATGTGAGGTTTAACCGTCTTTGAGGTTGTCTAATTTGCTTGGCTCCTTCTTCGTTTTTATCTTATGCATACAAACGTCGGAGATATACCTCGATATCTCCTACACCCGACCAAAAGCTTTCTCATTTCTTTTCAAGACGGCTAACAATTTTGCTTCTTCTTCCTCCAATCGACTTAGCGAAAATAATTAATGGAAGCCGATCACCCTCTCTCGGGAAAACATACTTTAAATGTTTGGGTAATGGTTTCAAGACTAAATCTTGAGAGGCTCTACAAGTTGGACTTTAAAACTTTACTTTGCAGTTGTCGAAGAGAGTAACATAGCTTCTAGCAAATCTACTTCTTCTGAAGGTGTTAGGTTCTTAGTTCCCAAAATCTCATCATCAGTCCCAACTCCAAGCTCGTTCAAATCTATCCTACCTTGTTGATTTAGCTTATCAATCAATTGCTCGAATTCATACTCTACCGCAAGGACTTGCTCTTCTATAAAATCGGTGAAATCATCAACCGATTCTTCTATAGAATAGCCGGTTGGATATTCGTAGGTCTTTTGATAGCTTTAGATACACTATAGCTCACTTCTTCATTTCCAACACGCAAAGTCACTTTAGCACCATCATCACAATCGATGAGGGCTCGGCGATGGATAGAAAAGGTCGCCCAAGAATCGAGGTGTATTGGGTCATTTGGATGTCTAAGACATACCAATCCACGGGAAGGTAAATCGATCGACTTGAACCAACAAATCTTTTAAGATCCTGTTGCTTTCTTGGATGATCTATCGGCGAATTGAATGTTCATAGTGGTAGGTTCTAGAAGATGGTCTAACCGGAGTTGTTGACAAACATATAACGGCATCGAGACTAATCGAAGCTCCTAAATCACATAGAGAGTTGGGGAAAACAAGACCTCCGATTTGCAAAGTGAGGACGAATCGCCCAGATCATCTTTCTTAATTGGTAACTCGTCATAACTCATCATTGAACAGTCCTCACTTTGGTTTGCCTTTTCCATACCCTCTAGCTTCTTTTTAGATGAGACCACATCCTTTATGAATTTGGTGTATTTGGGCATCTCAACCAACACATCGATAAAGGCAAATTAACTTGAGTGTTTTTCGGAGGTTGAGTACCTTCTCATACTTCTTGTCCTCACACAAAGGGATGTTAGTCTTCCGAGGAGGAACGGAAGCTTCTTTAACTCTTCTTGAAAAGATTTTCTTACGCGAGGAACTCACAGCAGCGTGGTCCTCGAGATCTTTCCATCTCACCGACTTTTCGATTATCTTCCGAACAGGCTCATCTCGCTTCAATAGGTTTCTCCCATTATCGATTCATTTCTGAAGTTTCTTCCATCTCATCCTTCTTAAGGTCGCTTCTTGAGTGCTCCTTATAAAGTTCGGGGTATAGGCCTTATCTTATTCCTCCTCGCACTTCCACCGGCGGGAGGGGCTAGTGGTTTCCACAGTTCTGCGTGGACCGAGAGTTGAGTGCCGGATCTCAAGTGATGGCATTAGTATCTTCTTGACTGTAGGGAGGAGATGGAACAAGAGCAATGCATTGACTTAGATTAGCTTGATTTACCCGACCACTTCCACGAGGATTTTCTCGGTGAAACTTGGTAATTGTCCAGTGGTGCTGGCGCAGAGTCGTTCACCAATTGCCCCAATTGCCTCTCGAGGTTTTTAATTGTCTTGTTTTGCTCGTCCTAACCTTGTAACAATTTCATTTGGGAGAAAAATCCAGGGGATTTTGAGGATTTTGACTTAGAGATTGATTTGGCCTATTGTTGAAAGCGAGGCGTAGCGGGATTGTTAGGCCAATTCGATTAAATCTTTGAAGCGAGAGACAGAGAATTTGAAGATTGGCTCGATGATTACTCGGATTCGGTTGAAATTACGACAACCAGGTTGTATCCCCGATTCGAGATTATTTTGACCGAGTCTTGGTTTGGAAACCTCGACTCGATTGACCATAAAAAGCGTTTACCTCGGGGTTTTGTCCATTCATAGGGCATGCGAGGAGATGTGTGTCCTCAACAAAGACAGTCCGACAAACTACCGGAGTATACTGCCTCGTATGTTGGGCCGCATTGACTTGATAGTTAGGTGGGAACTGGCATTGACCAAACATATGGCCAACTTGGTTACAATTATCACAAAACAGAACAGAACTCTGTTGAAACTGAGGATTTGAATTTGAATTTTTGGAAATACTAGCTACCTGTTGTTGAAGCAATGAGATCAACTGATTCTGCATATTTACTTCTTCAATCTTCGGTGCAGGTGCTTGGATAGCTTGGTAGGATGGAGCATAATTATACTTTGCTATATCCTCGAACAACGCCCATCCTTCTTGTGGGGTCTTCTTCAGAAATGTCCCACCACTTGAGCTGTTGACCATACCCTTGGTCATCTCAGTTAAACCACTGTAGAATGTATTAGCTTGCCTTTGCAAGTCTAATCCGTTATGGGGCATTTTACGAGCAAAGATTTAAACCTCTTAAAGGCTTCAAAGAAAGATTCATTTGGTCAGCGAGTGTGAAAGTGTAAATATCACTAAGACATTGAGCGATCTTAGATGGAGGAAAATATTGACTCAAAAATTCCCTTTCAATTCCTCCCATGTTGTGATGGACTCGTTGGGCAGGAGTCATACCATTCCTTGGCTTCACCTTTCAAAGAGAAAGGAAACAATTTGAGTTTAATGACATCCTCACCAACACCTTGTAGCTTTGTAGTACTACTGATTTCAAGGAATGTCACGAACATGGGAGTGAGGATTTTCAGATTGGTACCCATGAAAAATAGATGCATGTTGCATCATTTGAATCGAAGCGAGTTTTAGCTCAAACGTTGGAGCTGCAATGGTTGGTATGATAACTCCAGATTAACTCGACCATGCCTGTCCGGCATAATCGCCTAGGGTCCTAGTATCGTCGACCATCTCAAAGATGAATTCTTCAATTTCTTTCCGGAATTTCTCTTCCAAGTTTTCTTCAACAATTTGGATACGAGAACGGATTCTACGGCGATTTGGACGAACTATAGATCGTTCGAGCTCGAGGATCAAAGATAAGAGTGCCTTGTTTGCTCCGAGTTAACATAAACCGAGAGTCAAACAAAAATGAATGATAGAGGAAACGAAAGAAAAGCGAACAGGGATAACAGGGAAATCAACGCGTGCGTTACGAAATTCAGACGGGCGTTCAATACAGAACGCTGGTTTAGAAAACCAAACGAGCGTTCAGAAATAGAACGGGCGTTTACAACTGTTAAACGTTCGATCAACCTGAACAGAGAGCAAAAATAGCGAGCAGAGCGAGGGAAACCGGATAAACCAATGTTGAAAACACTTACGTGCTTCCTTTTCCACCTAAAAGCGGTGAAAACATAATCAAAAACAAACCTCCCGGCAACGGCGCCATCTTGTTTGGAGTATTTTTGCAATAATCAAAACAAACTAAATTTATAAAACCGATACTTATAATGCAAACCAACCCCTAACCGACCGAATATCGGGTAGTTGTTAGTCTGATAGGATAAGTAAAGTGTCGATCCACGAGGAGATGGTTTTGATGATGTTTTATGGTTTAGATTCGGTGAAAACGAGCATAGACAGAGAATCAAAGTTGATTCAAAGCTATGAAAGGATTGTTTGAATTTGGAAATTAAAGTGCGAGGAAGTTAAATTAGCGAAGGTGAAATAAACTAAGGCTTGAATCGTGAAACTAAACAACAAACGAATTAGGAAAGGTGGCAAACATTGGTTCAAAGAATTTAATCAACAATAAAAGCTCAATTACAATCAACAACGGTGTTTTTCAACAAAGGTGGGTTCACCTTATCAAATGCAAAAGCGATTAATTTCTTAACAACGTTTGTATCAATTAACGATCTAGGTGTGCAATCTCTCGATTAACAACCCGAACAATTAATTCAAAACTTTTCGTCATTGGGCTAAAACTAATCGCTCAATCAATTTAGCAAGATGATCTAATTTCATAAACTTTCATTCATGAAGCATCACGAGAATCGTTATCTTTCGATGTAAACGAATTGAAACAAATAAAGCAAGCTAAATGATCTAACCTTTGTTGAAGAACACAAGATTAATTATAAGAAAACCAGGATTGTTGATTACAATTGCATCCCCACGTTTGCCAGAAGCTGTTTAGCTACCCATGGAATGATTGATTACAATGCTTGAAGAGAAATCCATAAAATCTATACTAAAAACAAGTGAATTGAATCTACTTTTGGAAGCTGTTTGAGCTCGAGAAATCTCAGATTTTCGATCCGGGAAGAAGATGAAATCTCATAATAATGATACTCCCACATGTGATTACAAGCCCAGGGGCTATTTATAGAAAAACAACAAATCTGGCAGATGAACGCTGGTTTCACATATGGAACGCCCGTTCTACAAGATGAACGCCGCCCGTTACGAGCGCGTTCAAACTCTCTGAATCAGACTTTTCTTCGTGGACGCCCGTTTGATCTTTTAAACGTCCGTTTTCCTTGCTGCAACTGAATTCAGTTGTATGAAACGGTTTTGCAACTGCCTTTTGTCCCACTTGTTGATCTCTCTCCTCTAACAACTTGGAAACCACTTGATCTTATCCTTTATGGCTCTTATCTTTTATCCACCTCATCCTTGTGATGTCAACATTATCTATATCATAAATATTGCAAAACATAATACAATTCCAAAATAGTATGAAATTCATAATTAACCCAAAAAATTAAAGTGTATTTGCAATTTATTATTTAAAAACCACTTTACTCAATAATTCCATTTTAGGTCCAATTCCAATGCAAATATTACTAATGTGGAGAAATTTTATAGGAAAAATATCATAAAATGTCGTATGAAATAGCCCTTAACACCGGTAAACGCCGGAGACCCATCAAAGCCGCTGCTCGGTTGTAGCGGTATGCAGCATTTCCCGGTGAAACGGCAATAGCCTTATCATATAAACTCAAAGCATCTGCAAAATGGCCCTTCCTGTAATATTCATTGCCTTTTCTTTTCAACTCTAGGAGAAGAATGTGGTGAAGGCGATGGTGGGTTTGGTGGAGCAGGTGAAGACTTCGCAGAAATAAAAGCTTGCTTGGGCTGGGCAGATAATAAGTGAGTTTATATTCTTGTTTGTTTGGAAAAAAAAGTATACCCGAGTTTTTTCTTTCGTTTTACTTAATTCGATATGACGTAGTATAAACTGACTTATAATGTGGAATTTATTTTATATTATATGTGCCAAATGTTCATTTTGCGGATAAGAATTCGGTGTCCGGAAGCGGGGTGTTACAACTTCTTTCTACAATATGTATACCATTTAATATTACCTCATTCTGTGTGATTAAAAATATTTTGCATACTAAAAACTCGATTAAACTTCTATATTATCTCCCATATATATATTATATAACGAAGTAAACATATATTTTTTATTTTCTATTTTTTTCCGACGACCTATGTTCCTCCGTGACAGGATTGCCATAAAAACCAGTGAAACGCCAAACCGCAGCATCAGAACTATAAATGAGAGTGTCAATATGACCATGACCATACGTAGAGATACGAAGATCTATATCTGAATTCCAGAGTAAAGCTAACCCGCCACTCGACCAAGTACTACCTACCACAAGTGCATTACGAAAACCCAACGAACAACGAACATACTCAAATCTATTAACGGAAAGTTTAGTTTCAGACAAAAAAGTAAAGAAGGCATAAAAGAACGTACAAGAGCCGTAAGTGCATTCACTGCCCGGGGCTGGCCCAAACCCCGGCAGTTCCAACATAAGATACTCATTGCCCTTGGCAGGCCTGCGCCGCAGACTCCGCCGGAAAAGATGAACCATAACTCTTCTTCACTTGTACCTCCCCATCAACAAAATTATTGGCCTTCCGCCTCTCTCCGACATCTTGCACCGGTACCAAAGACAACATACCACTCTGCCTAGCAAGGTGCTTAATAGTCAAAAACCTCGTTCGTCGGCCCAGAGTACCACAGATCGAAGGCCTCACCGGCCGTGGAAAAACAAACTGTGGAAATATTACCTCAGCAGGGTGCAGCCTCAGCAGGGTGCTCTTATGTCTCTATTTCGTGTATTATATTATTTGTACACTTTATTTATTTGTAAAAGACATATTAATTGTGATACATATAAACAATTAATATGTCAAACTCTAGTTTACTTTATGTCATAGACATAGCTTTTACTTTTACTTTTTGCATGCTTGCCGCCCATCTACATACTCAGTGGCACCCAAGCTAGCTAGCTAGTCTCTCTCTCAATTGTATCTATTTATACACCTTTCATATCAATGAATAAACTAAGTTGAAGTTTACTCTTGTGTTAACACATTCTCAAACTCTCTTCATGGTATCGGAGCCATTTGTGTTCTAACTTTTCCATTTGCAAAAACTCATATTTCAAGAATGTCTTCCACATCCGACATTACTTCAACCTCAAGTGACTCTCGCAGACCTCACCGTGGTGGGAATCTTGACAACTCCTCTTCTTATACAAACCATAGACTTGATGGTAACAACTATCTCTGTTATGGTCAAGGTCTATGAAAATGTACATTTCGGACAAAGTAAGATGGGATACTTATGCTGAACAAAACACACTCTTGGAACCGACCCGGTTTTGAAGCATGGGACACAACAAATAATCAACTCATGACCATCCTCACGAGGTCAATGACAAAAGAGATAAGTGAAAACTTTATGATGTATGATCTCGCCAAAGAAATGCAGGATAATGCCGAGAGATCTTTACTCCAAGAAGGATAATACATCCGAGGTATATGAACTAAAGCTCAGATTCAAACTTGCGAGGCAGGGATATGTCTCAGTAACTCAATATTTCAATCAACTATCTAAGGCTTGGCAACACTTAGATATGTTAGAAACTCACTCATGGAATGATGTCAAGGATCTTGCTCTTTTATAAAGACATCATAGAAAAGAAGAGAGTATTCGGGTTCCTCACCGGATCGAATCCTACTCTTGATGATGTTAGAGGAAGAATTCTTGCCACCAAACCTCTTCCAAATCTCAAATCCATGTTTGTGAAGTCAAACATGAAGAAAATAGGAGAAAAGTCATGCTTCAAATTCCCTACCGACAACCCTATCAAGGTGCCGCCTGCTGATCGGGAAAAGGCTGCTTGAGGTTCTTTGAGACATCTGAGGAAGCCTACTGAGAAAATCGGAAAGCGTTTCAGATCACTTTGCAAACGCACAAATCACACCAAGGACAATCACTGGAAGCTCCATGGCAAGCCTAACTCCTCAAAAACCCTCAAAACCTATCGAGGAAAGTCAAAGCGAGACACATCATCGGTGAGGAGGAGAATGACAACCAGGATGAATGCTCGATTTCTTGCATTCAAAGCCTTCTGAATCAACAAAAGGAAGGTAGTCACTCTCTTGATGTTGCTACTCATACTCATCAAGTAAATTCTACTCTTCCTTAGCAATGAAACATGGATTGTTGATTAGGGCATCCTCCCATATGATAGTAATAAAAACCTTATAACCAACTATATGCCTTGTCACCAAATTCATAACATTAAAGCTGGCGATGGATCTATCTCTCGTGCAAAAGGTGTTGGAAATGTTAAACTCACTAATAAGATATGCCTACAGGATGTCCTATTTGTTCCAAACTTAGACGCAATCTTATATCTCATCAAGACTCACTAAAGATTTGAATTGGATTTGTTGTTTTTAAGGAGAATCGGTGCACATTCCAGGATCCTACTTCACGAGAAAGTGATTGGGAAGGCTAAACCTTACTTTTGGATTGTTTACGTCAACCTCTTTGAAGACAGAGGATCAAGACTCGATCGCCTCAAGAACTGCTGCTCCCGACTTTAGACAATATCATGTTATGGCATTATAGATTAGGACATCCAAGTTTTGGTTACTTAAAATCTTTAACTCTGAATTGTTTAAAGGATGTAATCTGAATGACCTTCAATGTGATATTTGTCAATTTGCTAAACTTACAAAATCTGTGTATGCTAAGTTACCTCATTTGCATTCCTCACCCTTCACCTTAATACACAAAGTGATGTGTGGGGACCTCTAGGGTGAAAAGTATAACAGGAAAAAGGTGGTTTGTCACCTTTATTGATGATCATACCAGAACACTTGGGTTTTTAATGAAAGACAAATCAAAGTTGGCCCTATCTTTCAAGAATTTTATCATATGGTCTCCACTCAATTTGATACTAAGGTCAAGATCTTAAAGACGATAATGCTCTAGAATACTATGAGTCTAATCTCAGTACCTTCTTGACAGATAGAGGAATTGTTCATATCGAGAGTAGTTGTGTGGAAACACCTCAAAGAGAATGGGGTTCTTTGAGAGAAAGAACAGCACTTTTTTGAAATGGCGAGATCAATCATGTTCACCACACATGTTCCTAAATATATGTGGGGTGAAGCTATCTGACCGCAACTTATTTAATCAACCGACTTCCCAGTGAGTGTTAGGTTTCAAATCTCCACTCCAAACCCTACTGACCACACACTCCTGCCCATCATCTTGTTTCCCGATTGCCTCCAAAGATCTTTGGTTGTCTTGTGTTTGTGTATATCCATGCTCAACACGTATAAACTTGATCCTAAAGCTCACAAGTGCATTTTCCTAGGTTATGCAAAGGACAAAAAAGGTTACAAGTGTTATTCCCTATTGAAAAGAAATTTTACAATTCTATGGATGTAAAATTCTTTGAAAGGACCCTTATTACAACAAACCCTCTGAGCCATTCACCGATGGAAACACGATTGAAATTGACCTAAACCCCTTCCCCTCGGCAACCTCTTAACCTCAAAGAAACTCATCGATCCTCAAAGAGATGAACTTGGTACCTACTTGACTCTCTACAAATTAATACTCCTCAAAGAACCTCCTCGAACAAGAGTCTCATCGACCCAGAGCCTCTTGATCCCGAGCCTACTAACACTCGGCAATCTCATGGATCCTCGACACTGCGACATTGATGATAGGCCTATTGCTCTTAGGAAGGGAAAGAGATCGTGCATCGATCATTCTATTCATTCTTATTTATCTTATGATAAGTTATCTCCTGCTTTGCCATGTTTTCACAGGACTGGACTCTCACTCTATTCCTAAAAATATTCGGAGGCCCTTCAAAATGATAAATGGAAGGTCTTTGTTAAAAGCAGAGATGATAAAGACTTCCGGATAATCATACTTGGGATTTGACACCTCTCCACAGGGGCAAGAAGACGATCGATTCTGGAGATGGTTATTCACTATAAAATACAATGCCGATGGCACTATTGACAAGTACAAAGCCGATTGGTAGCCGAGGATTCACTCAAACTTATGGCATTGACTATAAGGAAACTTTTGCACCAGTGGCAAAACTCAACACTATCGTGGTTCTCGATCTCTCTAGTTTGTCCAACTTGACTGGCCTCTTCACCAATTGGACATCAAAAATGCTTTTCTAAATGGGGACCTCACCGAGAGAGGTTTATATGAATGTACCTCCTGGTTTTATCAATCCTCATACTCAAGGCAAGGTGTGTGCAACGAGGAAATCTCTATATGGCTCAAGCAATCACCAAGGGCATGGTTTGGAAAATTAACAAGCGTGGTCAAAGGCTCTGGATATCACCAATGCAATTCGATCACACTATGTTCATCAAGACAACCAACCGTAAGAGGTCTATTATTATTGTCTATGTGGATGATATCATCCTCACCGAGATGACTCTACCGAGATCCAACATTTGAAGACTCTGCTTGGCAAAGGTGTTTCAAGTGAAGGACTTGGGTTTTCTCAAATATTTTCTTGGCATGGAAGTAGCAAGAAAGCAACAAAAAGGCATTTCTGTCTCCCAAAGGAAATATGTCTTGGATCTGCTTGAAGGAAACCGGCATCTTTGGGGTGCAAACTCGCTATATCCCCTGTAGACCCAGGTCCATACCTGCTACATGGTGACACTGCATTGTCAGGAAAGAACAATATCAAAGACTTGTAGGAAACTCATCTACCTCTCCCATACAAGACTGATATTGCATATGGTGTCGATCCGTTAGTCGGGTTCATGCACCGCCTCTTGAGCAACATTGGGATGCTTGTGAATAGGATAATCGAGGTATTTAAAGTCCACTCCTGGCCAAGGGTTACACTTCACCAAGTCTGGCGATAGATCCATCAAGGTCTACACCGATCTTTGATTGGTGGATGCCACATAGATAGAAGGTCGACCACAGCACTTGTTCCTATGTATGGGGCAATCTTGTTACTTGGAGGAGCAAGAAACAACCTCTCAGTCTAAAGCGATCTTGGGGTGAACTCAGAGCACTTGTCTTAGGCATTTGTGAAGCTCTTTGGCTCAAAAGAGTACTTACGAACTTCAAAGACCTCTTGAAAGAACCTATCACACTCTGTTTGTGATAATAACTCAAAGACTATGCATGGCGAGAGGATCCAGTCCATCATGACAAAACCAAACATGTGGACATTGATGTACATTTTTTGAAGGAGAAGATTGATGCCAAGATTATTCAACTCCAAGATGTTCCTCAAATGGATCGAATGCCGATATCCTTACCAAGGCTATTCCACCTCTTATGTTCAAATGATTAAGTAGCAAACTTGGTTTGCATTAACATATACTGACCAGATTTGAGAGGGGTGTGGAAATATTACCTCGGCGAGGTGCGACCTCAGTGAGGGTGCTCTCTATGTCTCTATTTCGTGTATTATATTATTTGTACACTTTATTTATTTGTAAAAGACATATTAATTGTGATACATATAAACAATTAATATGTCAAACTCTAGTTTACTTTATGTCATAGACATAGCTTTTACTTTTACTTTTGCATGCTTGCCGCCCACATCTACATACTCAGTGGCACCCAAGCTAGCTAGCTAGTCTCTCTCTCAATTGTATCTATTTATACACCTTTCATATCAATGAATAAACTAAGTTGAAGTTTACTCTTGTGTTAACACATTCTCAAACTCTCTTCACAAACTCGGGAGCAACCTGAAAAACAGGGCACGAGCCCACCCCACCGTCAGCTATAATTTTTGGCCCAGGCACCCCACCACCCGACACATCCCCCGTCACCTCATCAAATGAGCTCTCCCTAGACGAGAAAACTCCACCACCCGAGCTTGCCTCAAAAGGGACGACTGCCCAAGAACCCGACGGACCACCGCCCAAAACATCCTCTCCATCACCAGCCCTCCTCCACACCTATCACCTCCAAAAGATTGGAACACCGCGTTGTGCCCAACCAAGAACCATACGGCTGCCCTTTACTCTCCACCACAGTCAACTCCCTCGTAGCTTTAAGACAGTGACGCTGTGTGTGATCCACCAAGCCACACGAGAAACACAAGTGTGGCAACCTCTCATATTGCAACCGCACCATTACCGGACCACTATCGACCACCAACCGCACAACCCGTCTCAAAGGATGCCCTAAATCAACACAAACCCGCAAACGAACCGTCCTGTAGAGATTTCCTCCCGCAATTGACAAACACCGGGCCCCAGCATTGCAGCAATTTTTGCACCCACCGCCGGTTGATATTGGTGCATAGCCAAGCCAACGGCATGCACCCAGAAAAAGGCCCAGCCAAAATAATCCTCCAATTGCTCTACCGATCGTTCCATGGCTTCAGGACGAGGAGAAAATTGTCAAAACACCAAGGCCCCTCGTCCAAAATCCTAAGCATATCAGCCTCTCTATCAAAAATAAATTGAAACACATTCCGGGCAAGCCGGATGACGGAGAAAGCACACCCCCAGGACAGCCGGAGTGCCTCACAGAGGCCATGCTTATCAACATCACTAGGAGACAAGCTCCGGCCAATGAAACTCCGTGTCGCACATCTCCCCCCCCCCGCTCTTGCCGTCACCACCTCCCACTGCTGCTCCTCCTACTCAGTCAACGAGAGGGATTGAAAAAGGTCCACGGCGTCCTTCTCCATTGTTGTAAGAACACGCCGCCAAGCTTCAGCTTCAAGAAGAAAAAAACCGCCGCTGGTAGCCAATCTCCGAGGAGGGCTTTTTAAAGTTATTGCGACGACCTATGTTGTCCCATTAAATGAACCAGTTCACATGTCAATCATGCTGGCAATGTGTCGTCCCAACAAAGCTACTGTCGTAATGCTTTTCCTGCCTAGAAATTTACTTCCCATTTTGCCCGGGAAACCTGTGGCTGAAAAAAAAAAAAACTCATGCCAACAAAAAAAAGTCACAAAAGTTTGACTTTTTAGGAACTTTTGTATGCAAAGGCATGTGGTCGCAAAAGATCCAATTGCCGCGACATCATGTCGTCGCATGAAATCGTGTCACTAAAAACGAGAATTGTTGTAATACAGGAAAAAAATAACCCTTTGAAAAAAATACTATCAACCGACTTGAGCGCGTATGTTGATGGTTCTCGGATAGGGCCGGACCTTATGTGAGGCCGTAGAGATCTGCCGCCTTAAGCTCAACGGCGCCGTGAGGGCCCAACGGTACATGTTTCGTTAAAAGAAAAAAAAAATCCGTGTAGATTCAGTCCGATCCGACCAAATATAATACGTATGTTAATTTTTTTTGTTGATAAAGACATTTTTTTTTACTCCAATCGATAAAGGTCCCAATAAAAAAATTTACTTGGCAAAAAAAAAAGGGTTTATTGCCAAAAAGGACAATTTGAACATATAAATATGCAAAGAGGACAGTGAAATATTTTTCTGAGTAAAAATGATATATCATTATTCCACTGTGATAGTGAAACATTATATTTGAGGTCAGATCCACTGCAGCAAACACTGGATTTGAGGTTATGAACAGTGGATTTGAGGTTATGAAACGATTGGAATTGTCTTATCACCCAATTTATATTTCCACTGTCTCGATTCACATTTCCTCTTTTTGTCCTTTTAAACCACTCCCACCCAAAAAAATACACATACAAATAAGTTTTATTAATTTTTGTATTTACGAATGTTAAAAACGCGATAAGTGTTGGAAAAATATAGTACTTAGGATTTGTGAGAAGTAGAAACTCCAAGGCACGTTAATAACGTTGTCATTTAAGAGATGTTTCGTTCCACACGATTTGTCACTAAGGGATCAAATGAAAATCTCTCTCAGGATACAATGGAGGTGTTTGATTCAAACAGTGACTTGTTTGAATCAAACCCGAGAACACTCAAAGTTTTTCTGATGATGCTGTGAAACTTATGAATTTTCGTCTGCATACTTGTGCCTTTTATATCTTTGCAAGTACTTCATAAACGAATGGAGGTACTCTCACGAAAAGGTAGGGTTGTCATTTATTCACCGGATGAAAGCATGCAACCTTTACACGAAAGGGTAAGTACATACCAGGTCGAACTCTGTTTCGTTGCGATAATATTAATTCGTATGGCAACTCGTATGCAAACGATAACCACAATATTTATTTATGAAAAAATATCTAACAATAAGTATGCTTCTAAAAAAATCAACTAAAAGACTCGATTCGGGGACTTGGCCTTAAGCCCAAAAAATGTCATGACCTGCCCTGGTTCTGGGACCTCGATCCCCGACAGTGCAAGCATGCACAGCTCGAGGTGCGGTGCATCGAAACGGCGTCGTATCGGGCGAAAACGACGTCGTTTTGCTTTATTTATTTATTTATTTATTTTTACATCGGATCGAAATCTGCGCCGTATCGAAACAAAACGGTGTCGTTTTGATCTGCACTGTGCAGCGTCAGATACACACTTGCACCGGCGGGGATCCTTTTCCCTTGGTTCTGGACCATCTTGCATAAAACCATTCAGGTTCCGTTTGTTTTCGTTAGAGTTTTTTTGAAGTTTTTTTGTATCACTTCACCTATCATATCTTCCAATTCTTTTACCAATCATTTTTTCAACTACAAATAAAAAAATATTAAATTATCTCTCATTATTTCACTTTATCAACTTTATAACCTTTTTTAACTATTATTTTATTTATTATACAACTTTATTTCACCAATCATTTCATAATCTACACAAATTTCAAAAAAATATCTTAACTTTCTAATCATTATTTCAATAACTTTATTAAAAAAAACACCAACCTAAAACAAACGGAGTCAGAGGGTTTTTTTTCATACAGTTTTTCTACCCAATTTCTGAATTTGAATGGCATTATGGTCTTGAAAGAGAAACAAGTTTGAACGGGTTTTGGGCGTATCCTCTGCAAACGGTTTTCCTTTTTATCATCTCATACCATGCAAAAATTGGGATAAACTTCTCTCTCTCAAAAAATGAAAAATAACAGAAATGAAAACCCATCTAAATTCCACAAAACTATATATATATATATATATATATATCTCCAAATTTCTATCTCACACAATTGAATCCACGACGGCATGAATGAATAATTATTTGACGGAGATGAAGATCAACGGTGAAAACTACGGAAAGAGTCTCTTGATCTTTCATGCCTTTGTCCTTGTTGTTACTCTGTTGATGAATATTTTCTTTTTAATTTTATCCCTACATTATTTATCAACTTGTCATAAGACTTTGCATAGCGCTTTTGGCTATTGGTTGGGGTGGGGTTGTATGGTAGGTGGGTGGCATTGGGGTTTGGAATTCAAGGCTTTTGCATTTAGTAAAGACAACCGGGTAACTATATCAAGTCTTGATACTGAAGGATCGGTCGTTTGCGTGATGAACATATCTTTCTTTTCTTATATAACTTTAGTTTATATCATATCTTCCAAAGATCTCATAACACCAACTTATACAGCGCACATCATTAAAGTTGTATCTGTTCTCTCACTTGTTTTCAGTGTTGTTTACGGTGTTTTGGCAATATGTTTTATATTAGTAATTTACCTTCGTTGTCGTCGTGTCAACAACAGCAACGTTAACATCGTTATCGCCCCGTGACCTGCAGCTAGCAGACAAGGACAAGGACAAGCTAGGTCGAGTTAGTAGCAAAGTTTGATCTTCAATTACTTTTTTTTTTTTTTTTAATTTTAAATTACATAATTGTATGATTTTTTTTCCTTTATTAGCTATTTAGTAGTCATTTCTAAGGGAAATTATTGTGTGGTGAAGGAATTTAAGATGAAGTGACGAATGAAACGATCAGAACCATACGGTTTAAATACAGAATAAAAATGTGTGGTGTGTACGGTGCCACACGGTGTCTCCACACCGTGTGGAAACACCACACAATAACTTCCCCATTTCTAATGTAGGAATCGAAAGATAAGTGCTATTTTCGTTACTTGATCGAAAGTTGTAATGATTTGCGCAAATCACTCTAAATTTAAATATATAAAATTTGGAAGAATGATTATCGTCTTTTGTCCACCTAACCTAATTGATCATCATTTGTTTCTACCTCGTCATCGATCCTTCTGACCATTGCCTTCAGATGGAGAACTCAGCAGCCATGGACATGGATGGCCTAGGCCAATCAGCAAAAGAATCGGACATTCTTCGCAGAAGCACCAATAAGTGGAAAGAGGGTGATTTGGTGTGGTCCCTTCGATCTGGCATTGACTTACTCAGAGAACCGAAGTGGCATTCATCCTACTATATTGGTGAGGGAGAAGATGAATCGGACATAGCCGATTTCATCACCATTGCAGAAAATTGGCGTGGTACGGCTACGGATGATGATCCAATCCAATTGAAATACCGGTTGAAGACTGCATCGAACTCTGGCAGCCATGGCGTAGGGCGGTGTTTGTCAAGGTTGGCCGGACAGTTTCATTTTGAATTCTCCAAGAAAATTTACAAGCATGTGGTGCTCCAGTGGTGACCTGGACATAGTGGACCTAGAGTGCGATTACTACGTAGTTCGATTTTGCAACAAAGATGACTATGAAACAGCCTTGAACATGGGGCCATGGCTTGTGCAGGGACACTATCTCACTGTCTCGAAATGGTGACCTTTCTTCCGGCCCTCGAAGCAAAAAGTAATATCCACATTAGTCTGGGTAAGATTCCCGGGGATACATACCGCATGAACTCTTTGAAGACGAATATTTGCTACTAAAATTGGCTCGAAGGGTAGGCAAACCAGGCAAGGTAGATATAGTTACAGCAAGGTCTAGTAGGGCACGGTATGCTCGGGTATGTGTGGAAATGAATTTAGAGCAGGTGCTAAGAACAAAAGTGGTGCTGAATGGAAACTACTTTGCAGTTGAATATGACGGCTTACGACAGATTTGTTTCGAATGTGGGAGGTTCGGACATAAAACCCACGATTTGCCCAAGAGTTTCTAATGTATTAGTTCAATTATGAGTAATTAATTATTCCCCCACACTTGAAATAGTCTTCCTCATTGGTGAATTTTAATTCATTGTTCAGCTACGAGTACAACTTCTGACCCTATCTACTCCGACAATGGTAGTAAACAATATATACGCAAGCTACCCTCCTTAATTGGTCCATAATAGCCCACACTCATAAAGAACTAGAGCTGTCGATATTGAGCGTTAACCTATACCGCAAACCCGCCTAGACAGCTGTCGACACTGATCAACACGTTCCTAGGGTCCATCGGACTACGTCCTAACTAGCACTTCACCTTTCAAGTTCTTCGTGTTAATTTACGAATACAATAAGCAGATTGGCCAGATCTAACCTACTGTTAATTAAATCTGTCGATCAACGTAGCGGGTGCCGATTATCATGAACTAGTAATTTACTAAGTATTCAGATCTAGCGATATAGACCGTCACAGATATGAAGAACGCATTCACTATTTCATGATTTCTTCACCAACGAATTAGATCTATAACACATAGGGTAAAATTAACTAACTACTACATAATTAAACTAAATAAACAATTAGTTCATACTAGTCAAGTAGAACAACGACAGATCTACATCTTGGAAAAGACAGAAGATCTTACCCTCGAAGATGAGCGTAGATCTCCCTCGGATCTCTCCCTAGGCGGCGACACCGTCGTCTCTCCGATCATAATTCATAAAATAAAGAAAATAAAGAACAAAGAACTTTTATTGCATAATGCTTGTCTAGAAAATTGTACACTAGATTGTTACATCAATTACGAGTGGCTTCCTCTATATATATAGCTACATAAACGACTTAGAAACACCTAGATCTACCCCTCGTCCAAGAAAACGCGTTTCGGAGGCTTTTGGAACCTCGGTAACCCGGTGGCTACTCCCGGTTTACCGGGGGTATTTTCGTCTTTTTACCTCTGCCGACTTAACATGGAAGGTTCTGGAATATCCTAGGCCCAATCATTTCGTTCAGTCCACTCCAGAATCGTCCACAATACTCAGCCCAATATTTCGTATCCTGAAAATAATCAAATAACGCACGAATTAGTATCGAAACAGGGAAAATAAACGCTAAGTGCAGATTTCTCGACTCGCGAACCTGACATATGATATTCAACTCAAATGGCTCATATTTATAGGTCGAAACAACTATTTTTAGCTCATAATGGGTAGAATGTTGATGCCGTAGGATGGACTATTTTAAGCGTCATCAGCGTGTAGCTCACTTCACCTATCTGGAAGACAAAATGAAGCACAAGATTGCATCCTGGAAAGCCAAAGTCCTCTCTAAGGCCGGTAAGCGTATCTTGATCCAAAGCTCTCTTGCCACGCAATCATATTATGCAATGCAAACTACCTTACTGCATAAAATGCATACTATCTCTTGGGCTAAGTTGTGTCAGACAAAACAGACATGTGTGTTGGGATTCCATAAGCTATATGACATGAACATAGCATTTCTGGGAAGTCGGTGTGGAACCTAGCCACTCAAAAGATACCATCCGGGTTCATGCTCTATCTAATAAATACAAAGTGCTATCAACTCGAGCTAAACAGGGCAGCTCTGCAACTTGGCGAAGTATTTGCACAACTTACGCTCAGTTATGCGATGGTTATGAAAAGAAGGACGGCTCATATGTATGGCGGGCCGATGCTAAGTGGCAAATATATAGTCGCCTCGGGGTATGCAAAGACAAAACAAAACCCAACCTCATGGCGAGGAAAGTGAAATTTGGAATATTATTTGGCAACAAAAAGGACCTAGCCGAGGTAATTATTTATTATGGACCATTGCACACAAAGTTTTACTAGTGGATGAGTTTTTGTTTTCCAGACATGTGATTGAAGATCCTATTTGCAAGCTGTTTGATGATGACAATGAATCTATTTTACATGCGTTACTAGACTGCACTTGGCCCGCAAGCATTTGGGATGTGTGTTCCGGAAGAGTGTAGAATTGACTTTTTTGGAGCGAGCACCCCGGCCAGTTGGGTGAATATGAATTTAAATGCCGGCAGGGGATCTCCCCTTGCAAGAAATAGTTGGAAAGCTACTTGGAAAGAGGCCGTTTATGGAATTTGGATGTGGCGAAATAAAGTAAAACATAGAAGTGACGGTGTGAGACCTCCAACGTTTGCGTTCTTGGCAAATGTAGTGGAAAGAGCTAGAAATTTACGCCAGATTGTGGTGTATAGATTAACTTTTTGTTTCAACAATTGTAATTCTTGACTGCAAACATACAGCTCTGTACTATTGATTTCCTCACTTGAGGTCTATTAATAAAGAAGATCATCCTAAAAACTAAAATAAAAAAATTCAAGCATATATTTTCAAGTTTCCTTTAAAAGAATCAGTCCATGTGTCAATCTAGCTAGCAACATGTCGTCCCAACAAAGCTATCGTCGTTACAAAAAATGCTTTTCCCGTCTAGAAATTCACCTCCAAAATTGCCCGGGAAATCTGTCATCGCAAAAAAAAAAAAAAAAAAAAAACTCATAAAAAAGCACCCGTCAACATTTTCCAACAAAAAAATCCAAAAGTTTACCTTTTCGGGACTTTGGACTATCATACAAAACATTGAGAGTTTTTTTTTTCCATACAGTTTTTCTACCCAAATTTGAATGGCATTATGGTCTTGAAAGAGAAACAAGTTTGAACGGGTTTTGGGCGTATCCTCTGCTAACGGTTTTCCTTTTTATCATCTCATACCATGCAAAAATTGGGATAAACTTCTCTCTCTCAAAAAATAAAAAATAACAGAAATGCAAACCCATCTAAATTCCACAAAACTATGTATATATATGTGTATATATCCAAATTCTATCTCACACAATTGAATCCACGACGGCAGCAATGGATAATTATTCGACGGAGACAATGATCAATGGTGAAAACTACGGGAAGAGTCTGTTGATCTTTCATGCCTTTGTCCTTGTTGTTACTCTGTTGTTGAATACTTTCTTTTTAATTTTATCCCTACATTATTTTGATACTTGTCATAAGACCTTGCAGAGCGCTTTTGGATATTGGTTGGGGTGGGGTAGCATGGTAAGCGGGTGGCATTGGGGTTTGGATTTCAAGGCTTTTGCATTTAGTAAAGACAACTGGGTCACTATATCAAGTCTTGATACTGAAGGATCCGTCTCTTGCGTGATGAACTTATCTTTATTTTCTTATGTAACATTAGAATATATCATATCTTCCAAAGATCTCATAACACCAACGTATACAGCGCACATCATTAAGGTTGTATCCATTCTCTCACTTGTTTTCACCGTTGTTTACGGTGTTTTGGCAATATGTTTTATTCTAGTAATTTACTTTCGTTGTTGTCGTGTCAACAACAGCAACGTTAACGTCGTTGTCGCCCCGTGACCGGCAGCTAGCAGACAAGGACAAGCTAGGTCGAGTTAGCAGCAAAGTTTGATCTTCAATTACCTTTTTTTTTTAATTTATTTTAAATTACATATTTGTATGATTTTTTTTTTCCCTTTATCAATTGCGATTTGCAACAAAATATTTATATTTGCTTCAATTTATGAATTTAAATATATTCAATTTGGAAGAATGGTGATTAACCTTTGTCAACCTAATTGATCGTCTTTTCTTTCTACCAAAATTTTAACGGGTGTTGATTAATAATTGGGAAACTTCAAAAACTATGCACAAAAAGTAAAAATTTTGACAAAATATCGCCGACGACGCGCGTCAGACGCGTCACTCATACGTCGCTTCACCCTTACATGCGTCGCCGTCGCGCTTCATCGTCGACGCAGACATAGTTTTCAAATGTTTACTTTTAAAGCATATTTTTTCAATACACAAGCTTTTCAAGCATATTTTTTCAAGTTTCTCTTAATAATTTATCATTCGACAACGCTCTGCAAAAAGATTCCCCACGATATATGTAGAGAGAAGCGTGATATTTGGTGTAAAGTTATGGTCATGATTGTAGTAGAAATAAGAGCAGCTGCAGTAGTGCAATGGTAAAGGACGCATGGAGTCTATCAAGTAAGTTGACATGGCATGTTATTATTGGAGAATAAATATAGAGTAGTTTTATGGGTAATTTATGATTGATAAGATGTAGTAATAGTGTAAAAAAATTGGCTATTAATTACTATATTAATAAATTTTCTATCAGATTATGTTTCCAAAGTTGGAGAGGAGAACAAAACGACATGAAATATAATATAAATAAATAAATAAAAGAACAAAAAGAGATGAAAATAAAATAATGATTGATGTACTCAGGTACATAACCACTAGGGTCTAACCAGGTCTCCTAGTGGGGCATAGTTTAGTTTAGAATGTGTGCGTGTGTATTTCGTTTCGGAAAAAAGGAAAGAAAAAAAAAACTAATGATTGATGGGACATAAAGTAAGGGCCTGCCAATTCTATTTGTGGCCATTGACATGGACGTAGTCTAAGAAAAAAGCTTCCACAATTACACAGAAATTGAAAAATCATTTGTGTACCGACACGTGAATCAAAAAGGTGATTTTCCGATACTGGAATTGCAGAAACGTAAGGAAATCACATATCCATCTGATACAAATCAAAGCACTGAACCTAGGAAGTTACGTTTAAACGTAGGGAAATTGTAGTAGATGGCAATTAACGTATCCATCTAACACAAATAAAAGCACTTCAATATACACCACATGAACGAGCCATTTATGTCATTCCTTCAAAGTCTTCAAGTGAATATCAGTTTTCTAATCACTTCTTCATCTTTCAAGTTCATTTCTTCATAATTCAAGTGCTCAAATGGGTAAGTTTTTGCTATGTAATTTGTCTTAATTCAAGTGTTCAATGTGATTATGTTATTTATATTGTAGTAATTGTATGTATTTAACCGACATTGTGTGTTTTAAGTAGTATTTCATATTTTATGACTTTTTTGTCCTTATTTTAAGTAGTATATGGTTTTTTTATGTATATGTATATACATCTAAGTAGTGTGTTTAAGTCTTTTCTTAGTGTGATTGTTTAGGGTTTAATTAGTAGTGTTTAGTGTAAGTAATGATATGTATTTAACCGAAATGTGTGTTTTAAGTAGTGATTATGTTATTTATATTGTAGTAATGATATGTATTGAACCGAAATGTGTGTTTTAAGTAGGTTGTTTATGTAATGTTTATATATCTAAGTAGTGTGTTTAAGTCTTTGGTATTGTTCGATTGTAGTAAACTTTGGTATTGTTGATTTGGTATTGTAGTTTTGAGAAGTTGGGAAATTTGTTCTTGTTAGTAATGAAATTGTCCATATTGATGGTTTGATCGCATGCATAAGGTGTGTTCCTCTACCCAAAATGATGCTCGAAATGGCTCTGCTTTGAGACCATTGTTATTGAAATATTGATCACACTTACACTTAGAGTGAAAGTGTTTTAAGTGTTAAAAGTCTTTGTTTCCTTGTTTGAAACGTCTTAAAAGGGGACTTGTTGGGAAAATATCATGATGCCATAAATACATCCAAATTAAGCATTCTTAGTGTTAATAATGTCTATAATGCATTTTAAGTTGTTATCTAAGTTGATATTGAATGAGTTAATAATGACTTGAATTGGATTATTTTCTTAAACAGATAATCGCAACACTATGATTGTTGTCTCGTTCAACGGAGAATTTACGTACGATCCTCTCTATAACCGGTGGAATCATGTAAGTGGATCGATGTTCTCATTATTTGTCCGAAAGAACATAAGATTGAATGCGTTGTTGGATAAATTGCATGTGAGGCTTGGTATTGATCGGTCTGATTCAAAGCACGGCGTAAAAGCTTTGTTTACTTATGGTAGTGTGGGGAATATACCACCTGATGATATTTTAGACGACGAGACACTAAATGGTTACATCGAAGCGGCCTCTAACTGTAAAAATTAATGTAATTTTTTGCGTGAATGCCACACCAGTAGAGGCAAAAAATGAACCGATAATTGAGGATGATGGCATTCATTTAAATCAAGATTGCAATGCCCCGGATGATAACAATAATTCGGGTTATAGTCTTGATGATTTCCCTTCTCCGGTACAAGAACTTGCTAGAGATCCAAATTTTAATCCGTTCGAGCAATAGTATGGCTGTGTGGGTTTGAAAACCATATTTCTACACAAAGGCTTGGTGAAGCTTCGGACCAACAGTTTCAGTATCAACCAGTCAGACCAAGTCATAATCTTTCAAATCAACCTTCAAGTAGTCATGTTCGTGTTGAAATGGTTGGTGAATACTCGCCCGCTTGAATTCGGTCCTCCAAGTTATAATGTTATAAATAGCCAATCACACCATCCGCTTCAATATCCTCCTAACCAACCTTCAAGTAGTCGCTCAACCTATCCAATGACCATATAATTTGTTTGGTGGATCAGTTACTAGTTTTTGGCTTCTCCGTTTCCACCTCATATTCAAACCGATCAAACCGGCAGGGATGACAACAATAATCAGGGTGCCAATGCTAGGGCAAGTGTACGAGAAGATTATTCATGGAGGATTCCCACATTTGAAGATGATGATTTACCGCAGTGTCTATCCACCGGTACGTTACATATGAATGACGTGAACGAATTGTTCATTAGGAGGAAATATGATTCGCAAGAAGATTTTAATTTGAAAATAAAATCGTATGCGGTTGACAATAATTTTCATATGAGCTTGGTAGGTCGGACACACGTTGCTTGTATTACACATGTCTAAACGATACATGTAAATGGCATGTAAGGGCGAAAAGGGTGAAGGCGAATACAAATGTCTCACATACATTTGAGATCACAACGTTGAATGATGTGCATACTTGTGCCTCTCAGAATGCGGATAATGACAATCGACAAGCAACACCTATTGTTATTGCGAGTCTGCTAAGTCAGAAAATGGAAGAACTTGGCAATGAGTATATACCCAGACATATTATGGAGGACATGCTCACAACTTACAATGTACAGTTGACTTATGACCAAGCATACCGAGCTCACGAGCTGATGAGAATGCTGGTTAGAGGTTCACCGACGGAGTGTTACAATGTGTTACCCTTGTACCTGTGGATGGTGCGTGAGGCCAATGAAGGGACCTATGTTGAGTTTCAGCTTGATAATCTGGGAAGGGTCGGTAGTTGTTTCATGGCTTTGGGAGCAAGTCGTCATGGGTTCAAGTATTGTCGACCTATTTTGTGTGTGGACGCCACTCATCTAAAACCCCGTTTCTCAGGGCAACTATTTCTTGCTGTTGTTGTAGATGCCGGTGACCACCTATTCCCTGTAGCCTTCGGTATTGCTGAAAAAGAATGCAACGATTCATGGGGGTATTTCATGAGACAATTGAGGGTGGCCATTGGAGGTATCCATGGTGAAAATTTGAGCTTTATATCTGACAGACACAAGGCTATTAGAAATGCGGTTGGTCAGGTATTTCCCAATGCATATCACGGTGTTTGCTATCATCATTTAAAGAGCAATCTAACAAAAAATGGAAGGATTACGGTTTTTGTGAAGACACATTCTATCAAGCAGCCTATGCATTCTCGGAGGCCGAATTTCTCCGAAAGTACGCCCTGATCAAGGCACAATGTCTTGGCACATATCTAAAACTAGAAGAAATAGGTGTTGAACGGTGGGCGCGATTAAGGGCTCTTTGCCATCTCTATGATTTGGTGAATCCTCCATTCCCTCTGAGGATTCTGAAAATGAACTTTCTACTACCCCTTCTTCCTCAAACAAAGGGTTCGGACTGGCAATCAGAGGTTCTCCTCGGTGTTGACTATTTCTATGACGTGCAAAAGCTTTAATTTCTTCAATTGGCTCGATGAGAGGTTCTTTAGAGCTTCGGGTCATTCACTGACAAACAAGAAACTGTTAGGAGTGATGCCCGAAAGACAATTTTGTAATTGTTTTATTTAATAAATGAAATGATATTATTATTCATATTTATTATTCTCATAATCACCGATATGACAATAGTATTTACACTATAGAAAACCCTAAGTATATCGTTTATGTAATCACTAACTCAGTGTATGGGATATACACGGAAGGATTGAGTTAGTGAAGATGTACTTAAAATACAATTAGCCCGTAGTGAAGTTAATCGAGAGTATCGGGTCTCTCTTTAACGTGCTATTAATGCGCCTGAGAACACAATAGGTGTGATTGTCTTATCCGGACTTTCGGTTAAGAGAACTGAGTGGGGCATTTATATATGATAGATATATCATATAGAAATTTGGACCGATTTGATTAGAGTTCACGATATAATTCCGTAATCGAGAAGTCTTATCGAATCAATGGATGATCATATTTATGGATATATCTTAATCTGAGGTGATCACGATCCAACCGCTTGAATCGATATGAGTTTTGACTTGACGGTTAAGGATTACACCGAGTATGTGGTCCGAATTACCCCATCTTGGCATTGTACCGGATTGAGTGAGTAGTCCGTGTTTATCACGAGATACGGAATCCATTCCTTCCATTTATGGAAGTAGATGAAACGATTCCACTTTATTTGTTAATCCTAAAAGCGATCGATCGCGCGAGTTCATATTGCCGATCGATTAGCTACCAAGTGAGTTGTATGAATTAATTGATCACTTTAGGAGGTTAATGGTAAATAAGGATAAGAGGTTCTAAAAAGGGTAACGGTAACTTCCCGATTTAGAATGAATAATCTATGGAGGATTAATCCATATGTAATGATTATATCAATGGACGCTTATTATTATTCTCGTGAGAGATAAATATAATCTCATAATAGGAGGAGTGCGATCACGGATTATGGTGGCATATTCCTGTGATTTGATTTATCGAATATAATTATTCTGTTCGTAAGATAATTATTTATTTGATTTATCGGAGCCGTGATTATTAGTCCATGGTCCCCGACGTGCTTCTCCTATATAAGCATAGCTATTCTCGGACGTCGAATCCTCGATAATATTAATTTAGTTCTTGTTGGACTTTATTAAAACGATATGTGAATTAATTGTTTAGTGTTATTATTAAATTAGTTGGGCTAAATAATTAAATATGTGAAAAGATATTTTTCATAATCTTGGTCAATTATTGTGTTAGTGTTGAAATTAATTGTGACTAGGTCACAAAGGGAAATTTCGCCACATGGATTATTATGGAACAAGAAATTATTTTTTTGAGACTAATAAAGATGCAATAGCGTAAAATATTTATTGGATAAATATTTATGGTAAGAAATAAAGATAAATATTATTCTAGATTTTTTCTAGAATATTATAGGATTATCTTTTATTTAATGGGATTATTATAATTGATTTTGCATTAATTATTAAATCCTTGGAGGTTAAGTTTTACTCTCTTATATAAAGAGAGTTCTCCCAAGCCTTTTAACACAATAATATTTTCGAAATTCACCTCTTAGAGAGGAGAAGGAAAATTTCGGCCAAGGGGAGATAAGGGGAAAATCTTGGAGATTTTTCCGGGTAGCATATCGGAAGGGTTCGAGTCGAGGATTTCCTTCCACCGGGAGTTGCTTGGATCACACGTACGGAAGATCGTGGTGCTCTTCACGTATTCATTCTTTCTAATGCGGTTCTTCAACTTGGATTTTGAGATCCAAGAGGTATGTTCTACAACCCCCTTGTAGATGTAGATCTAGTTATTTTATTACGTGTATTTTATAGATCTAGATCCTTAAAATCGCTTCCGTTGCGGATGATATAACTAACAGTGGTATCAGTCGCCATGATGATCTATATTTATACGTATAAAATATTAGATCTATGAGTGGTAAACATGTAGATTTTTTGTCCCAAATTTTTTATTAAAAAAGGGGCCGAAAATTGTTTATTTTTTTATGATTATGAATGTCTTGGTTGAAGAGATGGATTGGGGTTGGTACTGTTTACTCGTTAGATCTATTTTGTAGCTCTTTTGATTAGTATCAATTGATGTGTAATTTATTTTATGTCATGCGAAAAATTGTAAAATGTAGTACCTTTTGTATTTATTTTTTGGTTCCGGGTTCGAGACGACGAAAATCATGATGTTGAAGATCATCAAAAAGGTAAAACGGAAGGTGGCCGAATTGTTTTTTTTTTTTTTTTTTTCATCGGCGGTAAATTTTTGATGAGGCTGCTGAATTTATTTTCTAACCTAATGCAGCAGCCGAAAGTTTTGACTAAAAAAAAAAAAGTATTTTTTTTTTAAAGTTAATGGCCGAGGGCCTGTTATTATAAAAAATATAAAAAATTGGGTGTAGCGGCAGGCTGTTTTTTTTGTGTGGAACCATTAGGTCAATGAAAAAAAAAAAGGGGCAGCACACGTTTTTCCTTTCTTTTAAAACAATTATTAATATAGATATATTTTGCAATATATTGGTATATTACGGCCTCCTCTCCTCGTCGTTTATGGTTCGTGTCAAGATTCGAAGATCAAGACTTGAAGACATAGATTATGTAATTTACTTTTTCCTAGATAGATTAGATCACGAAGTTTACTCAACAATCCATCTCGATGTTTAAATTTTCCGCAATTTATTTTTTATGTGTTTGATCATAAAATAGATATAAAATCGAATTCTTGTGACACGCATCATATCATAAATCCACTCCATGCATACATGTAGAATTTTAATTTTGGTAATTAAAATAGGCATGTATACAAACTCGTGTAATTAGTTGAAATTTAATTAATACGTGGTAATTAATTAATTTAGTAACTAATTAAAGATCCGAGGACGGGTTATGAAATCGTTAAGCCTTTCGGTGTGTTCTCGGTGAACCGCCTTAAAGCCCAAACGAGATCACGTTTTCAATTCGTAGTGTCTATGAGATTGAATGATGGTAAAAGAACAATAAATCTTGGATAAAAGCGGTTCGCTTATAGGTTGGGTGGTCAATCGAGCTAGGCTCGACCGACTTAACCATCCTAGTGTGATGTATGCACGGGGTCCGGCAAGACTAAGCTACACCGGAGAGCGGAGGGGTGATTCCTTCTTATCTCAATGGGGCTGTCTTGACCCGATTTCGTCCGACTGTCACATATGTTCCAACGAATAGGACGGGTAGGCTTGCCTACGTTACCGACACCATTCGGAATCCTTGATTTGATGTACTTTTATGTTAACATCAAAAGACGTGGTTAGTTAACCCACCACCACTTCAAAAATATTGAGTGGGAGCGGGGAGGCGGCGACACCAACCCCACGGCCTCTACTATGATACAAGTAAGTGAGAGAAGGGTGACGCCTCGCGCGCTTTGATTTCGTCCCCTACGGATGATGTTCACCCCTATCAACATTCATGGCTTGGTCTCCGAAAGGATAGGATTTCGGGTACTCGTCGGGTCACCGACCTATCCTACGACGGCACACTCGGGCGTACCAAGAGATCCGATATAGTAGGTCACACTCATAAAGGATATTTTTGGTAATATCTAGGCTAAAAAAGGAAGATAGTCAATGAATAAAGGGATGTTCGATTCTCGTGGGATGTTTGATTCTCACAAGTTATTCATTGATGAGATTGTCTCGATTTAACCGTCATCTCTTTGACCTACCCTACGGCGGCACTGAGATGCGAGGTTAAAACATTGGAATGGTAGATTAGACTTATTTTTTAGTTTACAATTCCTAAAATAAAATAATATAGTAGTGTTAAACTTGAATTAATTTATGTCATTTTATTTACAGCATTATCCCTTACTAAATTGCTTAAAAATTAATAATTGACTAGTATTGACTTCTTTAAAAAGTGGAATGTAACTAGGACGTTGAACTAGTTAATCGATAATGCAATTAATTTTCGAAAGAGATATTTTCTCTTAAGCCTTTTAAAAATCAGAGTGACATATAGGTATGTCACTAGTGTCACTCGTGTCAAACGGGGGACAAACTTAGGTGATTTCGGACTTTAAAATTCTTCTAGTGAATTTTGAGTGTGTAGTAATTACACAAGTAATTTTCTAATTGAAAAATCGGAAAATCATGAAGTATTACTAGTTGGACGATATTTGGAATCGATGAACTAGTGGGAGCTTTATGATTTGTTGTTTTTCTAGAACATTAGAAAAGTGTAACTGACTACACATGTAACCGTTCTAATTGAAAAACCGGAAAGTCATGAAATGTCGCTAGTTGGACGATATTTGGAACCGATAAACTAGTGGGAGCTTTAATGTTATGATTTGTTGTTTTTTCTGGTATATTAAAAAATCCGAGAAGTCTCGACGAGTAACACTCGAAATAGACATCCCACGGCTCAAGAGTAGTGTCTACTCAAACGAACCGCTGGTTCAAGACTGTTTCCATTCACGGAAAGTCAAGAATGGGAGAATATGTCTAAAAGTGTTAGTCACCTAAACGAGAAAACTTTAAGGTTTGAACTGAAAATTAATTAATCGAAAATCATAGGATAAGGAAAGTGATTTTGGATCACCAACCTATGAATCCTTGGCGATTTTCTCGAGCTAAGTTCTTTGGAAGAACAAAATAGCAGTGCATTTAACGATTAAAGGATTAAACAACGGGCAGTTAATTTTAGCTAGAATAGTGGGAGTGATATAAGGAAATGAATCTCGGATTCAATCATTGGATATCGCGGAAAAAATATTTTATGTTTAAGATTCGTTGGAACGAAAGGATTTACCTTCTATTCGATAATTTGTTTGTCGTATAGAAAGTGAACATACCATTTGTAGTACGAATCCAAGACTCGGACTTTTGTTTGATAAAGTCAAAACCACTTACAATTGCTGAAATATGTATATGAAACACATCTTAAGAACTATTAAAAGCAATTGGTTTCTATATTTAGATAAACGCTTCTTCATATTCCATAGTTAGTGCATAGTCCCTAAAAGACAAGACTTGAAGACTGGCTCAGGGTGATTCCTTTCTCCCAGTCTGGTTAGATTGTCTCAAAGGTTCAATGACTAAGTTTCCTTTCAATTGGGAAAGGATAATGGTTATAAAGAAGTAACATAGCTTGTTCATGACGACCTTCGGGGTCTGATGAAAAATACAAGCTAGTAGGAGCTTCCGAGTAGTGACTTCTTGCCTGATAACTATTCAAACACTCCGGTAAGTTTATCCAAAATATTATGAGGTTTCTCTGTTTTCAACAGAGATAGAGTATTCTATACTCGTAAATGGGCTATCACATAGTCCTGTGGGATCGATGCTCGGCTCGCCTCATGGTGAAATGCTTTCACTAAGTGAGAAACAGATTAAATTGCCTTATATATTTTTTAGATGTGCTACAATACACTGCTTAACTCAATAAAGATATTGGAAGCGAAATAACGGTTTACATTGAAATGTAAGACCGAGAAGTCTACCTAGAATATGCTTTGGAATTTACGGATAAGGTGTGGATTCGGTTCACCCCACTTCCATAAATATAAGCATTTAGCACACGGTGCTTGAAGGTAAGACTGGGAATTTCGCGCATCCGTTCGGTCAATGACCATTCGTGATATATCTTTTAAGCTATTGAGTATAAAGGTTAGATATAGGATTCTTGAAATCCGGAAGGGATAGTTATACTGTTGTATCCTTTTCTGATAGAATCCATGAACAGCAAAACCTTGAACCTTGAAGTACGTTTACTCAAGGTAGTTACTAACTGATTAAAATCAGACCACATCCAACATCGATTGTTGGTGATAACACTAAATACTACTAAACTAGATCAGAATTTCGATCCACCCAGTAAGTATTGGGAGTATGGTTTATCCATTACCCATTACGATTTCTGCGGACTTTGTAGTCTGAGGATCGATTGATGACCTATGGCTCTTTTGTGAGCAGCATAGGATTCTGATAATAGAGGTTGGTTTCATAGCCATAACCCTGTGAAAAATGGAGTTCGGTACTCCAGTTCTGTGCATACTCTTGTAGAACCACCTGAGCGTCTCGGGCCCAGTGGGAGTAATTGGATCTACACGGAAAAGAGTAGAATGAATAGGAAAGTTTATCTTTCAGAGCAAAGCTTGAGTGGTCTAGGGGTAATTCCCTAAGACGTAGAGAGTTAATCAGACGTTGGACTCTATTACCACTTAATATTGCATGATTTCGTTCAGAAGCAGAAAATAGGGGTGATTCCCTGAGATTTTCTTGCCAAACAAACGGAGTCTGGATTCATTCGGAACAAAAGGGTATTGCCTTATGAACTCATGACAGGATGATGACCACAAGGCTTATGTCCTTTGTGGATAAAAAGCAAACCTCTCGGTCATTGGAAGTCATATATTTCTACAATATGTGGATTTGACCGAATATTGATAAGTCTTTTGTAGTCCGGATATCAATTTTAGTACAAGAGTGAATATATACATATATTAGTGTTTGTGAAGGATAACATTGCACCAGTTTGGAATCAACATGGGTGTGTTATCTCAAGTCGACCGACAATGCCACAATTCTTCCGCAGAATGTAGATTTGGACAACATTCGAAGAGTTTGACTCGGTCGAATTCTTTAGAATCACCACCGTTTCCCATCCATCTTATTGGTTAAGATGATGCATCTGTGTATGCAACATTCAACGAGGAAGTTCTACCCTATGCCTCAGGAATGACTCTCTAAATCTACGGAACAAGAGAAATGGGATAGATTCTCTTTTCTAGTAAGAGATGATCAGGTTATTGAACGTCAATTTTGATCGAATCTTAGATTCGGCGGTTAACAAAGCAACTTTAGTATTTCCTTTAGTATCTTGAAGAGAACGAGGACTAATATGCGGGCATATTCATGTGTGAACTTGGATATGCGTGATACATTGATTTTGACTTTAAGTCTGATTGAGGATGATCGTTAAGTCGATCTCGGGCTCAGTGTTTACTCTTGTGTTGAAGCTATTGCCTGGAGGAATCCAGCAACGCCAACTCGACCTTTAACTAGTTGGGTGATTAGCGGCTTTTGTAGTAGCTATAGAGGCGATATAGCTTAAGGATTTCCTTTTCATATCTGGGAGTGATTCTAGATTTGGAAGCCGATACCACATCATTGTGCAAACGATGAAGGGGTAGCTTATAAGGATCTTCGAAATCACTAGAGGTCAAAAGCATATTAGGAAAGTACCACATGATTTGATGGACCGGTTACGTTTCGATTCTACGGATCGTCTCGAGACGACAACCTGACTAATCATTAAGACCCATGACATTTAGATGTAGGTGCTCCCCGAGTCACTGACCTATCCTACGACGGCATACTCGGAGTGTACTTTGGAATCTGAAATGGTTATGATATGCTTAATGGGTACTAGAATACGGGATGAGTCTCCATTGCTTTAGAGCAAGTGGGAGTGATAGTTTGTTGTATTTTAAGTAATAGGGTGTGCTCTAAAACAATTAATCACATGCTTTCGTGCAAGTGGGAGATTGTTAGGAGTGATGCCCGAAAGACAATTTTGTAATTGTTTTATTTAATAAATGAAATGATATTATTATTCATATTTATTATTCTCATAATCACCGATGTGACAATAGTATTTACACTACAGAAAACCCTAAGTGTATCGTTTATGTAATCACTTAACTCAGTGTATGGGATATACACGGAAGGATTGAGTTAGTGAAGATGTACTTAAAATACAATTAGCCCGTAGTGAAGTTAATCGAGAGTATCGGGTCTCTCCTTTAACGTGCTATTAATGCGCCTAAACACAATAGGTGTGATTGTCTTATCCGCACTTTCGGTTAAGAGAACCTAGTGGGGCATTTATATATGATAGATATATCATATAAAATTTGGACCGATTTGATTAGAGTTCACGATATAATTCCGTGTCGAAAGTCTTATCGAATCAATGGATGATCATATTTATGGATATATCTTAATCTCGAGGTGAACACATCCAACCGCTTGAATCGCATTATGAGGTTTGACTTGACGGTTAAGGATTACACAGAGTCTGTGGTCCGAATTACCCCATCTTGGCATTGTAATTGATTGAGTGAGTAGTCCGTGTTATCACAGATACGGAATCCATTCCTTCCATTTATGGAAGTAGATAGACAGCCTCTTTATTTGTTAATCCTAGAAACCGATCGATCGCGCGAGTTCATATTGCAGACCGATTAGCTACCAAAGTGAGTTGTATGAATTAATTGATCACTAGGGGTTAATGGTAAATAAGGATAAGAGGTTCTAAAAAGGGTTAACGGTAACTTCCCGATTTAGAATGAACAGTCTATGGAGGATTAATCCATATGTAATGATTATATCAATGGACGCTTATTATTATTCTCGTGAGGAGATAAATATAATCTCATAATAGGAGGAGTGCAGTCACGGGATTATGGTGGCATATTCCTGTGATTGATTTATCGAATATAATTATTCTGTTCGTAAGATAATTATTTATTTGATTTATCGGAGCCGCTGATTATTAGTCCATGGTCCCCGACGTGCCTCCTATATAGCATAGCTATTCTCGGACGTCGAATCCTGATAATATTAATTTAGTTCTTGTTGGACTTTATTAAAACGATATGTGAATTAATTGTTTAGTGGACTATTAAATTAGTTGGGCTAATAATTAAATATGTGAAAAAAGACATTTTTCATAATCTTGGCCCAATTATTGTGTTAGGGTCGAAATTAATTGTGACTAGGTCACAAAGGGAAATTTCGGCCACATGGATTATTATGGAACAAGAAATTATTTTTTTGTGACTAATAAGACATGTGCATAAAATATTTATTGGATAAATATTTATGGTAAGAAATAAAGATAAATATTATTCTAGATTTTTTCTAGAATATTATAGGATTATCTTTTATTTAATGGGATTATTATAATTGATTTTGTATTAATTATTAAATCCTTGGAGGTTAAGTTTTACTCTCTTATATAAAGAGAGTTCTCCCAAGCCTTTTAACACAATAATATTTTCGAAATTCACCTCTTAGAGAGGAGAAGGAAAATTTCGGCCAAGGGGAGATAAGGGGAAAATCTTGGAGATTTTTCCGGGTAGCATATCGGAAGGGTTCGAGTCGAGGATTTCCTTCCACCGGGAGTTGCTTGGATCACACGTACGGAAGATCGTGGTGCTCTTCACGTATTCATTCTTTCTAATGCGGTTCTTCAACTTGGATTTTGAGATCCAAGAGGTATGTTCTACAACCCCCTTGTAGATGTAGATCTAGTTATTTTATTACGTGTATTTTATAGATCTAGATCCTTAAAATCGCTTCCGTTGCGGATGATATAACTAACAGAAACAACAAGAAAACAAAATAAAAACGACCTAAGCCCAAGCTTTTGGTCAACTTACAAGATATCAAACGTTACTCCCCGGCAACGGCGCCAAAATTCTTGATAGCAAAATAACTAACCGCTAACTTTGACCGACAGAGCATCGGGTCAACGGTAGTATAATGGTCTCAAGGTCGAATCCACAGGGAGTAATGTTCAAGTACCAAAGTCGGCTTAGAACTTAGTTTAGGTCAAAATAATGGTGGAGAGTATTATACTAATGCAAAAGTAAAGATTATACTAACGAGTTTACTTCTAGGTATTAAAGGGTATAGTCGAACTATGATCCCACGAGCTACTTTTACCCCTAAGGAAGGACTTAACAGGGAGCGTGTCTTAACCGACCTACCTATCCAATGTAGTTTAACGACATCCACGGGTGCCAACTCCTAATTCTAGCGATTAGACTGAACAACTCGATCTAACCACCCTATGTGAAGTTAATTAATTCTCCCTTTAGAAAACTTATTAACCTAGCACGACTAGAGTCGCTCGAAACGATGACAAACCTCTATATTGGAAATGGACATAACAACTAGGCCGAATCTCCGCAACGATCCTAAAACCCCTTATCCCACATCTCACCGCAAAATGCATCTATAAGTTCGATGTGTGTGACAGTGAACTAGGTGATCAATCTAATTCAAAGACGTTAAAATAAGTTTTAGAACGTGGATTAATCGTTTAAACAATAATTTACGCACTACACAACTCCCAATCTCATCCCCCTTAGGGTTTTCACTCGCTTTCACATAATTCGACTACACATGAATTTAGCTACTCATAATTATGCTAATAACGGAATAAAGAACGGAAATTGAAACCAAACTAATAGCAACAAATAAGAGAGATATCATTACCATATAACTTGTAGAAAATCTGATCCAGAAAATACCGACAAGAAAAGCAATCCCAAAGTCGAATCTTTTGTTCTTGGAAAGTAAATCTAAGCTAGAAAAGTTGTATAGAATCAAAGGATGTTATCTAGGGGATCAAAGGATCAAAGGGGTGTTTAAAATACTCAAAACCGCACACAAATCGCCTAAGAAAAGTCTAAAGTCGGCCAAAGATGATATGGGGCTGAATGAGCTGCGTATTTATAGAGTAGGTCAAAATCTGATGCTGTCGGCCCTGGACGCCCGTCTGGATCATCTCAAACGCCCGTCTGACCCGAGAATATGATGATATTAGGGCTTATCTTCGATGGATGAGCGTTCTGATCCTCTCGACGCCTGTCTGGTGAATCATGACTTAAGGGCCAAACGCCCGTCTGGAATCCCTGGGCGCCCGCCTCAGGCATCTTGTATGAGCTTCTTGAATCGGTGAACCTACCCAAACGCCCGTCTGGGGTCATTTGAACGCCCGTCAAATGAAAAACATAACTTTCGAATGATGTATTAACTCTGTGGGCGCCCGTCTGACTCTGCCAAACGCCCGTTTGAGGTGGCTTCACGGTAGACGCCCGTCTGGATTGCCTTGTCTCCACTCCAAACTTGGCTTTTCTTCACTTGTATGCCACATTCATGCCACGGACATGTCCCTTTTAGCCCAAAACATCACCTCCCGGGTCCTCGAGTCACCTAAGTCCTGCAATAGACACTAACAAAACACCACGCATAACTCCATGAAGACAAAAGTGCTCGGAAATGAGGTAAATATCGCTAAAAGGTGGAGTTTACTATCGATGTGACAGTTTAACTCCCCGTGCATATAACTCTCGATATTATACTCAAACAGGTCTATATCTACCCAAAACATGCTAATAAATTAATAACCAAATCAAACGCACACCAAAGTCTGATAAAGTTGACTCCATCGTGTATCCATCTTTGAAAAATTGAGCTTTATATCCGATGACACAAGGCTATTAGAAATGCGGTTGGTCAGGTATTTCCCGAAGCATATCATGGTGTTTGCTATCATCATTTAAAGGGCAATCTAACAAAAAAAATGGAAGGCTCACGGTTTTTGTGAAGGCACATTCCATCAAGCAGCCTATGCATTATTGGAGGCCGAATTTCTCCGAAAGTACACCCTGATCAAGGCACAATGCCTTGGTGCGTATAAAAAACTTGAAGAAGTAGGTGCTGAACGGTGGGCGCGTGCCAAATTTCCTGGGAAAAGATATGCCTTAATGACAAGCAATTACGCTGAAAGTTTCAACTGTGCGATTAGAGGAGCTCGTCGTTGGCCCGTTCCTACCCTCTTGGAATTCATTAGAGCTACACTGCAGAGATGGTATGATGAAAGATGACAGAAGGCGCTTAATTATGCGACTGTGTTAGCACCGGAGATCGATGCAATAGTGGCTTCGGATATAACAGCTAGAAGGAAGTTCAGGGTTCACCCTATTAACCCCGACGAGTTTGAGGTTAATGGAAATAACTTGCTTCATGGGGTGGTAAATCTACGAGAAAGGAAGTGTTATTGCGGTTATTTTCAGAAAATGGAAATACCGTGTATGCATGCTATAACAGCCGCAGCAACACGCAGAATTAGTCCACCCGACATCTGTTCGCCATATTATAGAGTTGAATGTTTCAAGGAGATTTACATGGGTAACATATATCCAGTTCCTAACAGGGAGGGATTGGGATGTTCCGGAGGCGGTAAGAAACATGAAAGTCGGAGTGCCTAATATGAGATATGCGTCTGATGCCAGTGGAGCTCCAAGAAAAGGTAGAATTAATACCACTAGAATCCCTTCTGAATGGAACGTCCAAACCATCAGAATGTATGTAGTAACTGCGAATCATCCAGGGCATAACAGAGCTAGTTGCACGCAATACCGGTAGCTGAGTTGATATTGAATGAGTTAATAATGACTTGAATTGGATTTTAAACTTTATTGAAAGTAGTGTGTGTACCCCACAGTGTTATATAGTAGCTAACAAAATACACCAAACTAGTAGAAGCTAACTACATATTACATTCACAAAAAATAATAGTAGCTAACAAAATACACCAAAATAATAGTAGCCAACAAAATACACCAAAATAAGAATAGTAGCTAACTACATATTACATTCACCAAAAATACCTACATATCTAAGATCTGATTAAATAGCTGCATACATAGTTTCTTTCTTAGTAACGGCATATTTTCATGCTCTCCAATTGAACCGGCTATTCTTGTGGATATAAGAAACCTTACCCACGCATACTAAATCTTGACACCTAGTGACTGAAACCAACTCATCACTTCTGCAACTTGTATTGATATCACCATTTTATTTTCCTCTTTAAATTTATTGTTTTCTTCCCCAACTTGTATTCCAGCATCTTCCCATATATATATATATATATATATATATATATATATATATATATCCAGACCGGAGACCTTCAAAACAAATATATTACTTGGCGGCTATGGATACGGGTTTTTCCAACTTCTCAAACATTACATCCTAAATGGAGGCCAATGAGAAGTTGGTTGTTTTTTTATAAAATTGGTAGGGAATATTTTTATCTGGGTTGAGTTTGTTGGTTTATCTTAACAATGTGGAGTATATATAGTCACACTCTAAAATATAATCTTAAAGCACTTCATTCAATAGTATTTACAGTTACAAGTCCTTTATTTATTATTTCCTTTAGTGTACAACAGTTATAAGAAGACTTCTTGTAACGTCAATCTCCTTTAATTGCCGATTATAAATACCAGCAACATAATATAGATCATTTCTATAGATTAAAAATGGTAATAATAATAATAATAATAATATAATGTTTACATTATATCTGTATAATATATTCATGTAATTTTTTAGATGGTTGTTTATTTTACTTGACGATGTAACGTTCGCTTATTGATATCTAATCAATGTGGACCTTCATTCCATAAAAGCATGATAAATACACTCCAATTAAAAAAATAACAACCTTTAATAGCCTTTGGCAAAAATATATTTATTTTGGTTGATCACATACACATATATATTAGTAATCTTAGCGATAACTTATAGATTGAACCACATATATTAAAAAAAATAAAAAATAAAATAAAAACTTACGTCCGTATTATTTCAAAGGATTTATCATTATTTGAAAATACTCGGAACATTTCGGCAACCATCCATCAATAGTATATTAGACTATAAAAAAAAAATGAAAAATGAGCTCACGTTAATTATATCAAACAATCTAAAAACATCTTTTGCAAATAACATTAATAATAATAGTAGTAATAATTATTATCTTTGACAACTTTACCCTTCTCCTTTTATTTCATAAAATTCGGGGCGTTACAATAATGATCCGACCCGGTCGGATCCGGTCCAACCCAATTGGGTTTAGGACACTATTTCAACATTAAAGACCTCCTGGCCAACCCAGGTCTCCTACATAACAAAACATCAAAAATGAAAAACACTACCAAAGTATAGTGTAAAGCACAAAGAAAGAGAAGAAATACATACCAACTCCATGACTATAGCACCGGCTTCAGCCAACTCCACGTCTGCCATCTTAGAAAACCGCTCCTTCTCAAAAACGGTACCTTCCCTCTGACCAAACTGGTCCTGAGCTTCTTCAGGAAGAGCTCCAGGCCTGGTCCTCTTTATAGGCCTACCCTCTTGAGGGTTTGCAACAACATTAGTTCGGCCCTTCTTCTGAAGATGCATGCCTTCTTCTTTTCCTCCTTTTGGATCAGATAAATCCAAAGTATTCAGATCAACCTCCTTCGAAATAGAGCGGGAGGAAGACGGAACTCCTGCAACATCGTCCAAGTTTGTGCCCAAGGGTTGGGTAAGATGGGGCTCTATACTTGCAGTCCTCTCAGTATCGAGGCTCTGCCTAGACTGGCTTACCTTAACCTCATCTTCCCCAGCACCGGCCAATAGATCGGCGAAATCTGCCACTACAAACAAGCAAAACAAGACAACAGTAAAAAACAAAGACAAGTACAAAGGAAGCCCTACGAGTATCTATCTCTTCATCACCGAGGGCCACATAAGGAATAGAACCGGCATGAGGGAAATTCCTGATTCCCTACGAGTATCCCTCTCTTCATCCATTGACATCCAGGGAAATTCCTGATTCCTTGATGCCTTTTATGAGGTCCTTGCTAATGTAGTGGGGCGGGCGCTTTGGAAATATCTTCGGTATCCAAAGACTCCAACTCGATTGTCCGTCGTGACAAACAAAGAAAAACATCTCCTTCCATCGTTTGTGGGAGGATTTACCATCGGACAGGATTAGAATGCTCTTCCGTGAGCCAGATCGGCTTTGAAAATAAAACCACCCGGGAGACTCCTTCACTCATTTGTGCTGGTAGAAGGATCTAAAAAAGTTCACAGAGAACTCAATTCCGAGCAACCGACACCAGATGGAAAATCCTATGATGGCCCTAATCCCATTGGGGGCTATCTGGGCAGTCCCTAGTTTATAGTAACGCAATACGGACAAATAGGCCGGGCAAAGAGGAAATCTAAGTCCGGCTTCAAGTTGTTCTTTGTAAATTGCGCAGTAGCCTTCCGGTGGCTGGTGTGCAAACTTGTGAGGTTAGTAGGGGAGTTGGGAGGGGGTACCTCATCCTATCTGCCCCAAATTTGTCACAGAGATCGGTAATTACACTATCGGAAATAATGGAATTCATACCAGCACTTCCAATGACTACCTTAGGGGCCATCTGAGCTTTTAGGGTTACGACAACGGCAAATAAACTGTCTATTGATTCAGTAGAAAACGGACTCGAACAGAGCAATAATACAAGTAAAAACGAAAAATGGCTTACTTGTAAAAGAGTCGGAGATAGATCGGAAGAGCAGAGCAATCGGCAGTCAGATCTCAATCTTCTAATTTAATAGCAACGGTTGTGGAAAACGATTGATATGATAGGGGTTATAAACCCCAAACATGCCACGGAAACCGTCCCACTTCAAACCAGTGGATGTAAACGCCTCGCCTTACGGGCCATTTATAACAGCGTTATAACGTAAGTCTGCCAGCTGGCAGAATAGGGTGTGAAAATCTACAAGTCTAAATGAACGAGCCGAGTTACATCATAGACATACCTGAATTGACCTCAAGAGCTCAACTTGATCTGGGGGGCTTATGACAAAGGTTGGACTAGCACGTCTCCACTTGTCATTCCCTACACCAACCAGACAATAAATACAGATAGAAAAAGCACATTGAGTAAGGCCATAACGTTAAGGGCCAAGAGCCCTGCTTTAAGATCTAAGACCGGACCTAGACCGCAGGTGGGAGGTCGGCTCAGCTAGCTTCCTAGTCCACCGCAGGTCGGTCAGGGTGCAACGGAGCTCAGCTAGTGCAGATCGGGCCTCACAACCTAAGGGACTCAACGTAGGTCGGCTTGAATATCCCTTAGACGAAATAGCCAACGTGCGTAATATAGCATATAAACATGGAAAGAATCCTCAGCTGTAAAGGCTCTGATCCTATATTTAAATTACCCGTAATTATCTCATACAATCAAGGAGATTAAACCGTATTTATCCATTAATTAGTGAACACGAAATTAGAGTCCAACAAGGGCCCGGCCCATGCAGGCGCAGGTGGGAGGTCGGCTTAGCTATCTTCCTAGTCCACCGCAGGTCGGTCAGGGTGCAACGGAGCTCAGCTAGTGCAGATCGGGCCTCACAACCTAAGGGACTCAACATAGGTCGGCTTGAATATCCCTTAGACGAAATAGCCCACGTGCGTAATATAGCATACAAACATGGAAAGAATCCTCAGCCGTAAAGGCTCTGATCCTATATTTAAATTACCCGTAATTATCTCCTACTATCAAGGAGATTAAACCGTATTTATCCATTAATTAGTGAACACGAAATTAAAGTCCAACAAGGGCCCGGCCCATGCAGGCCTAGGGCATAAGGCCCTATATATAAACAATGCCTAAGGAACTACAAGAGACTTGATTCCTGACTAATACACAAGATACGTAGGCAATCCGAGATTAAACAATCTCAGGATCAGTCTAAAATCAAACAAACCACCCCCCGTTTCATACCCTTTTTTCTCGGTTTCAATCTTGTTCAAATTGTCATTAGGATAGTACGGCCCGAATTTATTACCCAACGATATCCAACATCGTCACCCCGCTTTGATTATTTAGCATAGGGCATATAAATCCTCGGGGATGGCCTGTTTACATATTACCATGGCTGTGAGCATGTGACACATCTAAGAGAATTTTCAGATAACACAGATTGATTAAGCAAAGTGACACGGTTAAGCATCTTGACCATAACTTTATAAGCTTATTAACTGTTTCGATTTTTTTTAATAGAGATGAAGTACATTATTAGATTAAGAGACTGTTTAGACACCCATATGTAACATATTTATGTTGAAATCATTAGCCTAGTTCGGGGAAAATTTTATGATGGTCCGGTCATAAGATTTATTATTTCGGAATCAATCATATTACATTATTTTATGATGGTCTAACATGTTTAAACTTTTTATTCCTTAAAAATTTTATAATTGGTAAAGAAAGTGTTATCATGTGTAGCTAGACCATCATAAATCACTTCTAACTCAGATAATAAATGCACACTAGTCACGTACGTTAGGGGATTTCTTTTTTTCTTCTTTTTGAGAGGTTACATTTATGTAGAAACACGATTTTACATAAAGCCATAGATGAGAAAACATTTTAACAGATTTATCTACATGTCAAAAGCACAAGGATTTGACCAAAAATACAAAATGATTCCCTGATTATTTGCAGAGAGATCATCACGCTTCAAATGCTTGAATAACGCCTCTGAGATCGGGAAATTATTGCATGGAGAGAGTAATAAAGATGAAATGATGGATAAAACGATCAGAACTACACAGTTTATAATCAGTTGTAAAACTGATGCTAGGAATTAAATCACATGGACTATCCACATATAGGCATGTACCATGCAATAATTTCACTCTGAGATCATGGACCAGGCCTTTATTTTAAGAAAAGGAAAGAGAGAGATGGTGAATTGAATGCCTTTGCAGAGAGACACACAAAACCAATTAAAAAGGGGAAGTTATTGTCCGGTGTCACCACACGGTATGGAGACATCGTGTGGTACTTTCTCAAACCACACAATTTAATTCTATATTTAAACTGTGTGGTTCTGATCGTTTCACTCGTTACTTCACCTCAAATTCTCTCACCAAACAATAACTTCCCATTAAAAAGTTTTCAGAAAGGATTCATCGGTTCAGGAGCCATTCAAAGTTCGGTAGTTCACGAGAAGGTGGTGGGAGGCAATTTCCTAGAAGTTTCTAGGAACTAAACACGAGACACGTGAATAGGTGATTTTTTTTTAAAAATATAGGATTTTATCTTTAAAAAAATACCTCATTCATTTTTTTTTTTTTTTTTTTGTGGAAGGGTAAAAGTCGTATCATTAATTCAGATCTGCCAAAGTAGCAGAGACAACGTCAAAAGGTGAGGAAGAACCCCAAGCAGTCAAAGAGGCCACCAAAAGTCCATGTCTAGCAAGTAAATGCGTTGGGACATTCCCCATACGCTTAACAAAAGAAAACTGAAGAGCAGAAAATAATAGAGATCTAGAAAAATAGTCAGATGCTAAACATCCAAATGCCGTTAAGTCTGTAGAAGGTTGCCAGAGACGCTGAACACAAAGAAGGCAATCGCTCTCAACAACCAAAGTCATGCTCCCCAGCGTTACCGCTTCCTGCATCGCCAGATAAATTGCACGCATCTCCAAAAAAGACGCTGCGATGCCCGGATAGAACCGATAGGAAAACGCTGCCAACACTGTCCCGAGATGATCGTGAAAAATGAGTCCAACTCCAGAAGAATCTGCTGTGACTGATGCATCCACGTTACACTTAATGGTTCACTCAGGGGGTGGCTCCCACTTCGAAGGATGGGGGGCCGAAGATCTGCTACGGGGAAACCCACTAGTGCTGCTCCATATTCCTCCGCCGATGCCAAGGTCCGGGAACAGATGCTCCCACATAAACGCCGACCTCAAACACCGCACTGCATCTCGCCTTCCACACGTTCCACATCAACCAAGTGATCAGAGCCATCTCATCTCGCCCCTTATCCTCCAGGAACCGCATAAACATCTCCCTAAAAGAGGAAACACGCAGATAATCAAGCACGTAAGGATGCTGGGATGCCTGCCAAATACTCTTAGCCATCTCACATTCAAACAGAACATGGCGTAAAGTCTCCGTTGTTTCCCCACACGCAAGGCAAATACCGTATCCCAGGGATCGACGAAGTAAACCCTGCCCAATAGCCAAACAGTCATGCAGGCATCGCCAAAGGAAGTGATGAATGCGAGGCTGCACCTTTAGAAGCCAACACTCCCTCCACTAGCCGTCACCTGTGCCTGACATCGTAGTCTACATCAGCAACGAAGGCCTATATAACTGCAATGCCTGAAAATAACCTGAACTAACCGTATATACCCCCTTCGGATCATAATGCCAAATAAGTTTTTCATCATGGCCCTCCAGAGCCAGAGGTGTAGCCAGGATCACATCAATTTCCCACGGCTGAAATTGCTCCCGAATAAAGTCTGCGTTCCATCCTCTACGATCCAATGAAACAAGACAAGAAACCATGCTATCAGGATGCAAAGAATGACCCGAATGCAAAAGTCTGAAGGATGGTGCCAAAGCAGTCCAAGGATAGTCGAAAATAAAGATGGAATCTAACAAAAGATCTCGTCCCGCTAATATGCTGCGCCACATAAATGACGGCCGTTGGCCAGGAGTTGCCGACATCACATCATCCTCCGCATAATATTTTGCCTGAAGTACCTGAGCTGCCAATGATAACGGAGAAATGATAAAACGCCAAGCCTGCTTGGCCAGGAGAGCCAGATTAAAACATTCCAAATCTCGAAACCCTAAGGCCCCCATCTTCTTCGGGAGACAACACGTCTCCCAGTTCTTCCAATGAATCTTTCTCTTGTCCTCCGTGCCTCTCCAAAAGAAAGCCCGAATATCCCTTTCCATCTCCGAAATCAAAGTAATTGGTATTTTAAAGCACTGCATTGGAAAGATGGGTATGGATTGAACTGCTGATTTAAACAGTACTTCTTTACCAGCCGGAGACAGAAGCTTGTCCTTCCAACCCGACATCTTCTTTCACATCTTTTCCTTTAGATAGGAGAACACATGTTTCTTGCTACGACCCGTAACAAAGGGCATGCCAAGGTATTTCCCAGAAAAACTACCCAAAGGAACTTGCAGCATATCAGAAACAACCTCTCGCTTTTCCCCAGATACCATTCTACTAAAGTAGAGGCCAGATTTATGGAAATTAATTGACTGCCCAAATACTAAGCTGTACCTGTGGAAAAGATCTAAAAGCAGCTCGACAACACCATCTCTGTCCTAAAAAAAGAGCATACTGTCATCCGCAAACAGTAAATGGGAAATGCTCACCTCCTGCTGATAGCCAAACTGTATTCCCCCTCAAACCTCTTCCGGTTTCTCGCATCATTAATTAAAGAAGTAAACCTTCCGCATGCATTTAGGAAGAGAAAATGAGACAAAGGATCCCTTGGTGGATTCCTAAGTAGGTATAATATGGCGACTGGGTTTGCCATTGACTAGCACTCGATACGTAACCGAAGTAAAGCATCTACGTATGAGCCCAATCAACCCGGGAGGAAACTGCATGCGCTCCATAACATCCCACAGATACTGCCATTCCACCCGGTCAAAAGCCTTTGCCATGTCCAATTTAAGTGCACCGTGATTATGACAAACCGCTTCCCCCCGGCTGAGAGTGGAATGCCTCAAACGCTATCATGGCATTGTCCGTGATGAGCCGCCCAGAAAGAAAAGCACTTTGGTTCCTTGAGATGACATCCCCCATTACTGACTTCAACCGATTTACGATCACTCGGAAGATAAGCTTATAAATAGAATTACAAAGGGAAATAGGCCGAAACTCTGTCATGATCGTGGGAATTGTCACCTTGGGAAGTAAGCATGTATAAGTGTCATTCAAACTACCCAGTTCTGCATTATTATTCAGAACACCAAGAACTACATGCAAAATATCACGGCCAACAATACTCCAATATTTCTGCATAAAAATAACATGCATACCATCCGGCCCAGGCGACTTCCTACCAGGAAACTGCTTCAAAGCAACCATCACCTCCTTTTCCGTGTATATCTCAGACAATGCATCCTGCTAATCGGCAGTTAACTCCGAGAACGCTAAATCCCCCAAATCTGTTACTTCCCCATTTGTCGAATAAATCTGTTGAAAGTAACTAACAGCCACCTCTTCCCCACTTGTCAAATTTTTTTTTCTTATCTCTGTCAAGAATTCATTTTCAATACATATTTTAAGAATACTACAAATCCAATCGATCTGAAAAGAACCTGACGGTTCGATTTTACCATTAGATCAACATTAAAATAATGACAACCGTTGGATTGATTTGACGCATTATTAATTATTGTGTACTATATAAAAAAAAAATTAAAAAAACATAACACACAGCAATCATGTTAGAATTTTTTTTTGCATCACAAAATTTTTTTTCGTCCTATTTTACCAGGGTTTTTTTTTTTTTTTTTTTCCAATTTCCACACTTTGTATAATTTCATCGTCCTCTTATTCTTGTACCCTCATTTTTTTTCTTCAAAATTCATGTTCTTCCATGTATATTTGATGTGTCTTTAATTCGTTTTCGTGATTCCGCACAACGAATTGGTATCAAAGCCCATTGTTTGTTCGTAAACCCGACACGGGAAATTGCTCAAAATCAATTTGTATTTATTCCATTGAATAGTTCTCGAGTTTTGGAGTCCAACACAACAAACGTTAAAAAACGGATCTCTAATCGCAAGATATCATTGGTCAAAAGTTTTTTTTTTTTCTTCTTGTTTGCAGTATTACTGGGTGAATAAGAAAGTTCTCGACCGCCCGTTGACCCGACCGGGTAGGAGGTTAAATGATTTGTTAGGCGTGTTATTGTACACATTTACTATGGTGACTAAAAAAATGATCCAACGTACAAGATTTAAAAAACTGGATAATTAGAAACTGGACTATAGCCGCTCTCCATATTTTAATACTCTTCCATTTTTCAATATTACTTTTCAATTTTCTAGGCTCATTCAACCAATCAATCTTTAATATTTAATAAACCACTACACTTTTCAAGATTTCTTTTAGTCTTTTATAATTAAAAGCAATGCAATTAGTCATTTTCTTAATTTGTGTTTATGTGTTTTTCTCAAATACGACAGATAATAATGAACGGAGGAAGTATATAGGATACAGGCACGCGGTGTAAAATGATAGGGAGTATTCACATCATTCCAATTTGTTTGAGACTCTTTAGAACTCTAAAAATTTAAGGAAAAATTGTTTATTACACTGTTTAGTCATTAAAAACATTACTAATTTATAATTATATCTCTTTTATATTGTCATTACATTTTTTATTAAATGTTGATATGTGGGTATTTTAAACATTTAAGAAGGAATTTTAAGTCTACACATTGGTTATGAGACTTATTTTAGAACATCTATAAATGGAATAAATCCTAAACAAATTGAGGCGGAAGAAGTAATATTAAAAAAAGGACCAGAGTGTAAATAAAAAACTATAATGTAAATAAGGACCGGATATCTGTAGAAAACGTCGACCGGAGAAAGACTGCTGAAGGGAGATATGATCTGATCTTTCACGGTTTTAGTTTGGAGGAGCTGAGAAAGTGAATATATATATATAATGATAATTTTTACAATTTCTTGAGCCAAAAAAAAAAAAGTATCCATGTACCAGATACGTATCTATAGACGTATTTGTCCCTCATCCTCAACCGTGTATAATGTTTCAGTATTTTCCGATTTAGAACTTCTTAATCAAGATTTATTAACACAAATGTTAGGATTGCCTCGTTGGTACGTCAGAGTACGTATTAATAAGTCATAGTATCAAACCTTGTACATCTTCTAGTATCAAACCTAATTTTTCTCCATTAAAGATGTTAATATACTTTAAAAAAAGAAAATGTTAATACTCAAATTCCAAAAAAAATATAAAGGTGTTGGTACATATCAAAATTTAGTTTTGAACCTTTAATATTGGATTTGTCGTCAGCATCTTAATATGGAAATGAGATAAATCGTACTACCTCCGTCCTAAATATAAATTCGTTTACATTTTTTTTTTGTCTCATAATTAAATCACTTTAGAAAACCAACGAAGTATTTATTTCAAAATTCTTTTTTTATCGCTCATTTATTATATATACTCACCAACTTTTTACAACTTTACAAACTTATTAATCAAAATTAATTACTCATAACCAATTTAACCAACTTTATTAATCTGTATGAAAAAAACTCAAATGAACTTACGTTTTGGGATGAGGTAGATCTTCCTCCCGTATCACTTAAAAAAAAGTTCATTTTTCATACAAGACACAAATTAAGAAAATAGCGATGAACATATATACTATTATCAAATAATAAATGGTTTTTGAAATATGAAATAAATATATAATGATTAAATGTTATAACATGAGTATCTTTCAAAAAGGTAGATGCATTAGTTTTAAAATGAATAATTTTTATGTAATAATTTATTTTTAAAATTAAATATTTTTATGTGACAGAGGTAGTACATATCTCCCTGATATTTCACATCAATTGAATGTCGGGAAAAAACAAATGCACGATATAAATTTTGTCATAAACACACACGAAATATTTTTCCACTAGCTAAGGGCGGATAGTGTAATTGATATATCAATAACAAGCCATCTAGAATCCATTGATTTATGCATTCTTTTTTATCTCCATATCGAGTATTTTGTTTTGTAAGGAGGGGGGTTATACCCCCTCATGGTAGATTGGCGAATTTTTGGGCCGAGCTGGATTTGAACCAGCGTAGACATATTGCCAACGTTTTTACAGTCCGTCCCCATTAACCGCTCGGGCGTCGACCCACAAAGAATCACTTTTAGGCTTATTGGTAATTCATGATCAATTTCCTTTCATGTTATACCCTACCCAGCCATGTGATAAACACAAAACGAATTGTACTTTCGAATTTTACTAAGAATCCATTGATTTATGTGGCTTTTGAAGCTGACCGTAAATATTTCTACAGGTCAAACATAAGATTCATAAATATCAATAGATTTCTACGTAGTATATTGTTTTTCATAAATATCAATACTACACACTCATGGGTAGATCTAAAAAAATTACGGTATACATGGGAAAAAAATTCATGAAAAGTTAATTATCCGAATTTCACAATGCAAAATGAGTTGGTAATGGACTAAAGACACCAGAGGAACACAAATGAATGAACCAAAGTACTACGTAAATCCGTATCAAAATATAACTCACACAACAATAGAAGTCTATATTACGAATGAAGCATTTATTACTTTTTATCTATTTTACCCCTAATTTATTAATAATTCAACAGTTTTTTAATACTTTTATTAACAATGGTCAAATGATATTTTAGTCATTTCTTCTTAAAATTTATGTCATTTAACCTTTTTTTTTTAATCTGCGTAAAAACTTCAAAACTGACTTATATTTTGAGACGGATGTAGTAGTGGTTTATTTTCTTTCTTCATGGGTATCTTTACAAAGGGAATATGGGAAGTTATATAGGATCAAAGATGAAGTGGAAATAATTGTAACCAATTAATATGACATTTAGTATTATTACATTAATCCGTCAAAAAAAAAAAAAGGTATTATTACATTGAATAAGTAAAGTCTTTTTTTTTGGCTCTCTACTTTTAATTGACATCCAAATCCAAATAAATTATGAAATGATACTCTTACTTTAAATGTCAATTATAGAAATATTATGTTTCGTAAAAATCTTAGACACACACACACAAAATAAATCAATGGGAAAAATCTATTTAGTAAGAGGAAAAAAAACATCATTCTTCGTGTATTATTGTAATGTCACGCTCCCGGATACCAAATCATTATCCGTTAATAGAACGTTCGATACGTAACTTTAAGAGAAAACTTTAAAATCATTAAAGATCGTTGATTACTGTTTCTACTTATAACCAATTAAATTAGCGCCAAGTAAGCGCAACTTTATTTCCTTATCATTTAAGAGTTTGGGCAATCTGTCCCAACACCCCCCTCAAGTGTTGTCAATCTGTCCAACAATTGCACTCTTTTTCCCAAGAGTGTGGGCAATCTGTCCCAACACCCCCTCAAATGTGGGCAATCTGTCACAACACTTGCACAATTTATTTTAAATAATGTTCCAACCAGGGTTCGATCTCATGACCTTTAGCTCTGATACTATGTTAAGTATCAAACACTTGATGTTCTACTAAAACCAATTGGCTTTAGTAAAGACGCAACTTTATTTCCTTATCATTTAAAAGTGTGGGCAATATATCCAACAAAAACCCACGAAAGTTTGATGTAATGTCAGAGTAATTAAGAAAACGTGAAAAATGCAGGTCTATGAAATCCCAACCATGCAAAGGTATTAGACTTATTTCTTCTAACACGAGTGTCCCTTCCTTGGAAGTGGAAAATGATTGTTTGGCTTGTGTTCAACGGCTCAATCGACCGACGGAGGATGCTACCGCTCTAGGCAGCCTAGCCCAGGATTGTTTATCTCGGCTTAGTTGCCTTTTTTTTGTTCAGCGTGTGAAAAAATGTCACAGCGTAGAGGGGTTCATCATCCCAAATGACACCTCAACAATGCTTATAAACTCATCCTGGCCGAGCAGTTTTAAAAGATGAAATAACACCGTAGACCTCTCAAACCATAGAACAGTCAATATTACCTTTAGGTTCGCTTACCAAGGTAAACAATTCCATGTCCTTGTAAACATCACTCTCGAGGTTTAAAGCGCGCTTACTCCAAATTGGCTGGGTTTTCCAACTATTTCTCTTGATTGTGAATGGCAAAGCGTTTGAAGATGGGAGGAGGGTAGACACCGTAGTAGTGTGAATCCTCTTGCTACCTGCCTTGTGTTGGGGAGTGGATCCCTGCCATGCACAATTTCAAGTGATCCATCTAGTATATATCTAAACTTAGAAGTACTTATATATTTACATAAGTTGGACGTTGATTTTTGTCCTTTTGTGGCTTTTTTTTTCCGCTTTTTTTTTTTTTTTTTTTTTTTGCCTTCTTTCGTACGGATACGACGTCGTTTTGACGCATATACGACGTCGTTTTTGCGCATATAGCAGTTAATCCACTACCGCCTTTTTGCACCAGTTATTTGCAGCTTAAATGGCCACTTCTTAACATAGGATCGAAGGAGATGTATATACCGGTCTTCCAACATGCATTTCAAGCGGGTCTGTGCCATTTTCAGCTTCTACTCACGTTTTCTTCCTCGGTGCTCGTCTGCTCATATTTCTATAATTGGTGCTGCGTATCTTCTGACAAGAAGGAGCCAGATTGCAATCTTGGTAGGTTTACTGCATGTTTGTTTGTTTTGTTTTTTTTTTTTTTGTTGATAATTGTTAGACCTGTAGGGTTACGATTTGGGGGGAAAAGCAGGGGGAAGGGAAGAATATAGGGGAAGAAGATAGGAGAAGCAGTAAAAGGAGAGATTTTATTAATCAATCAACTCAACAGGTAATGTTTACAATTGTACATGCATACGGGCCTATGTGTTCCTGGATCGCAATTTCTACTGCTTCAAACCCAGTTTCTCTGCTGTTTGATCGTTGTTCAGTTATGTCTGCTGAGTAATCCACTCCGGTTATGCTTTTCCTTCAGAATTTATCTCTGTTTTGTTTCACAGTTTGTCTGATTGTATTCTTCGTCATTTGAATTTATCTTCATGATTTATCTTCAAATTGGTTTCTTCTCCGTTTCGTTCGAGACTTTTCCTATTTAGATAATTGGTTGTCAGTGTGTTCTGGACCAAGTGAGTACTGTCACTGTCCTTTGCATCAAGTGAGTGCCCAATGTCTCTTTGTGGGTGGGAATCGCTTGTCACCCCCATTCAGTCCATTGTCTGCTGCAAGACCTTCTATGGGTGCTCGATCCTGTTCCAGTTCCAGGTACCATTGGATTTTTTATGTAAACTATTCGGTACTCTTCTTCTGTTATGTTATAAACATGTTGTCCTTTCTGTGAAAAAATGTGCAGCTTGCCTTCCACTCTGGTTCAAGCCTCCAAACCAGGTGAGTTCCTCATTGATCCTCTGATTTTCCATTTGTTTTCCCTATATATGTTGAGCTTTTAGTGTGACGTTTGAGCTGCAATCATGTTCAAGCAAATGATTTCACTGGTTAATTGTTGTGCAGCAAATTGTCTCGCTCGGCAGGTTGCACCGTCATTTCTAGCTGCTCTGTTTTTTTACTTATTTCCATTGGTAAACATTGTCCTTTGTTCAAATGCATTGCATTTTCAGTCACCTGTATCTTCTAATGCAATATTTCATTCATTGCAGGACTGATTTCAAGGGCGGGAGGTACTATTTTAATTTGGTGTTATTAGAACTATTCTAATTTGGTGTGATTATCACTAATTTAGAACCTTGTGTTATCATTTAATATTACCTTTCAATAATATTTTCATACAATTACGGATTGATTCACAAGAAGGTGATAGTAAAAACACTGTTACAGTTGATTCAACTTTGACCTGACAATATCTGATACATGTCATTTGGTGAGAGCACTCCAATCAGGTTTACAGTCCAGGTTAAATTTTAACTCTTGAAGCAGCTTAGAAACAATATTGAGGCGGTGAAGAGAAAACTGGGAATTGTTTGAAGGGTTGTTGCCTGTCTCTCTTTGCCGATGCTTTATTTTTTCTGAAAACTAACAGCCCTTTGAGGTGGAATAAAATATGGCAATGATATAATAGTACCCAGTACATTGTTTCGATCCTTGATGTTTCTATTCTTCATAGCCGTGTTTATGCATTCATTCATTATTTATTTATTTTCTTTTTTCTTATACGGGATTTCGGTTGGCATGGATGCAGTGGTGGCGGTGCGTTGTGTTAAGAATTTTGTCCCTTTATTGTTGGTTGTGTTAAAGAAGGGTGTTGGGGGTATTTTTCCGGTTTGTTGCTTGAGTTTGAGGAATGGCATCTTAATTGTGGTTTTAATTGTGATTAAAAGAATTAATCAGCCTACTTTTAAGAATATTTCTGGCTTTCTATACGCAACTTTGCTTCTACACTTGCTTAAAGGAATTTTTTGTCTTAAAGAATGAAATTTGGCGAATGAAATACGTTTCTGTGGGGGGGGTTGGTGTGTTTTACTAATAATTAATTTTGGGCTTGAAATGTGATGTTTATAATCTCTTTGATGTCAGTGTGTTTAACTACTGAAACAGGGAATCGTTTGAATTTTATCTGTTACCTATAGCATCCCAAAACTTAAATTTAGTACTTGTAGTTGATTGTGATACCACTTATAACATCCCACAACTTGAACTTAGCGGATTCAATAACTACTGTGGTTTATCGTTCTCTGTCTAAAATGGTTAACCCAAGTCCATTATGTGCTCAACCTTATAACTTGGTAATTTTTCTCCCACTTTTTGCATGCGGGATTGGATATTACATGCTATGTAGATTTGGCAGGGTCTTTTATGATCATGATGATGTGTATTTGATGTAGAAACTTATGTTTGAATTTGGTGGCTGTTTACAGTTGATTTTAAGGGCTGATCTTAGCGCAGTTGATTTCTCTCTAGCAAATGTGGCGAAGGTAGCACATTTAACAATACTGTTTTGTTAATGTATTGAGGTCATATCATGTGTATTTGGAGATTCTGTCGTGGAGTGTTCGTAACGAGTAAATTTCACTATCATCCAATCAAGACTCGACACATGGCTAGAAACACACTAGAAACATGTGTATATACCGAGCATACCACTAGAAACACTCCAATGCAGGTAGAAGCAGCATTGCCTGTTATTTATCTTGCTTAATTTGCTTTATTTTATGGTTTTATTAATTCTATTGTGCGATGTTGCAGCTTTACTTTGAGAAAATTACCGAGCTTACTTCAAGTAAATCTAGCTCTGCTCTCTTCAAGGAAGCAATGATGAGCTTGGCAACTGACTCTGGGCTCCATCCCTTGGTTCCTTAATTTACTTATTACATTGCAGACGAGGTAGGATTTACATTTAAATCCTGTTGCATTGTTACCATGCATGGTCTAACCAACCCTCTTCATAATGCCAGGTTTCGCGGAGTTTGAGTAATTTCAATCTTCTGCTTTCTTTAATGCGACTCGTCTGGAGCCTCTTGCAGAATCCACATATTCATGTGGATCCATATGTAAGTTCATCCACTGTTAGTTGAATACATTTTCATGTTGTAACCATACTGCATTGATAGTGATATTGAATAAAACGTTTTCTAATATGTCCTTTTTTCGCCATTCATATTGGTTTTTTATTTTATATATAAATGTTTCCTACAACTTCATATGAAATCGAAAGCAAGATGTTGATGTTTTGCATTGGTAACTCGTGTGAACAAAAAAGTGCCCACAGAATGTATAATTAACATTGTTTGATGATCAATTTTTTTGGTTGTCTTGGGGTTTTCCTGTAGGTCGGTTGACTTCGCTTGCATCAGATTTCCTTTTATTGTTTTGTTTCATGTATACATGTTCTGTTCTATTTTGTCTACAGCTGCACCAGTTGATGCCATCTGTCATGACATGTCTTGTTGCAAAAAGGCTTGGGAACAAACTTTTCGACAATCATTGGGAGCTCAGGAATTTCACCGCCAACCTGGTTTTGAAAGCTCAAAGACTGAAACCACTTGAATGAGAAGAAAGGAAGGATCATACATCAACAAAAGTCTTCTAACTTTGGGAACTGTAATTATCTGAACTTTCTTTCATGTTAAGGCTGCTGAGATCTGCTTTGAGAACAAAACACGGGGCTTGAAAAAGTTTAAAAAGTAATCGTGTTTTGAATATCGTTTGCGTATTTCCTTTTTCAAGCTCTTATTATGATATACCATGTTTAGGTGATTGGAAAATTAAGTGAAGGGAAGGCATCTCATGTTCCTTATCGAGATTCAAAACTAACACGCCTGCTGCATGGTCATGTTTCTGTAAGGACAATGCAGTGTTTATTTAATTTTTATTATTTTGGGACGGAGGGTTATACACACACACACACACACACACTCTCTCTCTCTCTCTCTCTCTGTTCCCCGTATAGTAACATTTCACATTGCATCATGAAATTGCTATTTGCCTTGTTTTTCATGAAGATATGCATTTTTTAGTTGATACTTTTGCACGGGAGATAAAAAAATTGCATCTCTGCCTTCTGTGATTTGTATCTCTGTTATTTTGACTGTTTTGGGGCTTACTCTGTCACAGCTCATATGCACTGTTACTCCTGCATCAAGTAATATGGAGGAAACCCATAATACGTTGAAATTTGCAAGCCAGCCAAAACGCATTGAAATTTATGCCTCACGTAATAAGGTTTGCTATCTATTGCACATGCTGTTGCATTAACAAGAGCTTGTGGGTTGATTTGCTGTTGCTCACTCTATTTCTTTTTCAGATTATTGATGAAAAATCCTTGATTAAAAAGTATCAAAAAGAGATATCATCTCTGAAGGAAGAACTTGACCATTTAAAGAAGGGTATGCTCGTGGGGATGAATCATGAAGAAATCATGAGCTTAAAACAAAAGGTATATCTTTCACAACTTTAATTTGCAATGGACTGTTTAAGGCTCTAGCAAACGGGTATAGAACCTAATTCCAAAACACATTTATGGGGTCATGCATGTATTGTTTCCCTCGCCATTTCCATTTTCACTTGTAACTGAATACTTATAATTATCTAGCATGTGAAATGGAAAACTGTTCAGCCCTTTATCTCATCGTCCTCCTTGTACGCGCGAATAGTGTACACGTGATCCATTTTCTAAGGATGATTTTTTGCAGAATCGAGGATACACACTTGATTGTTCATTTATCATCCCTTGTGATCTATATTGTTTTTTTTTTTTTTTTTTTTTTTTTGTTTCTTTCTTTCTTTTACATATACAGGGAAAACGAGGCGTCGCTTGCTGTTCTACCTAATCTTCTGATAGAGCTTGATAGTATGGATGAGGTAGGATTGGTTATGTACATCTAGGGGTGTAAATGACTCAAGCCTCTTGTGAACGGTTCGAGTTCGGTTTGACTTGGTTCGATAAGTCCATTGCTCGGGTCATTTACACCCATGTATGTACATCACACTATTTCAGCTTCAGGGTATTTCCATAAAAAATTAACTGAATGCTTATTTTCTCGGAGACTCGTGGCGTCTCGTATTTAACGTTTCCTACATATTCTCACTCTTGTAGGAAGCAAGACTGTTAACTCTTGTTGAAGGCGTTCTTGCGGCTAACATCTTTGACTGGGAATCTCGTGCCTGCGTGGAACTTTATCATAAAGGAACAATAATAGAGATATATAGAATGAGCTGCAATAAGATGCACCGACCATGGCGAGCAAGTGTTATATACGTTATATCTTGTACAATATTGATTCAAAACAGATATCTGCTACAGGTTGATGATTTCGATTGCTTCAAGGAGAGAATGCTTGTTTCTGGTGATTAGAAACCTCGTTATAAGAGGGCTTTGCTTTTTGTTGACAACTCAGGTGCTGATGTTGTTCTTGGTATGCTTCCTCTAGCTCGGGAGCTTCTTCGACGTGGAACTGAGGTTATCTATTTTATTCTTTTTTTTTTTTTTTTTTTTTTTTAAGTATCTTCGGAATTGATTTTATTTTGATCTCTCATCATTTCTAATCCTTGTTATTTAAAAGTTGTTTTTTTTTATTAATTTATTTTTAAAACTTATATGATAGAGGATGGTTTTTTGCTGGCGGCCCTTTTTCTTGCGTTTGGAGGTTGTACTGGTTGCGAATTCCCTGCCCGCCCTGAATGATGTTACTGCTATGGAGTTGCCTGATATTATTGCTGAGGCTGCAAAGGTTTTGCAGATATTGTGTTTCTTCTGCATATTTTCCTACATAGTTGCACGATCCTTTATACATTTTGATGTCCAGACGTTGTACTTCATGTCAGCCTTTTGACTGTATTTATCGTATCGAGTAACATGTTTCTTCTATGCCCCTGATACTATTTGCATATTACATTTGCAGTATTTATCGTTGTGCAGCTGCACTATTATTAGAGTGTATTGTTTCATAAAGTTTAGCATCCCCCATTTTCTGTGGTATATTATTCGAGTGTATTGTTTCATAGAGTTTACCAAACCAAACAACAACGAACCACCAACGAACGTGTGCAACGCACACCTGTTACATCTAGTATATATATATATTTAAAAACATAGGGTGCCAACATTTTTTTCTATGAGTCTGGTTTTTTTATACTCTATGTTTGTCTCTCATAGGTTTTAAAGATGCGGAGTTATGTTTCGTCTACGTCTATAGCGTATAACAGAAGGACCATGATAAGTTATTGTACGAACCTTTACTTTCATTTTTAATAAAAGACTTGTTTATTAATAAAAAAAAACATGTAATGAACATGACGTTTTCAGAATAAAAAATCACGTTGTTACTATGGAAATGTGTTTATATATCTATAATCATTCATTTTTGTATTAATTTAAAGTTTTTACTAGAGACGATTACACTACTCTAACCTTAACGAGTGTATTACCTCTCAATTTTCATACAGATACAATTGTTACATACTCGTCTCTATTTTAAGGATAATTTTCAAATATATTAGTACACTTTTATACACAAAAAAATATATTACACTTTTAAAAAAGAAGACGAAAAAAAAGCTTATAAAAAGTTTCCAAAAAGAAACTTCAAGCCACGTGGAGAGAATTTATTGGTCACGTCATCATTGACATGGATCGCGTGGATCAACACTTATTTTACATCATAGCCGTTCACCAACAACTACAATCAACGTCTCCGATTTAATCTTCCACTCCAAAAGTTTAATGAACCTTCTTAATCCCTCTTATAAAACAACAACCTACCAACAACTCAACATCAGATTCCATCTTCCAAAACTCTTTAACTTCCCCAATTCTCTCTTTATAACACCCCAACTACCACCACCACCGACAGGAAGCTCCTAGCCAAAAAAAAAAAAAAAAAATCTGCTCCGGCGACTCTTTAACTTCCCGAATTCTCTCTTATATATATATTTTAACCTAAAACCCTTTTCATTTGTGAGAGAGAGAAATAAACAGAGAAAAGAAAGAAGGAAAAAAAAAAAAAGAGAAGAAGAAAGAAATTCTATCTTTTCGATTAATTCGGCCGTTGTAATCACAACTCAATTACACCAAAATGCTTTCGTTGACGAGAGCTTAATTTTGATACAAATTTTTTCCGATTGGGTAAGAGTTTCAAAAATCCATTTTTTAGATTATAAGCGCTCTTGGGTAATATTGTCGTTTTAGTCGTAGTCTGTGTTACTTGTCAATCGTTGCAGCAATCTTTTAAGTTATCTTGAGTCTATGATTTCGCTTTCCGCTTGTTCTCTGGTATTGATAATGTCAGACTTACTTATAGAATTGATTTATTTTAATTATATACACGCAGGCGTCATTTTCCGATTAAGAAGATCAAAATTGATTTTTAAGAGTGTAAAGCTCTTGTTTTGAGCTCCTTCTGTTCTTTTATTTTCTCGGTAAAAATCATTTCTCTATTCTTTCTTTTCTACATGCAGGAGAAAGAGATGATATTGTTTTTATTGTCTTCCGTTATTATTATTATTTTTTTGCTTGATAATGAAGATATTAAGGTGTACTGATATGCTATCAATTTTTTTTTTTTTTTTTTTTTTTTTTTTTTTGACAATTATTAGTACCGTGTGTCCGTATCTAACTACCATGGGCGGATCTACCGTGTGTCCGAAATATTTTCTATAAGTAAAATGTAAAGTTTCAAAAATCCATTTTTTTTATTTTTTTCATGTAAGAAACACATATTATGTTTAAAAAATAAAAAAATGTTATAATATATGTCATTCGATACGACCATATTTATACAATTGTTTTTTTTGTGAGGGGTTAGTTATACAATTGTTATATTCTAAAAATACTTTTCCTACCGTTGTAGATTTACGTGGATGTTTAATGTTGTTAGCTTTTGGTTAGGTGTGTTTTTATTAGTTCACGTTATAAAAGTTTTCAATGCTGCTTTGAGTTACATAAAGGTATTGCTAAGCTTATTAGTGGTGGATGTATATATACCATTGTTATTACTTCAATTCATTTATTTGCTTAGATCTTCAAATTCATGTATTTAATTATATATGGTGCAGGTTTTGATATGTATCTGTTAAAACGTGGCATGTCTCTCTCAAATGCTAGCATGAACATGCTCTCAGCGTATGGTAGTAATAGATTCCGGAAATACATGGTTGAAAACTATGGACATGACCATGGAGGGGGATTTTACGCTAAAAGACGAGAACACGAGAAACATCGATGCATTTCGAAATAATGTAGGTATGTATAGCATTAAATCCATTTCTTACGTGTAAGTAGTATTTAGCTAGACACTTGTCCGTCACCATATTATAACTTGTCATGTGTAATAGTATTTGTAGTTTTTTTTGAAGAAAAAAAAATATTTGTAGTTATAATTGAATGTTAGTCTAAAAATATATAAATTTAAAAATAACACATGACTTTGACGTCTTCTATTTTAATGATGTTATTCAAATTAGAAGAAATTTCGTAAATATTCCATAGATACGAGAGAAAACTTGTGTAGCATTTGAATACATGATTTTGCTTGCCATATTTAAAATGTAAATAGCAAGAGTAACTCAATGTGTCCGAACAAGACAAATAAAATAAAATAATTATCGAGTATGAAATTATTTTATAACAATTATAATTATTTATTATAATTTTTCTATTTTATATAAATTAAATACATAACTAAACCATGTAGGTGTAATATTAAATAAAATAAAATTGTTATTCTTTTAAATGTTAACTATATTAATTTAACCAAATACGTGCAATATTTTTTTTAATTTTATTTTTAACATTATTAATATTATTAGTATTTATATATTTTTTTCTTTTAGTTTGATCCAGTAGCTCAGGCCATAAACGATGCATTGGATGCTACCAGGACCGTACTCGAGGCATCATAGGCTGTGCCGACTGTACGCGAAAATTGCTGGATGCCCAGGCTTCAGTGGACGCGGCAGACGCCACTGAGACAGTTGCACAGATTGTACTCAGTGCAGAGTTTGCGCGCTGCTCAGGTTGTAGTCGAGGCATCGGCCATATTGGATGCCGCTGTGCTAGTCGAGATTATATTTTATATTTTGGGCCAGAAACCCAAACAAATTTATATTTTGGGACAGAAGTAGTATAAAATACTCTCATTCTTATGTTTGTTTGTAGGGAATGTAATGAAAAGAATGTTCTATTATTAGTTAAATATGATTAGCAGGTAATTGTAATGAATTGAATTGAATGAAAAGTCTGTTGAGTATTTTGTATTAATGTATTTTAAAATATATTTTTTTTATTTTGTTGAGAACAAAATATATTTATTTTAGGATATACAACATATTTACTCTACAATTAATATTTATGTTCTAAGTGACATATGTTTGAAAGTTATCTTAGTCACATCAAATCTTAATTTCTATATATTATTTGTGACTAAACTATTATATGTTGTTATAATTTGTTATAATTACTTAATCAATATCTTACGCGTGCCACATTGCTAAATATTTTATGAATATATGTGACATATATTTTATAAGTAACTATATATTTTATAAGTAACTACTGTATTTTATCAATATCAAGATATTGTAAGTCACCAATGGAAACATCAACATCATGGAAACATGCTCCTCTCCCCCTGTGGAAACATCAACATCATTATCATCTGCCATGGTGATATCAACCGGAGCATAAGGCACAATGGCTAATTCCGCCGGAGATGGCTGTCGAGGAACACCCATCCCGTTGGCGTGCTCGTCTCCTCCGAGATCACTGTCCTCCAACTCAATCTCTTCCAACAAATTCGATCGACGATCAGCGTTAAGCCAACAACCGTACGGTAACCTTTTCTTTTCCTCAACCGTTAATTCAGCCGACAATTTAGGACAATAACGGAGGGTATGATCTAGCATACAACAACATAAACAAATATTATGCAACCTTTCTAACTGAATCAATGCACGTATCTCCACCCCGCCCCACGGTTATGACTGAATTTCGACCGATTGCTTTATACAACTCGATCTATAAACTTATCTCTCGGGTGATTATTAACCGGCTGAAAGGAGTAATTGGTGATGTGATTTCGGAAAATCAAAGCGCATTCATGTCCAGTCGCCTTATCACAGACAATGCAATTATTGCCTTTGAAGCTTTGCACTCCTTGCAGGCAAGGGAGCAGGGGTGCGACATTAGTCACGCAGCTTTGAAGCTGAATATGGCTAAGGCTTTTGATCGGGTGGAGTGGCAATATCTCTGGAGGGTCATGGAGCGCATGCGATTCCCTTTATCTTTTATTGATGTAGTGCGATGATGTATTGATGTGTGGCGACTGTGTCTTACCGGGTGTTGATTAATGGGAAGCCCAGCAACAGAATATTGCCGACTAGAGGGATTCGACATGGAGATCCGTTGTCGCCCTTCCTTTTCATTATTTGCGCTGAGGGTTTCACGGCTCTTCTTAATGACTATGTCTCCCGGGGGCATTGCGGGGTATTCGATTTGGCAGGGAAGATGAGGAATCTATTGCCCATTTACTCTTTGCGGATGATTGCATGGTTTTCTTTGAGCTTTTAGATGGAGCGGCGGAGAAGTTGGTTGAGCTCTTCGATAGGTATGGGGCACTTTCGGGCCAAGCTATTAATTTTCATAAATCTAGTCTGTACTTTTCGAATGGGTTTTGGAGGAGGATCGGGAGATGTTATCGGATCTGTTGCAGATTCCTTTAGGGGATGGCTCGGGAAGGTATCTGGGGCTGCCATACATGATAGGGCGGAACAAGCGCAAGGGCTTTGCATTTTTGAGGGATAGAATTCGCAAGAAGGTGGCTGGATGGAAGGATAAACGGCTCTCGCCTGCAGGGAAGGAGGTGTTTATTAAATCGATTTTACAGGAAATACCTACATACATTACACAATGCTTCAAGGTGCCCACCACCCTAATCCACGAACTTGAGAAAGAGATTAGAGGCTTCTTTTGGGGCGATACTGAGAACAAGAGCAAGGTGCATTGGAAGAACTGGGAGGCTTGTTGTCTGCCAAAGAATTTGAGGGCTTGGGTTTCCATGACTTGAAGTGTTTTAATTTGGCATTATTGGCAAAGCAATCGAGGAGAATCTTGAGTAGTCCAAGTTCACTGGCGGCACAGGTACTGGCGTACTGCATGCAAAGTACTTTGAAGATACCACAATTCTTACGGCTGGATTGGGGGCTAGGCGTCCTATTTGTGGCGCAGTATCTTAGAGGGGCGGGACCTCCTGTTCAATGGGATGAGATGGAGAGTGGGAGGTGGAGAGTCGGTGTACGTCTTCCATGATGCATGGACCACTAGACAACCTTCGTTTCGCATTCCTTTTGCAAGACACGAGATCCCAGCGGATTCTACTGTTTCAGACCTCTTTATTCCTGGTTTCAGAGTGTGGGACACGCAGCGGGTAAGGAAGTTATTCAAACCTTGGGAATTCTATGCTATATTAGAGACCACTGTGGCCTCTGGAGGCACCCGGATCGATTGATTTGGCACCACGATCGCAGGGGGGTCTATACTGTCCGGTCTGGGTATTTTTTGGCCTTATCACTTTTTAGGCCATCGTCAGGGGCAAGCTCGGCCACTTCGGGAGAGGGGGGTGAGATATGGAGGAGATGCTAGCAACTTCCTGTCCAGCCACGTATTCAACACTTTCTGTGGTGATGCCTGCACGACTGTCTTGCTATTGGCCAAGGTCTGCAAATGCGGAAGATGGGTTATGGTATTTGCTTGGCATATGGGGAGACTTTGGAAACAATACGACATGGCATCTTCGAGTGTGAGATAGCAGACAAGATTTGGAGGGTGTCGCCATTTTATGGAATCATGCAGCGTCTCCATTCTGCTTCATTTGTAGAGTTCTTCATGAGGCTGATTGAGGAACATGGTGTTCAAGACGTGGCGCGATTCGTATGGCTTATATGGGGGATCTAGAAGGCGCGCTGCTCTGCTGTGTTTGATGATCAGGCGGTTTATGTCTCAGTGGTATGTATGCAATCTTTGGCTGCTTCGGCTGAGTATATGGATGCTCTGGAGAGCTTTCGGGTACAGGCTCAGGACCGCCACCTACCGGATAGATGGACGAAGCCTATGACAAATATGGTGAAAAGTAACATCGACGCATCCGTTACTGAGGCAGGCGCGGGTATAGGTGTTATTTTCCGTGACTCGAATGGATCAGTCCTTCACTCCTTTGCATATCACTTTGATCCATGTGACCCTGTGGAGTATATGGAGCTCAAAGTTATTTCCTTGGCCTTGGAGAGGCGGAGCACTTAGGGATTCGAAGCTCGAGGTGGGGGTGATTGTCTCAGCTGCATTTTAGCAACTTCGACTGACCGAGTAGATCTCACAACTCGCCTGCTTAGTTCAGATTGTTTGGCCCATGTGCCTAGCTTTACTGCTTTCCTTTTCTTTCATTTGACGTATGGGGAATATTCCTGCATATCTTTTAGCTAGATATGGTTTGGATGTTACTGCTTGGACACTCTGGGGTTCCACGCCCCCAGGTGACGTTCTAGCCGCTTATTTGGCGGATATTGCTTAATAAAATTCTTTGTTTCCTAAAAAAAAGATATTGTAAGTCACTACTATATTTTAGTTAGATATATTACATTATTATTTTCTCTATTAAGGAAATATTTTTATAAGTAATAAATCTATATCTATTTTACCACTACACTCAAAAAAAAAAAAAGAATTAGGGATTAAGAAAGTATTTGAAATATTTTTAAGTAACATGACATCCAAACTTTTTTTTGTATAGGGAGAAGGACAACTCTAATGATTTTAATAGACCGAAGGACAAAACCCCAAAAAAAATTAAAAAATAAGAATAAAAAGTATAAAAAAATCCGACACGCTGCCCCATTTTTTTCTCCCCATTTTCAAATAATCATATATTTTGATCTAAAGATCCAAACACAATAAAAATTTCACTAAATTTTTTTACTTTTTGATACTCTTCGTTTTGAAACTTGGTTTGATATAATTACATCGTTTTTTGTGAGATTCACTTTCGAAATTTACTCGATGAATATCTCCAGGTGAATATAAAAATCGAATTGAATTTAATGATGAATTTGAATAATAGTGAATTTACAATGATTTTAAAATCACGTCGGAATATGTTGAATGTGGTCACAAAGTAAAGAGAATGAAAAAATAAAAAAAAATCGGTGAAAGAATTTTCAAATTTGGAATTTTAGATCGAGAGATATGAGTGTTTAAAAAAATTGATGAGAGAGAAAATTTGTAAGTTTTTTTTTTGGAAGAAAAGGCGCCAGAAAATTATAAAAAATAAAATTAAATAGTTTTGTCATTTATGCAAAAATTTTAAAAAGCTGTCATTTCTCCTTAATTGATGAAATGTTAGTGTCATTCTCTCTCGTTCCCCCAAAAAAATATCCTTTTTTTTGTGGAATAAAAATATCTATTTTACCACTTAGTATTATAGGCCTGTCTTTAGGTAAGAATTTCCCGTAAACCGCTCTCCCTTGAACGGTTTACTAATGTCTCTGGATCTTCGAATTTGCTTTGGTGTCCCTACAAATAAACTTACCTTGATCCGCCACGGCCTCATTCATTACGACTTCTACAGATGTTTTTCCAAGTTTGAAATGACAAATTGATTGACTGTCTTCGTAGTTATTAACTTGTATCAACAAGATTGTTAAGGTGACAATATCAAGAAAATTAGCATTTTGAATTTATATAAATACAACTTTCAACTCTCACTTCCAAGTTTGAAATGACAAATTGATTTATTGTCTTCGTAGTTATTAACTTGTATCAACGAGATTGTTAAGGTGACAACATCAAGACAATTAGCATTTTGAATTTATATACATGCAACTTTCAACTCTGGCTTACAAACAACACTCTTCGCTCTAAAAGCCCGCTCCCTTCTCTCTAGAAGCCCCCTCCGATCCTTCTTTGGATTCTCTCTTTTTCCGGTTCATCTTACATTGGATAGAGACACTGGTGGAACCAAGTGTATGGTGGGGTGGTCTCAAGCCACCCAAAAAAAAAAACTAGTGAGAATATGTTTATAGTACCTCATAATAAAGACCAAACTGATAACCAAGACCACCCCATAATAAATTCCTGGTTCCGCCACTGGATAGAGAAGACTTGGAGAAATTGTTACTCAAATTAACACTCGAAGGAAATACAACACCAATAACACAGATTAACTCTTTTGATATGACAAAAGGTTTAGGAAAAAGTGACTGCAGCCTATTGGGAAAATTCATCTCATTGTTACGATAGGTTGATATATTTGATATATTGAAATTATATATTGTAATTATTTAGTAAGGGCAGTGTGGTAATTATGACTAGGAAACGGAATCCTACTTTGAGCTATAAATATTGTACACGATTGTATTGTTGATGATATGAAAATTATATTCCCCGAATTCTTTTACATGGTAGCAGAGCCATTGTAATCTACCATAAAATAAGATATCAACCTATCGTAATATGTAAAAGAATTCGGGGAATATAATTTTCATATCATCAAAAATACAATCGTGTACAATATTTATAGCCTAAAGTAGGGTTCCGTTTCCTAGTCGTAACTACCACACTACCCTTACTAAATTATTACAATATATAATTTCAATATATCAAATATATCAACCTATCGTAATACCCCCCTCAAGGTGGAGCGTGAAGATCACGAATGCCCAGCTTGCGCAATAAGAACTCAAATTGTTGACAACCCAACGCTTTCGTAAAAATATCCGCCAACTGATGCTTCGTGGGAACATACAAGGAAGAATCAACCCATCCGTAATCGCATCACGCACGCAATGACAGTCTGCCTCGATGTGTTTCGTGCATTCATGGAAAACCGGATTCTGAGCAATATACAATGCTGATTGACTGTCACAAAACAAGCGTATACCCAGGGGGTGCCAGACCCCAAGATCGGCCAACAACTGCTTCAACCACTTTAACTCGCACGTAAGAGACACCATAGATCGGTATATATCAACCTATTGTAATACTCATCAAAGGAGATCCAACTAAAGAATGTCAGGCCAGCAATGGAGAAGTCTTGGCCCACTTCTAGGTTCAAAATAATCGTCTCAGCAAGAATTTCCACCAGCTCCTCTTTGAAAGCTGTGAAGATTTATTAAGGATTTCGTATGATGGCCTCGAGTCTTGGTCTTTGGATGAAGAGGTAGGTAAAAGAATTGACATTGTTAGGTGTAGTGCCCGAAAGACAATTATATAATTGTTTTAGGACAAAATTAGTAATTCATCTTATTATGTGTGTTTATAATTAATACACTACTGAAAACCCTAAGTACCTCGTTTATGTAATCACATAACTCAGTGTATGGCTATACACAAGAGGATTGAGTTAGTGAGATGTACTTAAAATTAACTTAGTCCGTAGCGTTGATTAATCTGAGTATGGGTCTCATGATTATATGCTAATAATGCGCCCAGAACACTTTACGGTGTGACAGTCTTATCCGGACTGTCGGTAATAGGGTACCTAGTGGGGCATTTATATATGATGATAATCATATAGAAATTTGACCGATTTGATTTGAGTTCTCGATACAATTCCGTAATCGAGAAGTCTTATCGAATCACAAGATGATCATATATGGATTAATCTCAATCCTGAGGTGATCACAGACAACTGCTTAGACTAGGGTAGAGTTGTAGGATGTAATATCTCCGGATGGATCAAAGATCCACCCGATTACGCAGCGGAAACTACAAGATCTAGATCTAGTCAACCAAAATACATAAATAAATAGATCAAACCTACGAGGGGGGTAGATCACCAACCTTTTTATGGTGAAAAACGTCAAGAACAAGTTGAGAGCCTAGTTGAGAAGCCAAAGTCTTCCAACGTGTGTCTCCAAGCACCATCAGGTGGATGGTGTTTCAAGCCGCCGGACCTCCTCGATATGCTACCCGGAAAATCCCAAGATTTTCCCAACTCAAAACCCTAGTATTTAGGTTTAAATATCCAAGCCTAATACTCCTCAATAATTTCGAAAATTATGTGTCTAATTTGGCTTGGGAGAACTCTCTTTATATAGGAGAGTAATCCTTGTTCTCCAAGGATTTAATAATTAAGAGTTAATTATTAGAATAATCATTTTTCCAAACAAAAGATAAATATAATATATATCCCAAACAAATTAGGATAAACAAATATATTATCTAATATTCCATGATTTATCACTTAACAAATAAATGATTAAATCATACATTAAGTAATTATCCAAGAAAACTAATTTCTCTCTAATTAAATAATCATAAAATGCGCCCCCTTAATTAAATAAAGGTCCACACGCATTTTTGACACATTGGGCCGAGTCCACGAAAAATATCTTTTTCGTGTATTTAATTATCTAGTCCAACTAAACAATTAATCAACATATCAATTAAATAGTCCAATCCAACTATTTAATTATAATTGAGGTGAAACGACGAGAAAACATATACTATGTTAGGAGCGCGTCGGGGACCATGGGCCCATATTCGATAGCTTACAATAAATTAAATAAAATTATTAAATCGGACCGAACAATAATATTCAATCTATTAATTCCGGGATTACACCACCATAAACCCAAAATCGAACTCTGCCGAATATAGATAACTTACACTCAACCATGAGTTGATAAGGTGTCCACTGATATAATCATTACATACGGATAAATCCTCCATAGACTGTTCATTTCGAGTCGGGATATTTCCGTAAACCCTTCTCGAAACATATTATCCTTATTTACCATTAACCCCCTAGTGATCAATTAGTTCACATACCGGACTAGTAGCTAATTAGTCTAACATGAACTCCGCGGATCGATCAATGATCTAGGATTAACAAATAAAGAAATCTGCCTGCGCTCTCTACTTCGGGGAAGGAATGGATTCCATATCTGTGATAGCACATACTACTCACTCATCCTAGAATTGAGCCAACGAGAAGTGTTGGACCACATGCTTTGAAGTGATCCTTACTAACACATCAAACTCTACCCTAGTCTAAGCAGATGTCTGTGATCACCTCAAGATTGAGATTAATCCATATATGATCATCTTGTGATTCGATAAGACTTCTCAATCACGGAATTATATCGAGAACTCAAATCAAATCGGTCCAGCCTATATGATTATTATCATATATAAATGCCCCACTAGTACCCACTAATACCGATCGTCCGGATAAGATCGCTCACCGTAAAAAGTGTTAGGGCGCATTATTAGCATATTAATCATGAGACCCGTACTCGTTTAATCAACGCTACGGACTAAGTTAATTTTAAGTACATCTCACTAACTCAATCCTCTTGTGTATAGCCATACACTGAGTTATGTGATTACATAAACGATGTACTTAGGGTTTTCAGTAGTGTCTTAATTATAAGCGTACATGCATATAATAAGATGAATTATTAATTCTGTACTAAAACAATTAGATAATTGTCTTTCGGGCACTACACCTAACAAGAGTTTGATGTGTTAGTAAGGATCACTTCCTAATATGTGATCCAACACTTCTCGTTGGCTCTATTCTGGAATGAGTGAGTGGTATGTGCTATCACAGATATGAAATCCATTCATTCCTCGGAAGTAGACAGACGCTCTTTATTTGTTAGCCCTAAGAAAATGATCGATCCCGGGAGTTCATGTTAGACTAATTAGCTACTAGTCCGGTATGTGAACTAATTGATCACTAGGGGTTAATGGTAAATAAGGATAATATGTTTTATAAGGGTTTACGGAAATATCTCGACTTTAAATGAACGAAATCATGGAGGATTTATCCGTATGTAATGATTATATCGGTGGGCGCTTTCGACTCATGGTTGAGTGTAAGTTATCTATATTCGGCGAGAGTTCGATTCTGGTTTATGGTTGTGTAATCCCGGAATTAATAGATTGAATATTATTGTTCGGTCCGACGAATAATTTTATTTAATTTATTGTAGAATTTCATCGAATACGGGTCCATTGGCCCCAACGCGCTTCCTAATATAAAGATATAGGTTTTCTCGTCGTTTCACCTCGCTTATAATTAAATAGTTGGATTGACTATTTAATTGATATGTGATTAATTGTTTAATTGACTAGATAATTAAATACACGGAAAAGAGTTTTCTCGTGGACTCGGCCCAATGTGTCAAAAATGCGTGTGGACCTATTTGTTAGGGTTTGGGGCGCATGCATTTGTGAAGATTGAATAATTAGAGAGAAATTAGTTTTCTTGGATAATTATTTAATATGTGATTTAATCATTTATTTGTTAAGTGATAAATCATGGAATATTAGATAATATATTTATTTATCCTAATTTGTTTGGGATATATATTATATTTATCTTTTATTTGGAATAAGGATTAATCTAATAATTATCTTTTAATTATTAAATCCTTGAGAGACAATGATTACTTCTCCTATATAAAGAGAGCTTCTCCTGCTCTAAACACACACAATTTTCGAAATTGTTGAGAAGTATTAGGCTTTGATATTTCGGCCTAAATTCTAAGGGTTCAAGTTTTAGAAAAAACTTCGGGTTTTTCTAAGGTAGCATATCGAGGAGGTCAAGTGACTTGAAACACCATCCACCTGGTGGTGCTTGAGACACACGCGTTGGAAGACTTTGGCTTCTCAACTAGGCTCTCAACTTGTTCTTGACGTTTTGCACCATAAAAAGGTTGGTGATCTAACCCCCTCGTAGGTTAGATTTATTATTCATGTATTTTGATCGTTTAGATCTAGATCTAGATCTTGTACTTTCCGCTGCGTAATCGGGTGGATCTTTGATCCATCCGACGATATTACATCCTACAGACATACCTTGAGCCGTGGTGCTGGATGACTTTTTACGCGTACATGTCTTGCCGCGAAGGTACTGTCAAACCATACCTTTTTTGTCAAAGGATTCTAGATTCATGTGCATTTAGTAATTTGTGGTTATTGACATTGCAGTGTATGAGAAATTGGTGGATGTGGTGGGGAATCGGTAATATAAAAGAGCTGTGATGATTTTGCATCATTCATGAACTTGGGTCATCTTTCGGCTAGACAACACTCAGATGGTTTCTGGGATTCCATGCCTTCTGCTTCAGTGAGTTGTTGCAGCCATGGCATAGTCTACTTCCATCTTTTTGCATGATCATAATTTGAGCATAGCTTTACAGCTGCTTCCCCACCACCTGTTGTTATATACCCTGTTTGGGTTGTTGGGATTCAGCTGTACGTACCTATCATTTTGGCCATACAAGGTTTGCTTCTTCCCCCCATATACTTTATAAAGGTTATTATCATTGGAACGAGTGCTCGGTGCAATATAAAATGAATTCATACATTATAACAGTACAAATGCACAAGCAAGTCTTGTCCATGATTTTTTGTTATCTAGACATGTGTAATAGAGGTTTTTTTTTTTTTTGGGTACTTGTGTGGGGTGAAACTCCTTTTTAGAGTATATATTGTTTGGTTTGACCCCCCTCAAGTGTTGGCAATCTGTCCAACACCTAAATAATTTTTTTCAAGAGTGTGGGCAATCTTGCCTAATACCCCACACCTGGACCCCACTCAGGTGTGGACAATCTGTCCCAACACTTGTACATTTGTTTTAAATATTGTTCTAACCAGGGTTAGATCGTTTGATCTTTGTCTCCGATACCATGTCAAGATCAAGCGTTTACCGTTATACTAAAACCAATTGGTGTTAATAAAGATGTTGCTATATTTCTGAACATGGAAGGATACCCCTAACCACCCCTTATTCTTCCGGTTCTTTCTTGCTTCCTTCTACTTATGTGAGTTTGTAAGCCAAATTATTTTCTAAATGGCTATGGTAGTCAAGGGCCAATATATTTTCTTTTTGGTTCTTTCCGTTTCTTTTTTCGATACAAAGTTCTTTCTATTTCCAATTCCAATGGATATAAAGAAGAACATATACCAATCAGGCAATCAGCCATTCCTTTATTTCCTGAAGAGAACTTATCAACCACATCCCCCGGAGGAGCGGAGGTGTTCGAGAAAATATGTATTCTAGGATATGAAGATACGTGGTAGATCTACTCACCTCTCCGAAAATCAGAAAATGAAATTATGTGAATCCAGGTGCAGCGGCAGGAATTTCGGTATGGAAATCAGAAATTTGTCAATTTTTTTTCGCATCACACATATATTTGTGTATTTAATTCTATACATATAATTATAGAGTAATAGATAAAAATATGAGGTCAATGTATAAAAATAAGGGGGTTAATTACACATAGATACGTGTTTATAAAACAAATTATCTACTGTTAATACATAATTTTTTTTATTTTAGGGGATCGGCCGCACCCTTTGCTAAAGGGTAAAACCGCCCATGTGTGAATCGTATACTGGTTTAGCAACGTGAATGGAAGACCATATATAAGCGGAAGTTCTCTCCATAATAATCAAACATATCCATCCTTATTTCTCCACATTCAAACACTTGTCCTCATCCAATATTTGAAACGTTATCATATTTATATCTACCGTATTTATCCAGTGAGAAGCATAGGACACGTTCGTGCTTACAAGAATGAGAAGCATAGAACATGTCGGCTCTTTCACAACCATTTTTCAAATTTTCCACGGATCAGAAATAACATTTCAATCAGGATAAATCTATACTTTACCATAGTTCCACCTGAAAAATTGTTGAATAAATAATAAATCAAGGGTGAAGAAAAAGAATATCTAATAAATTATTATTGATATTCTAAAATAACTTTTTAACAGTATTTCAAAAATACATTTTTTGCACGGGTTGATCATCAGAAGTTGAAAATTTCTAGTATTCAATTCTCACGTGACGTGTGTTTCAGCCCATGCAAATTTGCAACTTTTGTGACACCCCGAAGAAATTTGTACATGGTACGAGGTCTGACACAACCTGAAAAAAAATTGAGACATTGACTGGTAATTCTTTCATGGTTACTCTATTTGCGAAGTAGACACATGTGGATTAATCAGAACCATACAGTTTTAATTTGATTTGAAACTGTATGATCCAGATTCATCAACACGTGTTTTCTCCATAAATTGAATAACTAGAGAAGAATTTCTCCACCCGACTACTTATTTTCTCGAAATTTCTTTTCCTGTAGCAGTGTACCGTCTGCCAAGTGATAAGGGTCACAAGAAGCTTTTGAGAAGATGCAAAAAAAAAAAAAAAAAAAAAAAAAGAAGGAAAAAGTGTGTAGCTACAAATCTAAGTCCAACTTTTACCATAAAAGTTTTTCTCCACACATAAATGATGATGCAGAAAAAATGAGAAAAAATGGATCATGTAATGATTAATGATATAAAAATATATTGTGATTGCCGTAACCAATTTGTTGTAGAATAAACATTTTTTAAATATTTAATTAATTAATTAACTCGCATCACTTTTGCAGTCTACATTAATACATACATGCTGTCAAGCAACTTTATTTTTTTTCCATGAAAAAACGAGGCTATTTAATTGGTTAAACCCTAACATCCTCACTCTCCCGTCTCACGGGATGAGTGAAAATCTTAATCAGATAACCTCACGCCTCGAATCATGAGTTTCATTTATTATACTGCAGAATCAAAGAAGTAAATGCCTTTTACTAGACGCAACCTCAACACTTCTAAACTGCAGGTCTAAATTGTCGTTTTAAAACACAAATTCTATTAAAAAGGCGCTATTTTCAGGTCGGTAGAATCGGATCCTAGCCCATTTTTTTATTATTTAAATGGAATCCAATGTGTTATGTGTATATTATAACAAACATGTTAGCTTTGCACTTTAATTTTGTTACGGATGCTACTTTAAAAAATAAAAAACATAAAGTGTCCAACACTTTTATCTATCAGTCTGATTTTCTTTTTTACTTTAGGTTTGTCACTCATAAGTTTTAATAAGGCGGAGTTGTGCTTCGCTTACGTCTAGGGTATAACGGAAGGCCATGATAAGTTATTGTACGAACCTTTAGTTTCATTTTTAATAAAAGACTTGTTTATTAAAAAAAAAGAAAAAAACATGTAAAGAACTTGACGTTTTCAGAATAATAAATCACACTTGTTACTATGGAAATGTGTTTATATATCTATATAAACATTCATTTTTGTATTAATTTAAAATTTTTACTAGAGAGTGACGTACGTCTTACCTCTCAATTTTCATATAGATACAATTGTTACATATTCATGTCTATTTCAAAGATAATTTTCAAATATACTACCCTTTTAAAAGAAAAAAAAAAAGCTTATAAAAAGGTTTCCAAAAAAAACTTCAAGCCACGTGGAGAGAATTTATTGGTCACGTCATCATTGACATGGATCAACACTTATTCTACATCACAGTCGTTCACCAACAACTATCAGTAGTTTTATGGTGGTCCAGGACCACCATGTCATACTTGTCCTCCAATAGCATTTCTTAAAAGAAGGGTAAATTTGTAAAAGCGTGGCATTTATATTTTACACGGTGGGTCCCGCGTGTTTTTTTTCTGGATTTCTATTGGTCCTGGATCACCAAGTTATACTTGGTCCAGGACTACCATAAAATTTCCGAACAACTATAATCAACGAACGTCTCCGATTTAATTTTCCACTCCAAAAGTTCCGGCGACCGGTTGAGTTAAAGAGCCGTACATATATATTCCATCCAAATACTGTGGAAGAAGCTGTCGTTAGTTGCTTTGGTGAGGTGTGTTGTTTGTTCGATCACATTATTAATAAAGGTTTATCTACTGCTTTAAGTCACATAAAAGCTATTGGTAAGCCTATGTATGTATATATAATATTGTTATAATTATTATTTTATTTGTTATTTCCACTTATATGTTATTTTGACACCAACTTCTTATCAACGTCTCCTGCATCCTACCCAATTCATAACACAGTTTTCTCTCTTATTCATCACCTTCTCCTACACACTACATTAAATTGCTAATAACTCTACTTTCATTTCCACCTTCTTGAGGTAACACATTGCATAAGGTGGCTTGTAGCGTGATATCCCGTATCTCCGTAAAGAGTATAAAAGTGTTTTCATGATTTTATGTGTGTCACGATAATTTTAGTGTGTTATATTTTAATCAAAATATTATAGAGTATTTACGGTATTTTAAAAATGTAACTTTTAGTATAGACAAAACGGAAAGTGTACCCTATATATATACCTTTTTAACCTAAAACCTTTTCATTTCCATCTTCCCACCCAAGAAACTGCGCCTGTGAGAGAGCCAAAAAAGAGAGGGAAAAAAAAAAAAGAAGAAAAATAAAAGAGAAGAAGAAAGAAATTCCACATCTCAGATCAATCCGACTGTTGAAAAGAGAAACCAATTACATAAAATGCTTCCGTTGACGAGAGATTAATTTTGATACAAGTTTTATTCCGATTGGGTAAGAGTTTGAAAACCCATTTTTTAGATCTATGTTCTTGGGTAATATTTCTTGAGATGTTGTTTAGTTCTAGCATGTGTACTTGTCGATCGTTGAGCAATCTTTTAAGTTGTCCCGAGTCTATGTTTTTGTTTTCTGTTTGTTCTCTGGTGTTGTTGATGTCATACTTATTTATATAATCGATTTATTTTAATTATATACATACATCCGATTAAGGGGATGGATCATCTCAAGTACTTAAGGATAAAGTGCATTGGTAATACACATTAACACCAAAACGACGTAGTTTTGATTAAGTACTCGATATCTGGATCATGGTCGTCATGCAGTAATAGTGTATCATCCGTAAAAGAAGATCAAAATTGTTGACGAATTGTCGTCTTTGTGCAACAGATCTAGATCTGGGTTGTAATGCTGTGAAGATGTTGTTTTGAGCTGGTTCGGTTCTTTTCTGTGCAACATATTGGGATTGTATATGGGTGTGAAAGTTCTTTTCTATGCAACATTTCGGAATTGTATAGGTGTGAAGGTGTTGTTTTGAGCTCGTTCTGTTCTTTTATTTTCTTGGTAAGAATCATTTCTCTATTCTTTCTTTTCGGGAGAAAGAGATGATACGCTTTTTATTGTCTTCCTGTGTTTTTTTTTTTTTTTTTTTTTTGCTTTGTTACTTATATTTTTTTCAGCAACATTAATCGAAACTAGCCGGATGATATTTTAAAAAATATAGACAGCAATGAAATATTTGTTACATGTTGGTATATATATTTTTCTCCCTGATTATCTATGGCTTTATATAATTAAAAAAAAAAATTTAAACTTCAACCTAAATTTGCCTTTAAGCCTTCGTAAGAATGTAAATCAAGAGTTATACATCAACCGTTCAGTATGCAAGGGCTACGTATTGCTGAGATATGTCAATAAGAACTACCAAACTCGAACTTAAAGATAAGTGTGTAACTACATTATCTCTGTTTTTTTTATCACTAAGCTTCTATGGCTTTATATTACCATAGAAAAGTATGCATCATAGTACCGTATGTCCGTATCTAACTACAGTTTTCTACTCTTTTAAATTGTGTGGTCAAAGAGGGTACACATGTTTGGTTAGAAAGCATGTCTTAGAATCATTTTATCATAAAATCTCTTTTGTTATTGTGCGTGAGAAAAATGTACCTTAAGGTGAGGGAGAATAGAATCCTAACGGAGATATTTTATGCACCAACATTTGTAACAACGTTGTATCAAATGATATACAGGTATACAACACACCTTTTTATTTTTACTTTTTCTTTCATGTAAGGAACATCTTTTATGTTTAAAAAATTGAAAATGTTATAAAGTATGTCATTTGATACGACCATAGTTATACAATTGTTATGTTCTAAAAATATTCTCCTACTCCTGCCATTGTAGATTTACATGGATGTTTAATGTTGTTCGCTTTTGGTTAGATGTTTTTATTAGATCACCTAATAAAAGTTTTCAATTCTGCTTTGAGTCACGTAAAGCTATTGCTAAACGTAATGGTGGTGGATGTATATATACCATTGTTATTACTTCATTTCATTTATTTGCTTAGATCTTCAAATTCATGTATTTAATTATATATGGTGCAGGTTTTGATATGTATCTGTTAAAACATGGTATGTCTCTCTCAAATGGTAGCATAAACATGCTCTTGGCGTATGGTAGTAATAGATTTCGGAAATACATAGTTGAAAACTATGGACATGACCACGGAGGAGGATTTTACTCTAAAAGAAAAGAATACGAGAAACATCGATGCAGTCCGAAATAATAAAGGTATGTATGTCATTAAACCCATCAGACATTCATATGTATGTATGTATGTCATATAATAAAATAGAAGACGTCAAAGTCATGTGCAATATTTGTAGTTTTTTTGACAAAAATTAATATTTGTAGTTATAATTGAATGTCAGCCTAAAAATATATAAATTTAACACATGACTTTGACGTCTTCTATTTTAATGGTGTTATTTAAATTAGAAGAAATCGTAAATATACCATAGATGAGAGAAAACTTGTATTATAGCACTTGAATTAATGATTTTGTAATCAAGAATACTTGTCATATTTTAAAAATATGATAAATATTGATTTTGTAATCAAGAATACTTGCCATATTTTAAAAATATGATAAATGTAAATAGTAAATGTGAGTCAATGCGTCTGAATAACAATTTTGTTTACATGCGTTTGAATAACAACTTTTTAACCTAGGTCTCTTCTCGGTTCAGCGCGCCAGAAGGAGCTGGAAACCCTAAAAAAGTGATTTTGATTAAGTCTAGGGCTCTTGGAGCATTTTTATAGACTTTTCAGGGCTTAAGTTGGTTTTCCCATTACTTGAAGGAAAAGAAAAGATAAAAAAAGAAAAAAAATTCAAATGGACTAAAATACTCTTTGTAAGAGGTGAGGGGTTTTACAATTATGATATATAATTATAATTGTTATAAAATAATTTCACAATTGATAAACTTATTTTATTTTATTTGTCTAGTTTAGACGCATTGACTCACACGTGTGAACAAGACAAATAAAATAAATTAAGTTTATCAATTATGAAATTATTTTATAACAATTATATCTATTCATTATAATATTTCCATTTTATATAAATTAAATACATAACTAAACAATGTAAATGTAATATTAAACAAAATTATTATTCTTTTAAATATCAACTATATTAATTTAACCAAACACGTGCAATATTGATTTTTTGATTTTTAACATTATTAATATTATTAGTATTTGTAATTTTTTTTTCTTTTAGTTTGATCCAGCAGCTCAGGCCATAAACGATGCTACCAGGACTGTACTCGAGGTATCTCAGGTTGTGTCTACCGTACGGGACAGATTGCTGGATGCCCAGGCGATAGTGGAGACGCGGCAGACGCCACCCAAACAGTACTCTGCGCAATTGCACGGAATGTACTCCGTGCAGAGCTTGCTGCTCAGGTTGTAGTCGAAGCATCGGCGCACACCCAGACCATATTGGACGCAGCTGCTCTAGTCGAGACTATGCTCGTCGCATAGACGCATGCTCGGACTCTACGCGAGGCAGTGACATCTGCCCAGTCCATACTTGAGGCACATGAGGCTGTACAGACTGTACTTGGCGCACCGGCTCCACCCGACGTTCAGGTTTGAGAAGTGTCACGCAACTCAACGGTGCCAAGAGAAAGTAATGGTGTACAACGAGGCGTTTGCATATAAGTGTTTCCATTTTATATGGAGGGTGTGGGTGATTTGGTACGCGAACTAGTTATTTGTCTGCTTCAAGTCATGCTAGTTGAGTTTTTTTTTTATCCTGTTGTATGTCATGTTTAGTTCACATGTTCTACCACCTCCGTTCCAAAATATAAGTTTGTTTAGTATTTTGGATTTGTCCCGAAACATAAGTCTATTTAAATGACCAATGAATAATTTATTATATTTTTCTTTTTTTTACCCCTTATTTATTATATACTCACTCACTTTTCATTATTTTGTAGTATTAATAATATACTCACCACTTTTCTTTACTTTGCATTAATAACGGTCAAATGTTATTTTAGCTTTTTTTTTTCATTAAAATTAATGACGTATAACAAATTTAACCAACTTTTTTAATCTATATGAAAAAATTCAAACGAATTTATATTTAGGGACGATAGTATAAAGCACTCTCATTCTTATGATTTGTTTGTTCGGTGGGAATGTAATGATGTTCTATTAGTTATTCTTATGTTTTGTTTGCTTGGAGGGAATGTAATGAAAATAATGTTCTATTAGTTAAATATGATTAGCAGGTAATTGTAATGAATTGAATTGAATTAAAAGTCGGTGTGTCGATGTATTTCAAAGTATATTTATTTTGGGATATACAACATATTTACTCAACAATTAATATTTATATCCTAAGTGACATATGTTTGAAAGTTATCTAAGTCACATCAAATCTTAATTTCTGTATATTATTTTTGACAAAATATTCTATATTGTTATAATTTGTTATAACTACTTAGTCAATATCTTATGTGTGTCACATTGTTAAATATTTTATCAATATATGTGACATATGACATTGTAAGTCACTACTATATTTTGTTTAGATATATTACATTATTATTTGCTCTATTAAGGAAATATTTTTATAATAAGAAGTAACAAAACTATATCTACTAAAAAAAACATATCTATTTTACCACTTAATATTATGTCTGTCAGCCCTTTAACTTTGTTACCCGGCCCTTTGCACTCCCAGCCCTTCTTCTTATTGTCGGCCCATTGTCCGTCTACCCCAACTTTGTACGTACATAATATAACCTAAATATCAAATCTACATTATATCAAGAAACTTCTGCTGACAAATTCTATGGTGGTCCCGTGGCAGTATGAACGATGGTTTAGAACCAATCATATTTAAGTATTTCTTTTATGTTCTCACATGATTAGAAATAAACCACCTATTATAGGATGATATGGTGAGGTTGGACTACCATAAAATCAATGCCGTCTAGTCCACCTCCTCGTAAACCTCACTTTCTTGAACAGTCTAGTCCTGCATCCTTTCCTCTTCCATGTTTCTTCCATCTTCCACATAAACAAGGGCGGAGGTGTGTAAAGTCAGAGGTGGGCTAAGCCCACCCCGGATTTTTTTCTATTTTTTTTTAAGTAAATCATAGATTGAAAATCCAGATCAGCCCACTCATGGTCCATAAGAACAAACCATTTTCTTCTTTCAATTTTTCCTCTCATATATGCAACGTACGTTTTGTTATCAAATAAAAAATAATTACAGCAGCAAACATTAGCACCTAATTTTTTGTTGTTGCTGTTTTTGTTTTCTTAAATAAGCATATAGCTGTACATATGTGTTTTTATTTTATTATACTTTAATTTAATATTTTTCATTTTCATAAAAATGTTAACTTTTCTTAAATAAGCATATAGCTTAATGTACAGACGTATTTTTATTTTATTTTCTTTTACTTTAATTTAATTTTTTCTTTTTCACAAAAAAACGTTAATCAATTGATTCAAGGAAAAATTAGTTATAAATCCACATTTCTCTCCTATATTAAACTTTAATCCACACTCCTTTTTTTAGTTGCAATAAGGACAAAATAATATTGGTTGGACCAAAATACCCTTATTATTTGACCAGTGGTGGCCCTGAGCAAAGGCCAAGTAGGCCTGGGCCTTGGACCCCCGATTTTCTATGGGCCCCAAAATTTCCCCAACCTTATATACTAGTTTAAAAAAATTAAGCGCATTTTAAATCATGCTGATTTCAACTTCCATAACCACCGTCCTGCTGTCTTAATCGACCAACACCCTTTGTGGTATCTAGGTTAGCGCGCAGTTGGACACCGTAACCCAGCTTCCGGTTCATCCCGCACGTGTCGGAGCGTGTCGTGTCGTAAATGTGTCGGACACGGCGCACGACGCCCATATTGAGGTGTCGGTGCTTCATAGCCTAGCGCTCGTGCTAGGCCATATTTTATTCATTACATTATTACTAGTGGCGGCGAACGTGCGCTGCACGTTTTTGGCCCTCGTTTCTGTCCTCAACAAGGCAGGCTGCAAAGTAGGTGAACGAGAACGTAGATCAAGGCGCTGCTAACCATCTCTTGGAGGCGCTCATTTTCTTGTTTTTGCTTAAGGACCATCCCTCGGAGGAGCTCATTTTTGTGCTTATGCTCAAAGGATCTCCAAGTTCATTAGACGCTTGTCTTCTTTCAGATTTGCGATTACAGCATTTTCCCAGCATACTTGGCTTCATTGCAGGGAAAAGAAAGGCACGCTAACTTGCAAATATAGGAAGAAAGTTAACTTTGAGGATGCCGACACGTTAAAGCACTATATAAACAGATACTAATCATTGTATTAAAGCATCCAAAAAAAAAGCATAGCCTAGTTGTACATTGGTAAGGAAGAAGGCTCAATGGATTTCATGGATGTTGAAGTTAATTACCCTCTTGTGTTAAGCCATGCCACCCATCCCTAGAAACATAACTATTTCAAATGTAACATATTGTCTGCCTATAGAATATGTATTCAATCAAGTAATTGTCTTATCCAAACGGAAGCACACAAAAAATACTTTCAAATGGGTCTCAATAAATAATTTGTGCTATGAATAATCACATTTAATTTTTCTGGCTTTCCCTCTTTTATGGATATTAACCGCATTCAAATCACTTATGTTCAAACAATCTGAGTGAACCTAGGAGACTAACACCCAAACATAACCACAATAATGCAGACAGAAAAACATAAAGATTTTTCGGAAGCATTTCTTGGACTCAAGCAAACAATTTTTGTTGCTATAATCACATAGTTCCATTACAAACCGTTCTCACACAATTAGAAACTTACATTGTGATAAATAGAAAGAAAAAAACAAAAGACGTAGGAGAGGAGAGAATGGAGAGACCGTAAAGAGAAACATATTATTCCTGCATAACAATAAATTTCCAGTTACACTGCCCTGTGGCTACCATTGTTGTAGCAACATTTCCGGTGTATGCATTTCTCAAGGATATAATATCAACGATATATGGTGTATAAACAGGCCATCATGATGGCTGTTTCATTCGGTTCCGTGCTATTTCAAAGGCAAAGTGAAGTTAAAGCGGTCAACCTCACGCCATTTCATAGGGTAAAAACTCTAGCCAAGGTTACATTTAGCAGAGAAAATGTTAATTGCCTTTCGGTGCAAGCGCTCAAATTACCACCTAGCCTAGCCGAGTTGAAGTAAGGAAAATGCATACGGGCGAGAAAGAAGTGTAGATGGCATGTGACAAATATTGTTAAGTAATGAATATTTTCAATAGGCAGCAAATTATAGGAGGAGAAATGCATCAAGATACTTTTCTAATTAGAGCGTCCAAGTTGAATGATCATCCATAGTCTAAGGTGTGTACATCAGTTGTTTCCAAGCATGATGTGTTAGCCTAATATAATGTGGGAACAATTAGGCAAGAAATACAATAAAGTAAGAAAAAGGAATGGCGCACAATAATTGACAACAGCAACCAAATCTACCCACCATTCTACTTTTAACTATGCATTAGATTCTATATTTTAACAATCGTCCGTGCAAACTACTGACAGATTACTAAAATAGGAACGGCGAAGATGTGTAATTGAATATTGGTACAAAGGATAAGAAGGTAATCAACATCCAGACTTTTAACATACCCATCAATCATTCCCAAAACGGAACGCAGAAGAAGTTAAAACCCAGCAATAAAGCTAAGAAATAGAGATACAAACCCCAAGAATGTTTTTCGACTTACAGTAGCAAACGCCAGGCATCACACATTGATTGGCCATCACAAACGGCAAGAGTACAGGTGCAATACACAGGACGAAGCCAGAGAAGAGGCGTACGTTTTGCACCAAATCTTCATTGTAGAAGCGGTAAACAAATGGGAGAGAAGCCCGTAACCTAACTGTATAGTAAGCTATAAATAAGAAATGGCAGATGCACATGTTAGGAAATAGAAATGGTAAATGGAATAGGTACCTAGCCGTGAAACAACGTTTCCAATTCTAAGATGAAGGTGACGGTACAGATAGTAGAAGACAGCTGCTGATTATATATCATCCGATTCCGTAGCAGAACCTGATCTTGGAATTGATTGTGTAAAGCATATAAGAAGTCTTCCTTCTCTTATGCGATAAAAAATGACTGAAAAATGTCATGCCTGAGAAAGAGGCAAGTCTTCTAAGTAAATGAACTGATTGACAAAGTAAAAATGAAATTGCTGAAGATGAATGCCTTACCCACCATCGAACAGAAGAACTGAAGCTTCTGGTTGCACATTGTGTAACTATGATTAAAAGCTACATCTACACCTGAAGCTGGCCCATTTAAATCTTGTACCATTTGCAAAGAAATCCAAATAGAAATGGAATCGGAAGAAACAATAACTGAATATTGTCAATCAAAATATACTAATTAGATATTAAAAGATAATAATGGGTGTTCGAAAAACACACCGCATGCCTGAATCCATTATCGCCGGTAGAAGGGATTTGGATAACTCGTCTTAACAAAGGATCTTAACAAAGGCGGAAAAGACGATCCAAAAATGGAAAGATTCCGGAGCGACCATGATTACAAAAAGAAGTGATTGTTTACGAGTACATGGAATGAGAGGAAAAGAGGTCGACAATTTGTGTTCTGTGATACAATTCTAGTAGAAAGCTTTGATCGACCACCTTCGCTAAGAAATACTACTGATGCGATTAGATTTCCGGGGTGACCTTGCCCAAGCCTTTCGATGTAAGCATGCCTACCATCCATTCAGAAGCGCCATGAGCACCGGGCTAAGGGGCGGTTGAGCAACTCATGGGAACCGCCCTATCAGTACATCCGTCCGGACTCTGCAAGCATAGTTATAGAACACTCATATTCACATATATTTTCTTCAGATATGCTAAAAAAATCAACCTTTAGAAAAACAGGACATATAACCAGTACCTGAGCCATGTAAAGAACCCTGGATGTATGTCCAGGACACGGCCGCCAATTCTTCAGCTCAATCTAGCTCACAAAAGCTGCCTCTTCATTTGCATCATTGATAATTCACTTTTATCCAAATTTACACTAATTATGCTGTAATAAGAAGGGGAAAACCAAAGAAAAGAGCATGAAGTTACGGTTTGTATTGATTAACATACCATTAAAGAGGAAAATTACAAGATATTCAACTTTCATCAATTGGAAAACAAACCAAAAGGAAAAAGGACGTAAAAGAGACAAATTTAGAAAGAAATTAAGAATCTTTAGAATCAAATCTTGAACCAATCAATATTGAACTTTAATACCCCTAAAAAAAAGCTATTGAACTTTAATAGATCAATAACAGGGGAACAAAAGCAACGAAAAACCAAAAAAGCACAACCGGAATAATAAGAGCAGAGATAATACAAAGAAACCCTTCGGCAAAAACTATATATGATAAATTGAAACCCAGATGCAAAGAAAGGGTACGAGAGAACAAAAATCACCTGGAAAAACCGGTGTTCAGTGTAAGAGCAGAGATAATACAAAGAAACCAAGCTGAGTAAACAGCTTTTAAATGAATTTTTTTAGTCCCCTGTGTCTGAATTCAGCCATTTCCCCAATGCTCTCTGAGAAAAGGGGGGAAAAAAGTAGATTAAAAAAAAAAGGAACGAAAAGCTTACATCTTGGCGTCAAATTCTCCCCCAAAATGTATACATAATGCCCCTCTAGATCATCATTTCTCCAAGGGGGTGATAAACGGCGAGACCGCACCCAATCTTGTCTCCCATTTTGTTCTTCTTCAGCCTAAACATTACAAATTTAATTATTTATGCAAATATTCTTTCATACAAAGAATTAACAAAGCTCAAACAAGCAAAAAAGGGAAAAATATATAAATGGAAATGGTGTATTTCAAATGCGTCGCGTCTAGCCCGGATTCTGACTTAGAGGCGTTCACTCATAATCCAACGCACGGTAGGCTTTGTGCGCGGCATTTTTCAACCAAACGCGATGACCAATTGTGCGAATCAATTGCCTCTCGTCTTAGGTTGAATTACTATTGCAATATACAGGCGTTGGCTTAAGCGCTCGTAAGTCGCCATATTGTATTCATTAAATTATTATATAAATGGAAATGGTGTATTTTAAAGTTTATTTCAAAAAAAAAATAATTCGCTGAATAAAATGAGGGCATGCATATTGTTGTCGCGGTAGATCGATTGAGGGGCTTATTGATTTTTTTCGTAGGTATAGAGAGCATGGATTCAATGATGCCCTTAAAGCAGCCCGAGAACTTGCTCAACAAATGGAAATTGAACCATTTTTTGTGAAAAAAGGCAAATCCAGAGAAAAAGGCATTTTTATGAGGTGTTAAGTGAAGAAGCCGTGTTTTTTGCTGAAGAGAGTTGCAAAGTGCAATACTTCATGTATATAGTTAACAAAACTCTTGCCTCAATTGATGAAAAATTCTTGAAATTTCGGTTGTATGAACAAAATTTTGGCTTCCTGTTTGATTTGAAGATGTGCTTCGAAGATAAAAATTTGAAGAGTTCTTGTGACAATCTTTCAATATTTTGACACACAATGAAGAAACTGATATTGACGGGGAAGATTTCTACAGCGACTTGCAACTTCTTAAACATATTCTTCCATTTGAATTTGGAGTACCCATCCCAGTCTTGAATTATTTAAAACATCAAAATGGTTGTTTTCCAAACACAGAGATCGCTTACCGAATCTTGTTGACTATTCCAGTTATTGTTGCATCAGGAGAAAGAAGTTTTTCGAAGTTAAAGTTAATAAAGAACTATCTTCGAAGTACAATGTCACAAGAACGTTTGAATGAGTTAGCAATGATATAGATCAAGAAGAATATGGTTGATGAAGTTGATTATTCTACAATGATAAATGGTTTTGCTTCTAAATATGCTAGAAGAACAGTGTTGAAGTAGTATTTTGCATTTAGGCCGTGTCAAATTACCTATGAATTTGAAATAAAATGTTTTTTTTACAATTTTTATTTATGTTTCACTACCGGAAAAAAAAATTGTTCTTCAGATCTAAAGGGCCTTGTACGGTAAAATGGCCTTGGGCCCCGAATTTTACAGGGCCGACTCTGTATTTGACAAATGATGAACACGCTACCCTGCAACAGGTAAAAGATGAACACCTAGCAGCCCTCTCCCTTTTTTCTTCTTCTTCCCATATCAAATTACCTTCTGTATTTGCACCATCATCAATCGGCCGGCGAAGGAGGAGAGATAATTCATGATCCTGGGAGTGAGGAATTAACAAATCTGAAAAGAGTAGTACCGTATAAAAGATCTTTTATTAGATAGGTGCAATGATTTCTCCTTGCATCATTTTTATTCTTGTGATGGCTTCTGCAGAATGACTTTCTCCGGTTGTTCCAGCCATTTGTCTGAAATAATATACATACACAGTTTTATTATTATAAGAGGGGTATATTAGTAACTTCGCCCGGAAATTTGGGTGGGGGCCATGCACACCACCCTTACAAGGCTAGGTTCGTCTCTGACTCAAATACACTGTTCGGCTCCTAAGAAAAATCGGGTTCAGCGAGCTCAACGCTATTTCTAACCCAAACAGGTTTCCACCCTAGCAAGATGGTTGTTATGACTTAAATGGTGCTCATAAAGCTTCGACATGGCGTATGTCGTCCTCTGTCCCGTATTGTCAATTCGAAGCAAAATACTTACCAGCTCATTCCACCAACATGGTGCATGCTCACCCCGGTCTAGTACCCACCGCTAGGTATAAGTCTTCTACAACCTCACACATCGGTTATACAGTCAACCAGGACTTTAGCCCCACGATCTCGGAACAGTCTCATGATCTATATATGCAAACATGGCTATGATTACACCATGACTTCCCTCTTAACCACTTCATGTCATTGACTACAATGTCATTGATGACATCCTTAACTCCCCCACATGAGGGAAACCTATAAAGGATTATCACCTCTAACCTTTAGAACTACGTTTATAGCTGGATCCCTTACATTTCAAGGGTACATATGCAACCGATTCCGCACTGGCTTAGCTATATCCAATCATCAAATCCACTCGTTAAAGTACTCGAGTTATCCTCACAAAGTCCGATTACCTGGACCTTGACCCGATTTCATTGGTGAAGATTTTGAGCATCGTCACAGTAGGAACTCACTTCTTTCATGCTTCATAAGTTAATTATTTTAAATCCAAGACAAAAATTAAAATAAAATTAAAACACAACATTATTGAATGGTAATCTTTTTTTTTTTGCTTAAAGCCTCCGGTATTCGTAACCCACCTGGCCTCGACTAATCCGAGTCACCGGTATCTCGATCATTATCCAGGTAAGACTCACCAAGATTGAATGTTAATGTTTGTTAACCAGACTTATCACATAATCTTAATATATTAAGTGATATTTACTCTGTGATATGTTTGATAACTTTATTTTTAATGGGAATTTCGTACAACCCCTTGTATTTTCTTTAGCATCAACCCGTTGTATCTGAATTTTCTGAACAAATTTTTAGTTTTTTTTAGCATCAATCCGTTGTATGTGAATTTTCTGAACAAATTTTTAGTGATATTAAATAATAATAAGTTATATGTTTATTAAGTAATATATGCAAAATATACAAATTAAGCGCTATTACAAAAAAAAATAAAAAATTAAGGGCTCATATATCCATTTCACGTGTACCAAATTGAGGAGGGTAAGTTCAAGTTGGGTAACAGAGATTATTAGAATATAGGGTTAATTCCTTAAAAGTATAGTTTTTTATACTTATTAGCCTCATAAGGACATAAAAGAATATGTTGGACTAATAATACCCCTAATCTAATAAAATAAGCTACACACGGCATTAATGTTCTTTACCGTTTTTGTCGCCGAAAAACTGAAAAAAAAACCGCCCACAATCACCGGAAAAAACTGCCCAAAACTGCCTTCAATTTGCCTTCAAGAGCAATTAAGAGGATTAACAGCCCGATTTCAAAATCAGGCTTCAAAATCAAACCACACAACCCCGTTTCTTCAGAAAGGAAGAACAACTGAAGAAAAATTCTGAAAAAAGCATTTTGAGAATCGACGAACATGGTGAGAAAGAAGCAGGTGGTTAGAAAAGAGCAGAAACAAGCAGGAAGTAGGAGAACAAAAGAAGCACCAAAGAAATCCGAGTAAGAAATCATTTATTGTAATTACAATGAGAATTTTTTAGAAAAATGAATGTATTTTGTTTAATTTCAAATTAGGTCACTTTTAGTTCAGAAATAGTGAAATTGTACTGAAACTTCTTCGAAATAGTGTTCCAGATCACATAAATGCATTTTTGAAGAACATTAAGTAACTGCATGTTGTATAGAACAAATATTTAGATGAAATTGATATGGTAATAGCAGATGTCACCGCAAAATATGTACCATTTTACTTAAAATTGCGTAAATTTGTGAAGTCATCAGACAAGGTGTTCTAGATGACTAAAACCATCTACATACATATGAAAAGAGGTGGTAGTCACTGCATTTTCATTTACATAAGTTTTGAAATGAAATCAGTACAGATTATCAAGTCACTGTATAATTGTTATGATGTTATTAAACTGCTCAACAACATGCCATTAGATATCTGTGTTGTTGTGTATATTAAGTCTGTGATCTTGAAGTAACTTTGTAACTGATATATTGTTTTAAAGTAATCAGCAGGATATCAGTACAATGTTTGTGTTGTTTGGTTTCTAAGGTCTCTGAAACTGTTGTAGAAAATAATACCATGTCACTGCACTATGTCACTGCATGTATTTACACTAACATACTATTTTTATCCACAACACAAGAAAACAGTACAAATCTACATTAAACAGCATGCATCAGATATTCAAAAGTATAAGTGTCCATATCAAACCAAAGCATCGTGAATTGATGGACAAAACTCCGTTTAAACATATATTCAAGGCATTTGAAGATGAAAAGGTCATTTTGGAGAAAAAGAAGAACGACATACTAGATGATCTTATAAATTCATATAACAGATCAGAGCAAGCATTCAAGATTGGAAAGCATTATCACATGCCAACTAGGAGTGATGTCAAGCTAATTTTTGCCATAGAAGATGGCAAAAAAGAAGTTGGAGACATGAGCAAGCACTCAACGGAAGAAACATCATTGAAAACAAGGCTGTTCTTTGATGTTGGAAGAATAAAGGTAAGTGCTCTGAAAGAAACAATAAAAGAGACGGTGAAGGGAAGTGACAAAATGTCAATTGAAGACACAGTCAAGCTACTATGCCTTCTACTACTTGGTACGGTCTTCTTTGCCACCTCAGGCCAAAACATTGCTTGGTTGTATATATACTTTGTGGACAAGCTCAAAAGATTACGTGCATACGATTGGTCCTCTCATATATTAAAAGAATTGCAAGATGGACTGAATCGACAATGGTCACATCCAAGATACGTCAATGGATGCACTGTCTTCCTCCTTGTAAGAACTCTATTTCATTATTGTTACAACTTGAATTATATTGAAAAATGTATACTATTTAACAATACTATATTATATTGTTACAGTACTGGTTCTGTGAGCACACACAGATTATAGAAGATGTTTTCAAACAGTAAAAAAAGTAGAAAAAAGAAGAGGGGACGAAGAGTATATCAAGCAGAGGAATTCCAAGGATAACAAAATGGAATTTGAAAGACCTTCAAGGCACTCTAACAAAGAGCAAGCTATAAAAAATGGCAGAAGATGAGGTAAGTAATAAAAACAAGATTCATAATGTAGTTGATAGCTCATACTAAACTGATTACAATTTTATGTCACTGCATTACAATATCATGTCACTGCATTACAATACAATGTCACTGCATTCCTATGGCATGCAACTCTAATGCTAAACTAATTTAAACTTTTCCAATGCAATATCAAACAGTTCAATGCAGTAGAATTGACTCCAACAATGAATGAGCTACTCATGATACGAAGTCTGGCAGCAAATAGTGAAGAATCTGAAGAAGAAGAAGATGAATCTGAAGGAGAATCTAAAAGAGAATCAGAAGAAGAATCTAAAGGAAAATTAGAAGAATATTCTGAAGGAGAAGAAGAAGAATCTGGAATAGGATCTGAAGAAGAATGTGAAGCAGGGTCTGAAAATGAAGAGGCATATTCTGAAAATGAGGATATGGAAGATCAATGCCACAACATGGAAGATGAAGGACAATTGGAAGACAATGAAGAACATATTGGAGAGGAAGATGCAGAAATTTGAAAGAGAGCAAGGAAGATAGTGAAAGCAATGTGCAACCGTAACTGAGAATTGAAGCGGTTCGACGACAAAGAAATTCATCAAACTCAAAAAGAACACAGACCGAAATTAGGACCTCTTACATCATTCAAACTACTGACACCATCATCACTAGATGGTCCTGACAATACAACAGCAGAGGTACAAAAAATGACTGCAATAAAATACATAGTACTATGATTACATAAAATTTGAATTGACATTATCTAGAACACATGCAGGAAGAAGACAATGAGATGGAGAAATTGAAAGACCAAAACAGCACACTATCAAAAGCATTGGAATATGCCAACAAAAACATTCAACAACTCAAGCAAGAACAGGTAAGTATGTTGTTTATATTGTAATTCACAGTACATTATTTTATGCAAATACATACCATGATCTCACTGCATCACATAAGATGACTGATGACAGTTTCATTATCCAAATTCATTAATTAACAAGAATATATTGCAGGCAGAAAGGAAAACTTCTCAAGCTAGCTTAGAGATTATATGTAAAAGAGTGGGAGAACTAGAAGCTGAAAATGCAATCCTCGAATCCAGTGTTAAAGATTTGAAGGAAAAAGCAACTGATATGCAAACAAAGAATGAAAAACTAGAGGAAGAAAGTAAACAGCTCACTGATGAATTAGAGGAGAGAGTTCTGGAAAAAGCAGAACTGACAGTTGAGATTAAGGAGTTGAACAAGAAGAATGAAAATGCCATGGCCACCATTCAGCTGCAACAAAACAATGAAAGAAAGAAAAATGCTTACATAGGAGAACTGATGGAAGCTAACAAAAAAGAATCAGACCAACAACAAAAGATTGCCGGTCTATTGCAAGAGCTAGAGAAAAGCAAGAAATCAACTGAGGCCCTAAATGAAGAAGTCAAAAAACTCGAGAATAACGTGTATGAAAAAGACACAACAATTGGCTCTTTGAAAGCTGAACTTGTGGAGAAGAACCAAAGAGATAATGAGCTGATAGAAAAGATAAAAAGGCAAGAAAGCGAAATTCAAGAGCTCAATAGCAAAATCCAACAATTGGAAGATGAATATGATTCTCTGGCAACTCATAAGGTGTCCCAAAATCTGGAAGAAGGGAAACAATCAGATGATAGTACTCATGCATCCAGCCCAGCCACTCATGCAGCTGAACATAAGAAGGAATGTACAGATCAAGCAACCAATGTGTTCTCAATCGAAAAGAGGGTGAAGCATGAACCAAGAAAGAGGCAAATGCACAGAGACGACGGCTTTCACTACTCAGCACAGAAGAAGAAGAAGAGAATTCAGAAGTCGATCAAAAAGAAACCATATTTCTTACCTGATGAAAATCCATGTGATGAAGAAGGCAAACTCATTGTGCACAAAGAAAAAGATTATTACGCTTGTGGACCACACATGCTTCCAGAAGTATACGCTGCAATTCAAGAACTAAATGCAAATAAAGGCAAAGAGTAAGCATTCCGAACTAATCATCCAAAATTATTTAGATTATTTATATATTCTACACTAACAACAAATTAACAAATGCAGGGCACTAGTCTGGGCAAAGACACTCGGTGATTATCCATTTGTGAATGTGGACTCCATAATGTACATTTTGAATGACCTCTACGTAGATGAAGCGGTAACTATTACTGTCATTCCATGTCACTGCATCATGTCACTACATCATGTCACTGCACATAAGAGAATTATTCAAAATCATAAAAATACATTTTAATGTTCCAAAATGCCTGAATTAATGAATTAACTTCATTGAATGCAATGTCAAACAGGTTCTTGAAGGAGTTATTGAATTGATAAATCGAGACAGCATATTGAAGGATTCAATCTACATATTCTCTACAAAGATAAATGTATACAAATAAACTTATTGCAATATGTGAAATTTAAATTTACAATTTAATTGACATTGAATCTGCAGGCTGTTATTGAGGAGACTGTACGTTGCAAAACATTCACAAATGAAGGAATCGCGAACATTGTACAAACAATCCTCAAAGGAAAGAAGGTATTGCTACCGTTATGCTGTTTGGGAAAAGAGTCAAGACCATACCACTGGGTACTCTTAACATACAAGTTAGGAGATAATTCATGGAAACTGTATAATTCTACACATGTACAACGAAACAAAGTCGACATATTCATCGTAGAGTGCAAAAGAACAGTAAGTTATCAAAGAAAACAAATGCATTAATGTAACTATGTGTTCTAGTAAATATTACTAACAAATTCTATATGTACTTACAGGTGCAGATTTTCTTTAAAACCATTGAATCAATATCAGATGCAACAACCAGCCAACAGCAAACATTAGCAGCAGAAGTCGAAAAGATTCCAAACCTTCCGTTACAAGACAATCAAACGTAAGTGTAAAAACAAATGCATAAGAAACTAAACAAAACAGAATGTATGAACTAACAGCATTTGATAAACCTAATGTAGAAAATGTGCTTTGTACGTAGCATATTACATCTACAAACTAGCATAAGATCGGGTGATTCCACTAGTACTAGAAGATGAACAAGTACAGGAGTGGAAAGGGAAGGTTGTGAATTCCTTAGTGCTTAACAAATTACACAAATGGCAATATGAAAGATAATGTAATTTGACTTTTGAATGGCATGTTTATTTTGGTAAACTAAAGTTGTTTGGGCTAAGAGTCTGTTTTGAGACAATGAATGTGTTGTTATTATCTTGAATATATCTTTTTTTATTATACACTGACTGTTTTAATAGCTCAATGGTTTATATGTATGATACATATCATCAATCATCAATTATTGATTATTTGCTTTATTTATTGACTGTAAGTTGCATTCATTTTACATTCTGTTTTCAAAGTAACAATAGTTATTAAATTGTTTGCATTTAATACATTACAATCTGAATATGTAAACAAAACTACAGTGACTGATGTCAGTGCACTTACACAAGTCCTGTTTGAGCAAAAAATTGTACGTAAATGCATTGGAACATATCAACTCATATTGAAATTGATAATTAATCATTTCCTTACAAACAAACAAAAAAGAAAGGGATAATTCTACTGAAACCACATGCAGTGACATCAGTGTCACATGTAGTGACATCAGTGTCACTGCAGTGACACAGGTATTAGCAGGAAATATATATCACAAACATAGCATAATAAACAATAAAAACAGCAAAATATGGGAAATAAATATATTGGAATACATCAAATCTTATTCAAATCAATAATAATAACAATATTCCATTACAACCAAGAAAAAAAAACATAAACATAAATGCAGTGACACAGAGGTCACTGCAACAGAATACTGAACAAATTAAAAAAAACTAACACAAGTACTAAAACAGTCTTTGAACGAGAACATGTTTTCGTATTATGGTGTCCAAACTCTCCACAAGACCCACATCTGATAGCACGCTTTGATGACGACTCACCACGAGATCGAATACGCTTTTGGTCTACCTGGCTTCTTCTGTGGAAGAGGAGGTAGCACAAGATTTTCAGGATTTTTATTCAAGAATGGACCAAGGATCGGATTTATACTAAACTCATACGAAGCAGCAAATGACTGTGACTAAAATCATGGATCAACATAATAAGCCAACGGAAACTCCGCACTCCTAATCACAGCCAAAACATGAGGACAAGGATAACCATTCCTCTGCCACTCATTACAAGAACATCTGCGCAGATTCAAATCAACACTTGCAGAAGGATTTTGAAAAAACCTCATACTTATAATAACTGGAAGTAGAAACACCAAAAGTCCTTCCTACATCCATTAACTTATACAAAATAGCATCAACTTTCGGGCAGATTGACGAATTGAAAGTTGCAGCAACAACACGCCTTTCTAAAAATCTTTCCATTAGCTTAATACGGATGCCATCAACCATATTTAACACATGAAGGTGTCTCTCCCGACAGATCCAAGAATTGAACGACTCTGCTATAGTTGAAGCGACATGTCCATATCGACAACCTTCAAAACAAGCGTTAGCCCAATTCTCCGAACGTAAATTCTCAAAGAATTTTGGTGCACGTTTTCCACCTCCAAGTAAAAACATTCCAAATGCTTCTGGTACTCTTCAACAGCAGAAGCATAAGCACATTCATAAAGCAAATGAACCAATCTATCACGCAAAGCCTTATTGCCGAATTTACCACTAAAATGATTCTTCAAATTCATCAAAGAAATGGTATATACAAAGAGGAATGAAATGCATCCGAAACACCTCCTTTATAGCTTCAATTACACCAGATTTCTATCTCAGAATAAATGTCATTCGACGAACAGGATATGTAAATTCCTCAAGTGTGACAAGAACCACGTCCCAATTGGTAGTATCCTCGAAATTGACAACACCAAAACATAAAGGATATATTCCTACTAAAAGCACAATGAATACACTAAAATATACCAGTGACTAAAAGCAAGTCTAAATGCATATAAAATTAAATTTATATACAGTTAATATAAACTCAATGCACTGTAAATACAATGTCACTGCATAATGTTCAACGTCACTGCACTGAACATTGCATGTCACTGCATAAAATGGACATATAATTGCACACAATCAAGATACATACCATTATCACCATCCTTTCCAGTAGCACCCAACAGATGACCATGTTGATCATACTTCAAATGAGCCCCATCAAGAAATAACAACGGTCGACAATTTGCAAAGCCACGAACACAAGCATCAAACACAATAAACAAATGTTGGAAACGGCATGTAACAGGATGAACCTCTAAATGGACAACATAATCAGGGTTTGTCTCACACAAGATACGAACATAGACTGGTAAACTGTTGAAAGACTGTTTAACATCACCGTATAACGAATCCCAAGCCTTTTTAACCGCACGCCAAGCAAGCTTATAATTCAGTAGACGACCATAATCAGTAACTGATAAACGTCGCAAATCCGTTGCAGAATAACTAGGATCATCACGGACCTTCTTAAGGACTTGCTTGCCGATAAGATCAGAAGTCATACGACAATCCCGGCCAAAATCTCTTGAAGATGTACCACAAGTATGAACATTGCAGAGCTGCTTTACAACAAACTGTCTTGTGGATGTTTCTACCGAACCACGAACATTCCATCCACATTTCGATGAATCCTTTAAAACACAAACAGCATTAATCCTATCATTAGAATTTTTGGTATAAACATACTTAAAACCAGCTTCACGCATGCTTTTGCAAAACCTCCTAAAAGCAATTACACCACCCTTGAACCGCTGACCCTCCTTGACAAGTATTTTATCCTGACCGGAAGTCAAAAGACTAATTTCAGGCATAGATAACGAAGATGAATACATAGAAACTTCAGACTCCACATTATCCTCAAGTGCAAGAACACTACCGCCATTATACGAAGATGAAGAACCAACAACAGCACTCCCAACAACTTCCATATTCACACGACTACTATTGTATGATTCAGCAACTGAAATCATTGACTGGACATCATCATCAGAGCATATTAACCACTTAGGGTTACCAGGCAACAAGTAGTACAAATTGATGAACACATCCTTCAAATCAGACCACCGATGCGAAAGTTTATCATGAATAAACTTGAGAGTAGTATCACGTGTAACGGAAACAACGCATGTTTCCTATTTATACCCACACATAAGCAGCAACACACTCATGACTAAGTACCTGTGGAAGAAAGAAGACATGTCAGTACAACATTAAACCATGTCACTGCATCAATGAATTATGTCACTGCATAAACCTTTCAGTTAAATCATCAGTCAAACACATAAAACAGTTTGTTCACTACATAAATTATTCAAAATCAGTTGCATAAACCAACAAAAATCATAAACCAGCATCTGAAAAGCATACAGTACAAATATGTTCTCATACTACCAATAACAATATCAAAATCAATAGCACAAGCAAATATAGTTCTAAAAATGAAGAAATTATAAATAAAAAAAAACCAAGATACAAAATCCAGAGCATTAAACCATGTCACTGCATCAGTGAACTATGTCACTGTATAAACCTTTCAGCTAAATCATCAATCAACCATAGAAATTAGTTAAAATCAGATCCATAAACCAACAACATTCAGAAATCAACAAAAACACTGCAAATATGCAGAGAAAGATGCTTTATCCAGAGAAAGATGCAACAATAAAAACACTGCAAAACAATGAAGAAATCACAAGAACAATATAAACCACCCAGCTACAGAAAAACTATAATAAAATGGTCCAGCAGAAAAAATATGATTGAACAAACTGAGAACAAATGAAACCTGGTAATAGCAATGAAGGATTCAACAATGGCGGATTCAACAATCGAAAAATCAGCAATGACAGAAACGACTTCGATTTAGTTAATGTAGATCCAATCCACAGATTCGTCTTTAAACTAAACCAATTGCAGAAATGAACAAGGCCGGATTCATCAACGAATATGGCGGATTCAACAACGAAACTCTATGATGACACACACAATTTCGAGATATGAACACATAAAATTTCAGACAAAGATCTTTATATTCATATCTATTAAATGCAATTGCCGGAGATATTCATAGCCAAAAATCTTTGTACTAATGAAGACTGCGGTGAATTAATTAGTATTATTTAAGGGTAGAATGGGGAATAAGGAAAAAGTGTGTCCTTATAAGTCCAACATATTCTTTTTTGTCCTTATAAGTCCAATAAGTCCGTTTTGTGTACTTTTAGGTCTTTGGCCCCAGAATATAAGAGTACCAACATTGACCAAATTGCAACATTGAGTAACATAGAAAATTGCAGAGCATCAAGGATCGAGTACCAACATTCCGTTCATTAGTCGCAACATTGAAAAATCTAGAAAACCATTGATGCAGAAATCGGCGAAGCATCAAAGATGGTAAATCTTGACCAATTTGGTGAGTGATATTTATTGATATAAGGAAATATAGTAGCACATTTACTAACACCAATTAGTTTTAGTACAACGGTAAAGAAATATAGTAGAACATTATGGTATCAGAGCCAAAGGTCACGAGATCGAACCATGGTTAGAACATTATTTTAAAAAAAAAAATGCAAGTGTTGGGACAGATTGCCCACACACTTAAATGATAAAGAAATAAAGTTGCGCCTTTACTACCACCAATTGGTTTTAGTACAACGGTAAGCGCTTGATCCTAATATGGTATCAGAGCAAGAGATCCTGAGTTCAAGCCTCGCTTTCAGCACAATTAAAAACAAAAAAACCAAGTGTTGGGCCTCACTCTCTTCTTATAGGCCCACACTTCCCAAACAAAAAAAAACAAGTGTTTGGCCTCTCTCATTTCTTATAGGCCCACACTTGAGGGGGCATGATATAAGGAAATACAGTAACACATTTACTAACACCAATTGGTTTTAGTACAACGGTAAGCGTTTGATCTTTGATCTTTAACAAAAAAAAAACAAGTGTTTGGCCTTTCTCCCTTCTTCTTCTTATAGGCCCACACTTCCCAAACAAAAAAAAACAAGTGTTTGGTCTCTCTCCCTTCTTATAGGCCCACACTTGAAGGGGCATGATATAAGGAAATATAGTAGCACATTTACTAACATCAATTGGTTTTAATACAACGGTAAGCACTTGATCTTTGATCTTTAACATTTATTGTCTTAGCTTATGTCTTGTGTTCTTGGACCTTTTCTTTTCTAGCAATTTTCTTGTAGCTAAAGGATTTTTGTACTGTTCGTTGCTTGCTTTTGGTATTGATTAGCTTTTTTTTCTTCTTGTTTTCTAGTTTCTGAATTGATAAACAGCTATTGGCCTCACGTTGGTGATAATTCTTGTCATCAACTCTGCTTATCTTACTAGCCAAATGACTTGTGTGTATTGGGATAAGGAGAGGGCTGGGAAGGTTGTGATTTTGTTTGTGAGTTGTTCCACAGTTATCATCTTCATGGTGAGTTTAGAAAACCCAAATCCAGGAGTGAGCTTCACCATTGGTCCAATTCCAATTTTTACTGTTGCTTGGACCGTGCTTTTCATTATATTGGCGGGTCACATACTACGATCCACACATTCTCCAATTCAATTAGTAATAAATATACATTAATTATTTCGGATTACATTGGTGTTTCTTTGTCGTTTTAAGATAAAATCCTCCCGTGGTCATCTCCATAACCTTAAACCATGCAATTTCCGACTTTTGAGATGATACTACCATTGAACATGAGCATTCTTAGGATTGTTTATAAAGACCGATTTTAGAGCTGCGTAGCAAAAAAAAAAAAAAAAAATTTGATTGTCAAAATCAATAACAAATGAAATAAAAAATATTACACATACATTTACCACCCTATAGAAGAATTTTGTTTTGTTTTGTTTTTGTTTTTGTTTTTTTTTTTTGAAGGGAGAAGAAAAATTTGATGTTCTAAGAAGGAAGAAAGATTTGTGGAGTTTCTTTAGGGAGGAAGGCTCCTTAAATAGACCCGGGAAAGTTATGAAAAAGTACTAAACAATACACTTTTTTAATAATTGATTATAACGTAATACTCGTTGATTGTTGTATTTATAAGAGGGTAAAAGTGTTATTTTTTATGATATAACTATTGTTGTTTTAAGAGATAACATAGGAAAATCAAATTTAACCTAACTGATTGCTAATATATTTATGGATTATCTACCTTTTAGATGTTTGGTTTTTGTTTACCAATACAGTAAAACCTCTATAAATTAATAGTTGGGACCGTAAGATTTTATTAATTTAGAGAGGTATTAATTTATCGATAAATTAATAATTATTAATTTATAGAGAGTTTTTGATATCAAACAAAATTAAATTTTAATTATATAAATTTAAATAGAATGAACTGTACTAATTTTAATGATCTAGGTTATAACGGATGTCAATAGCCTGTTAGATTATCCGGGTGAAAATGACGACGTGTTCATAGGTCCGCACTCCAAGAAATTGCAAATACCATTCTTGAAAATAATGCTGAAGATGATGTTGAAGACGATACAACACCTTTGGAACCTGTTACACGTAAAGAAGCACTCAACGCATCAAAGACACTTAACAACTTTTTGATGCAGCTCGAAAGCACCACACCCGAACTTTTGGATGCAATAAGGAATATTAGAGATGAAATAAGTAGATTTAAACTTTAAGAAAAAAAAAGAGATAACATTAAATCATATTTTACAAAATTGTAACATATATATTTTTTGTGATTATGGAGAATTATTAATTTATGATATTATTGGAATTTGTATATCTATACTGAGAAAAATTATTATCTTATTATCTTATCGAAATTGGTCATTTTTCGAATCGAAGTCGGGTTTTAATTTAAAAAATATTATTTTAGAGAGGTTATTAATTTAAAGAGTATTAATTTATAGAGGTTTTACTGTACAATGAAACACACTATTGTTTTTTTTAGGATCCATATAAATTAATAGATTCCACATTATATTTAATGGTAAAAAATGTGTTATGCATTTCGTTGTGTCAAATTTGTTGTGACACTATCACTACCTAAATGATAAATCCTTATGAACTATTTATCATTTTCCGTCTTGCCCTTAACTTGTGGAATATTTGGATTAATGTATGTAGAACCTATTTAAGATTGACGAATTACCTAGATGAGAGTAAGAAGAACATTCATATGAAAAAGTATATAGCATGTATAGTGTATACATTATGTTGACGAACATTCATATGAAATGTTGATAGATGGTAAATATTAAGGTATGTAAACCATCAAATGTTAAGATTGATAAGTGTGTTTTAATTGCAGTCAATGATAGGACGTTATGAAGAGGTCGTACTTACGGGACAATCTTTTGCTTCATATGCGAATCATTAGTAATGGTTATATATCTAGTCGCCCAGTAACTATATGCATAATAAAATAAGACGTTATATATCCAAAAGAGTGCAATTTAATATTTAATGTGACGTAATATCGGGATTAATAAAAAAGAGTAATTCAATTGAAGAGTTTGGTTGGTTATTCGGTTATTGGAACTTCTGGTTATAGGCTTTCGGTCTCCGATTTTACTTCCAATATATGCACTGAAAGTGATTCTTGATAATATAACGATTAGACAGAATTTTTCATCTAATACACAAAGCCATGTTTTAATTACGAGATAGATAAAATAAAAAATTAGAAATAATGTTTTCTATTTAATTGGACTTTTACTAGTGCTTAATTTTTTATTAAATAGAAAATGGTTTATTTTATTAATTAATATTTGTCATGAATTATTTTTAAGATAAATAATGGTTAAAATGAGAATTCCGTTTTAATTATTTTTAAGTGACATACAGTATAACATCAATAAATTAATATTTGATAAATGAATAACCTCGTCAAATGAATAATCTTCTCTGGTCCCGACTTGGACAAAGGGGCTTAAAATAATGTTCGATAAATGAATAATTTCGCTAAACGAATACTTTTTTTCTGGTCCTGAGGGTATTCATTTATCGAGGTTATACCGTAAATGACATTTAGGAAAACAAGTTTCCTAATTGTACACTATATTTAATCGGATTAAATAAAAGGATTAGTACTTAACCTTGTCCGGTAAGAATAAGGATAATGAATAAGATCCGGAATACTCCATTTTCTTTTCTTTTTTCTCTCAAATTGCTTCTAGAGGGATTCGAACCTGGTCTCAGGACCTCAGCTCTAACCACTTGAACTAGGCCTCATCGGCCTGGAATACTCCGTTTGAAACCCAAATTAAATCCTATTTAAGGAATGCTTGCATCACCCAAACCCTAATCACATTTTGGGACGCCGTTGTCAAGATCAAAAGAGGGAAATGTTTCTATCTTAAACGCTAAGTAGATTTCATTAAAAAAATGTACTCCTCCGTTCTAAAATAACTGAGACAGTTGACAATAACACGCATATTAAGGATATGAGTTAATGCTTTAATTTAAGTGCTAAAATGACTAAACAACCCTTAGTCTATAATTAATACAATGTTCTATTCATTTTCTCACTCCTTAATAAATAAAGGTATATGTAGAAAAAAAACACAATAAATGTTGCATTGAAAATGTAACTGATGTGGCACATGATGTCGCTTATACTAGCAAAAGTACTAGGTCAAATTATAGCATAGCAACGGCGAATCAAGAGCGATCTCACAGAGATAATGCAACTCAAGTATAAATGAATCTACCCTAATTGAGAAGACAAATACGGTCATTGACCAACAATAACATAGAAAGAAGCATGGTATTCCTCCCCGTCCCCACCTATCTACTAACTTGGTGTAGTTAATCCTTATGTTTACTTCCCCACATAATTTCCCCGATCTAATCAAACGTTTTAATTCAGTTTAGCTACGGGTGCAATCTTCTAACCCTGTCTACTTCCACTGTAAGGACATCAGACAATCTATATGCAACTAACCTCCTTCGTTGGTTGTATTATTTCATACGCAATAAGTTTTAGAGATGCCGGCTCAAGACCGAAAACCTCCCTAAGCAGCTATCGACTATGACTAGCACGTTCCTAGGGATCCATCAAGAAATTGTCCTAATCAACACCTCACTAACAGTCCTTCATGTTAATTTATGATGTACGAATATTAGATTGGCCAGACCTAAGTAATTGTTTTAATTAATCCTGTCGATCAACGTAGCTGACGTTGAATCTCCATATTATGGGGACCTAAAAGTTGCCGCGATTAATCGGTAAATACCGCCGATTAATCGGGGGCGTCGGTTCCTATTCTGGAATCTACATTGCTTCGTTCCGATTAAGTCAAGTAAATTGTGGGGTTGTTAAACATTCAGATTAACTATAACATGTAAATACAAGTAGATCTACCATAATAAATACATAAAGGAACGTTCAAACTTCATACATTCGGTTATGGAGATCTAGCTTGATCTACTCAAGCTAGAGATGGCGTGGATTGGGGGAAACCAGAAAATAAATCACTAAAGAGCTAAAGAAGACTTTATTTCATGGAATTCTATCAATGTATATGAAAAGTTGTGAAAGCATATATGATAATACCATTACAATCAGTATCTGCGGCTTTTTATAGATGTTATAGCCAACATATGACTCAATAAAACCCTAACCAACCTAGTGGATGCGGCAGACTTCGGTTTCTTGTTTTCCAAGGGTTCGATTAATCGGGCTTGGATCTCGATTAATCGGCTCCGTTTTTCTTCCCTTTTGTCTGGTAGATCTCTTCTTAGACTTCCTACACTCGGCCCAATGCCTTCCTTTCGGTCCAGATCCATCCTTAGCTGCTCCAGATTTTAGTACATCCTGAAAACGTACAAAACAAGGCGAAACAGTACCAAATCCACGAGATAATAACATAGATGCATAATCGTAAACCTAGGAACACGCACTTAGCATTTAACACATATTCCTCACAATAACGAGCCTATCTATCTCCTCTCGAGTACGATTCGGGGTAAATAAAGGTGCATTTAATGGTCATATTTAGGGCGTTATCAGTAACTGCCTCAGTTATTTTAGAACGTATCTTTTTGACAACTGCCTCAGTTATTTCGGAACGGATGGAGTATCTTTTGGAGGCTTTTGTAGGCAAGAATCAAGATCAATGTATGGGCTTTCATTGGTTTACGTAGGGACAACATTCTGGTATATCAAAATGCTTACTTACATTGCATCCAAATAATCTCTTTAAACTCCCTTATTAGATCTAGATGTGAGTATTTAGTTTATGTAATTATTGTTTCGTGTTTAGGGTTAAGTTTTCGAAACCATTTTTGAATGGTAAAATTTCAGTCCAGCGCTGCACCAGTAGGAACTACCACACCGATCCACACAAGAGTCACCCCTTCACATGGTCTCTTGTGTGTATCTTTATCCATTACTTTAGCTCAAGAGGAAATGGAGAATGGAATATATACTGAGAGAGAAATGAATTATGTTTGTTGCATTGTCCTTTTGTTTTTTATTCCTTTGGGAAAAAAAAGAGTAATTATGTATTGTCCAAATCATTTTGACTAAAAAGTTATTACTTATATTGAAATTATCATAGTAAAATGACTAAAATTACTTTAAAATGCTTCCGAACGAATTAAAACATTATGTATCGTTCTCAGGGGCATAACTTAGTGAATAAAGTGTTTACGTATTGTAGAGACAACATAGCCTGTTGGTGATTATATCACCAATGTCATTTAGTGTAATTGGACTTAGTTTTGAGGTTTGGTAAGCTTGAAACAATCGATATAAGTTAAGAGATGCGGGGTGCATGCTTATAATTGACATTTACAAGCTTACGGAAGTGTTAGATCAAGTGTTGAACAAAACCGGGTTTTGCTGCTGCTTGGACGGGCGTCCATCTTATGTGGACGGGCGTTCACCTTGGCTTCTTTTTAGACGGGCGTCCATATTCACTGGACGGGCGTCTGATGTTCAGATTTGGCTACTGGTTCTAAATCTCTTTTATTGGACGGACGTTCGATTCTCTCGGACGGGCGTCCAAAGGTGTAGATTTAGATACTGAGTTCTAAACTTGTTTGGACGGACGGCGTTTGAAGAAAGCTGGCGCCCGTCCCGCTTTGCTTTTAGACGGCGGGCGTCCAGATTTCAAACGGGCGTCCGAAGCGCGATTTTGAAGCAGTTTAGTCGGTTTTGTTGGTATCCTTTCGGGTTTTTTCAGATTTGTAAATCGATTACGAAAGGTGTAACTTGTGTTTTATCATTGAATGAACACAAGGGACATATATATAACACTTGGGGACAAAACAAGATCATTAACAAGAAAAGATCAAGAAGAATTATTCAACTTCTTTGAATATTTTCTGTGAAACTCAAGTTTCAGCATACATATTCTACCAAAACTTTTATAGCATCCTTTCATCTTGTTGCCTGAGATAAAAGGGGACGTAGTTTTATCCCGCGATCATATTCGAGAAAATTCCCGAAGGCAATTAATAGGGAACGAATAATTTTCACAGGAAAGAGTCTCACCTCGACTCTATGTTATTGTATCTAGTTTTCTTGTTTTGATACTTTTGTTCACTTAATCACAAATTCCCCAACAATCTGCGAAAATTATTGTTGTTTTGAACAATGTCGAGTATCAAGGAAATGACTTCTAATTTCAGCAAGTTGGAACAATTCAATGGTGAGGATTTCCGAAGGTGGCAAACGAAAATGCATTTCCATTTGACTGCATTGAAGGTTGTGTACGTGTTGAGTACGCCATGCCCTCAGATTGATGATAACAGCACCATGGAAGAGTCAAGGAGAAAAAGTAAGTGGGAAAACGATGACTATATATGCCGTGGTCACATCCTGAACGGTATGTCTAATAATTTGTTTGATACCTATCTTGAAATTGAAACATCTAAAGAGTTGTGGGATACTTTGGAGGCTAAGTATGTGAGTGAAGATGCATCAAGTAAGAAATTTCTTGTTGGTAATTTTATGAAGTATGTTATGGTCGATAATCGTCCGGTTATGGATCAATATCATGAATTTTTGCGTTTGTTTGGTCAGTTCTCTATGCATAAAATGGCTATGGATGAGTCCATTTGTGTTTCAAGCATCATTGAAAAGTTGCCTCCCTCTTGGAGGGATTTTAAAAATTCCTTGAAACATAAGACGGAAGAACTTTCTTTGATTGAACTTGGTTCTCATCTTAGGATAGAGGAAAGTTTACGTTTGCAAGAAAGTGGTAAAAATGTTGTAGGTTGCGGTAAGAACATTGCAGGTGGCTCAACTTCAATCAACATGGTTGAAGTTGGGGAAACTTCTAAGAAAAATAATAACAAGAGAAAGTTTGATTCCAACAACAACAAGAACAAAGCAAAGTTCAACAAAAAGCCTAAAGGGGGCTTGTTGGTATTATGTAGTAAGGAAGGCCATTTTAGGGGCGGATTGTCATGCTAGAAAGCATAACAATGGTAAAGGAACCGGTAAAGGTTCGGGATAGGGTCGAAAGATCCGGATCCATCAAAACATCAAGGTACACTTGTTAATGATTGTGGCTTTAATTACGATATGAATTATGTACCACCGATTTCCGAAGCATGTTATTTGCGGGATGATGATGTTAGTTGGTGGATAGACTCGGAGCGACAAGACATGTATGCAAGGATAGATCGTGGTTCTCAACATATGAAAAAGTTGAAGACGGATCCATTGTGCATATGGGAAACGAGTCTAAGTCCTTTGTTGTTGGAAGAGGAATTGTTAATTTGCAATTTAGTTCTGGAAAATTTGTAACCTTAAACAATGTTTTACATGTTCCTTTAATCCGGAAAAACTTGGTTTCCGGTAGTATTTTATGTAAAGAGGGCTATAAACAAGTATATGAGTCCTCTCGTTATGTATTAACTAAACATGGTGTATTTGTAGGATTTGGTTATCTTAACAATGGTATGTTTATGCTTAATATTGTTAGTAATGGTTTGTATGAAAATGTTGCTATGAATGTTATGCATATAAATGTTGATGATTCATACTTGTGGCATGCAAGATTAGGTCATGTGCATTTTAGAAGAATGTTACAAATGTCTAAAAATGACTTAATTCCTGTTTGTAGTACAACTATGAATAAGTGTGATACTTGTAACTTAACTAAAATAGTAAGACAACCTTTCAAAGGTGTTGAAAGGTCGTCTACTATTTTGGAACTTATTCATAGTGATCTTTGTGAATTTAGTTCTACACCATCTTTTGGAAACAAAAAGTATGTTGTTACATTCATTGATGATTGCACTCGTATTTGTTATATTTACTTGCTTTTTACAAAAGACGAGGCAATGGAAAAGTTTAAAGTGTTTAAAAACGAAGTAGAATTGCAACTTGAAACTAAAATAAAGAAACTTCGTACGGATAGAGGTGGAGAATACTATGATCCACCATTTTTCGAATCTTGTGGGATTATACATGAACGAACTACACCTTATACACCACAACAAAATGGCATAGCTGAAAGAAAGAATCGAACTCTAAAAGAGATGGTGAATGCTATGCTTTCTTACTCGGGATTGAGTGAGGGTTTTTGGGGAGAAGCTATGTTGACAGCTTGTTATTTATTGAATAGGATTCCTAATAAAAAGAGTCCTATTACCCCATATGAGCTTTGGTATAAGAAGAAGCAAAACTTGCATTATTTACGTGTTTGGGGATGTAGGGCAGTCGTAAGACTACCCAATCCCAAGATTAAAACCTTGGGTGAAAGAGGCATTGATTGCATATTTATTGGATATGCTTTGCATTCCAAGGCATATAGGTTCTATGTTATAGAACCAAATGATTCAGTTGCGGTTCATTCCGTAATTGAATCAAGGGATGCTCTCTTTGACGAAAGTCGGTTTTCTTCTATATCAAGGCCTAGAGATGTTGTTCCTATGAACATTGGATTTAAAGAAAGTTGTGGTGGTGTAGAGTCACAAGATGAGCCTTTAATGCTTCGAAGAAGCAAAAGGGCAAGGAAAGAAAAATCTTTTGGTCCCGATTTCCAAACATATTTGGTGGAGGGTACAAGAGATGAAGTAGGATTTCAATATGCATATTGCTATCATATTGTTGATGATCCTAGAACTTATAAAGAGGCTATGGAGTCTCAGGATGTTGCCTTTTGGAAGGAAGCCATTAATGATGAGATGGATTCCATTTTAGGCAATGATACGTGGATATTAACGGATCTTTCACGTGGTTGTAAACCATTGGGTTGCAAGTGGATCTTCAAAAGAAAAATGAAAATTGATGGATCCGTTGAAAGGTATAAAGCCCGGTTGGTGATACAAGGCTTTAGACAAAAAGAAGGCATTGATTATTTCGATACTTATGCCCCGGTTGCTAGAATCTCCACTATTAGATTGTTAATTGCCTTGGCAGCCATTAACAATCTTGTTATCCATCAAATGGATGTTAAAACAACCTTATTGAATGGGGATTTGGATGAGGAAATTTATATGAAATAACCGGAGGGTTTTGTGATACCCGGAAATGAGCATAAAGTATGTAAGCTTGTTAAATCATTGTATGGGCTGAAACAAGCTCCTAAACAATGGCATAATAAGTTTGATGAGGTAGTATTGTCTAATGGTTTTAAGCTTAACCAAATGGACAAGTGTTTGTATAGCAAATTTGATGAAACCGGGAATGGTGTAATCATTTGCCTATATGTTGATGACATGTTGATCTTTGGTACAAACCAAGATCAAGTTGACCGTTGTAAATCATTTTTGTCATCAAGTTTTTCTATGAAAGATATGGGAGAGGCGGATGTTATCCTTGGAATAAAAATCATAAGGAATGACAAAGGGATTACTTTGACACAATCTCACTATATCGAGAAAGTGTTGAAGAAATTCAATTGTGAAAATTCTGTTCCGGCAAGATCTCCCATGGATCCTCGCGAGAAATTTGAGTTAAATTCGGGTAATCCGAGTCTCAACTTGAATATGCTCGAGTTATAGGATGTTTGATGTATGCAATGACTAGCACACGTCCGGACATTGCATATCTGGGTTGGAAAACTTAGTAGATATACTAGTAATCCAAGTAGTGTTCATTGGCATGCGGTGACACGTGTGTTAAGGTATCTTAAGTTTACCAAAAATTTTGGTTTAACTTATGTTGGACATCCTTCGCTTATAAGGCTACTCGGATGCTAGTTGGATATCAAATGAAAACATTCTTCTACGAGTGGTTGGGTGTTTCTACTTGGAGGTGGTGCCATTTCATGGGCTTCCAAGAAGCAAACATGTAATGCAAACTCAACAATGGAATCGGAGTTTATTGCCTTGGCTTCGCCGCTTTAGGCGGAATGGCTTAAACATCCGATTTACGAGATTCCATTGTGGCCAAAACCGATATCACCAATTTCTATCAATTGTGATAGTGAAAATACATTGGCTAAATGCTATAGTCAAGTGTACAACGGAAAGTCGCGACATATTGGAGTTAGGCATAGCTCGATTCGTGAGTTGATCACTCACGGGTGATATCTGTTGCTTTTGTGAGATCTCAAAAGAATTTAGCCAATCATTTGACCAAGGCATTGGCTAAGGACTTGTTCATCAAGTCGCTTGTCGGGATGGGTCTACAACCCATTGAATCTTTGCATTAGGATACCCAATTCCCTCTAATACGACATTGGGGCTGAATTCAATGTGGAAGGCCTATTGACTTAGATTTGGCACATGTGTTTTGTCCCGAAGGTATGTGCTAAACTCGCATGTGAGGTTGATATTAATCTTAATGAGTCTTATGAAAAGTGTTGTTGCAGGTACACGGTTAATAAGACTCACCTATATGAGTATGAAGTTTGGCCGCTTCAGGAAAGTTAGGGTTGGCTTTCTACATGCTCATGAATTGATATGGACACAAGGTCTGGATAAGGAGTGTCATGCAAGCTATAATAGTTGTCCTTTAATTCATTTGTGTATTATCTTTGAAGTATTCAAATATGTAAAGGGGTTCAATGCTTAGTCACACCCCAATACTAGAATATTTTGGAATGTGTAATATACTAGATGGTAATTCAATCTGCGTGATATTATCATTGAAAGATGAATTGTTGTATGTTGATATGTTTAAACTAAATCAAGGGTTACACTAAATAGGGGAGGATTGTTGGTGATTATATCACCAATGTCATTTAGTGTAATTGGACTTAGTTTTGAGGTTTGGTAAGCTTGAAACAATCGATATAAGTTAGGAGATGCAGGGTGCATGCTTATAATTGACATGTACAAGCTTACGGAAGTGTTAGATCAAGTGTTGAACAAAACCGGTTTTTCTTTGCTTTGCTTGGACGGGCGCCCATCTTATGTGGACGGGCGTTCACCTTGTTTTTTTTAGACGGGCGTCCATATTCACTGGACGGGCGTCTGATGTTCGGTTTGGCTCACGGTTCTAAATCTCTTTTATTGGACGGACGTTCAGATTCTCTGGACGGGCGTCCAGTGTGTAGATTTAGATACAGGTTCTAAACTTGTTTGGACGGACGAGCGTTTGAAGAAGCGGGCGCCCGTCCCGCTTTGCTTTTAGACGGGCGTCCGAGATTTCAAACGGGCGTCCGATAGCGCTTTTTGAAGCAGTTTAGTCGGTTTTGTTGGTATCCTTTCGGGTTTTTTCAGTTGCAACTGATTCTGAAAGGGTGTAACTTGTGTTTTATCATTGAATGAACACAAGGGACATATATATAACACTTGGGGACAAAACAAGATCATTAACAAGAAAAGATCAAGAAGAATTATTCAACTTCTTTGAATATTTTCTGTGAAACTCAAGTTTCAGCATACATATTCTACCAAAACTTTTATAGCATCCTTTCATCTTGTTGCCTGAGATAAAAGGGGACGTAGTTTTATCCCGCGATCATATTCGAGAAAATTCCCGGAGGCAATTAATAGGGAACGAATAATTTTCGCAGGAAAGAGTCTCACCTCGACTCTACGTTATTGTATCTAGTTTTCTTGTTTTGATACTTTTGTTCACTTAATCACAAACTCCCCAACATAGCCTAGCAAAAGTGTGGGATTCGAATCATATATGGAATAACTTCTTTCAGCAAAAAGGTTTAAAAATCTAAATAGTGAACCATTGATGCACATTATGATATTTACATCAACCACTAATACTAGAGACGGGGCAGTGGTGGACTCTTTGCGTTTTGGTTTAACCTTTTTTAATCTTCTTATTTTTTTTACATATGAATGAAAACATGGAATTTCAGGATATAAAAACAATCCTTATGATATACCACTATTTGCCTCAATGATAGGCTTGTTAATGAAATGGATGAAGTTTGTGGAGTTGATTAGGCTTTTATATCATTTTCCTCGAGCTTCTAAAAAAACGGTTAAACCATAACCGTAAGGGCCCCTCCACCCCCGATCCCACAGGAATGTGGGGAGAGATTAATCAGGTAACCTAGTAGCTCCAACATGGGTTGCCATTTCGACCACTGCACTGAAGGATGTTATCAATCGAAAATCAACCACATTATGAGAATGAACCGCTGACCTCCAGCTTATAGTCCAGGCTGCACTACACACCCATGCCGCCACCACTAGGCCATATCCAGGGGATTCCTCGAGCTTCTAACAACTAAGAAAATGGATAATGATGGCCACTAGGGGGGAGGGGGGGGTGTTGTGTGTTTAAACAATCTGACCGGAAATCAACATGTCGGTGCAACGTTATTATGGAGTTATCTCACGTGGCTTATGTGCCATTTTGTCGGTGCAACGTTTTGAATGGTCCGGTTTAATTTGTATATGTTAATTCCACAAATAAAGTTAACATTCAAAAATTTCCAATATGTACAAGCATTTACATTAGGAGATAAACAATACGGATAAATCTAGACAACACATTTTAAACCTAAGAAGAAAAAGTACTCGTCCAAATCGATAAATAAACTCCTTTGAATTCCTCCACAAATTAATGAAGAAATTGCTTCCGGAATCAATTCCCTCATGCATGAAGTTCGCACTTTGCAGAGTTTGTTTTATTTTTTTATTCATTTTTGGTACAAATACAGTTTTTGGGGAGATAGTTTCCTGGTAAACCCACATCCCCATCACGTTTAACACTTCTCTTCCCATGTCTGTCAAAACCCACTTGACTTTTAAATATTTTTCGTATTCTTTTTCTCTTTAAACCTATTTGTCCTTACTGGTCAGCCAATTTTTTTTCCCTTAATAAAGCCCCATTTTTACTAAGTTTTTAATTTTTTAGAAAGATTTTTACTAAGTTATGCTTTTGTTTTTAGTAAGTTATGTTTTTATCAACTATGGTTAAAATGTAATTGTGTTTGAAGATATTTTGATGAAAACATATGAAGACCCGACTTCAATCTGTGTTTTGTACGGCGTGTCCGACACATTTTCGACACGACACGCGAGCAATACATCTCTGACACGTGACACGTGTCGGCTGATTAAAATAATTTTATTTAAAATTTTAATATCTAACACACCTCTGACACTCTCGGCACAGCACCGACACTCTCCGATACTCCTGAACCCAATTATTATTATTATTTTTATTAAAGTTTTTTTCAATAGAAATATTAAAATTTGTATGTGGGAACCATTTGAAGCGAATGTACATTCTCCGCTTTTTTTGAACATAATCAAAAAATCCCCTCGATTTTCATTTGATAGATCCGGACTTATTAAAATAATTTTTCCAAATTGGATACACAATCGGATAGACTTCATAATCATTAATCGACTAATTAACGAGCCCCGGGTTTGAAATCATTACTCAATATAATTATATAAATTACATATTATATAAATTAATAAAATTATATAAAAAGGTTTGAAATCACTTAATCGATAACGGATCTCGGGATTGAGATCAATCGCTCGTTAACGCACCCCGAGATTCAAATCAATCGCTCGATAACGAACTGATGATCTATATTAGATAGTACTATCAAAATGATCTGTAAAAGAGATATCGATTTGAAATCACTTAATCGATAACGGATCTCGGGATTGAGTTCAATCGCTCGTTAACGAACCCCGAGATTCAAATCAATCGCTCGATAACGACATGACGATCTATAGTCGATAGTACTACTAGAATGATCTGTAAAGAAAGATATTGGTTTGAAATCGCTTAATCATTATCGGATCTCAAGATTGAGATCAATCGCTCGTTAACGCACCCCGAGATTCAAATCAATCGCGAGATAACGAACTGAAGATCTATATTAGATAGTACTATCAAAATGATCTGTAAAAAAAGATATCGATTTGAAATCACTTAATCGATAACGGATCTCGGGATTGAGTTCAATCGCTCGTTAATTAACGAACCCCGAGATTCAAATCAATCGCTCAATAACGACATGACGATCCATAGTAGATAGTACTATTAGAATGATCTGTAAAGAAATATATCGGTTTGAAATCGCTTAATCGATATCGGATTTCGGGATTGAGATCAATCGCTCGTTAACGAACCCCGAGATTCAAATCAATCGCTCGATAACGAACTGACGATCTATAGTAGAGAGTACTATCAGGATGATCTGTAAAGAAAGATATCGATTTGAAATCACTTAATCGATAACGGATCTCAGGATTGAGTTCAATCGCTTGTTAACGAACCCCGAGATTAAAATCAATCGCTCGATAACGACATGACGATCTATAGTAGATAGTACTATTATAATGATCTATAAAGAAAGATATCGGTTTGAAATCGCTTAATCGATATCGGATCTCGGGATTGAGATCAATCGCTCGTTAACGAACCCCGAGATTCAAATCAATCGCTCGATAATGAACTGACGATCTATAGTAGAGAGTACTATCAGAATGATCTGTAAAGAAAGATATCGATTTGAAATCACTTAATCGATAACGGCTCTCGGGATTGAGTTCAATCGCTCGTTAACGAACCCTGAGATTCAAATCAATCGTTCGATAACGACATGACGATCTATAGTAGATAGTACTATTAGATTGATCTGTAAGGAAAGATATCAGTTTGAAACCGCTTAATCGATATAGAATCTCGGGATTGAGATCAATCGCTCGTTAACGAACCCCGAGATTCAAATCAATCGCTCGATAACGAATCGACGATCTATAGTAGAAAGTACTATCGGGATGATCTCAGAAAGAAAGATATCGATTTGAAATCACTTAATCGATAATGGATCTCGGGATTGAGTTCAATCGCTCGTTAACGAACCCCGAGATTCAAATCAATCGCTCGATAACGACTTGACGATGTATAGTAGATTGTACTATTAGAATGATCTGTAAGGAAAGATATCGGTTTGAAATCGCTTAATCGATATCGGATCTCGGGATTGAGATCAATCGCTCGTTAACGAACCCCGAGATTCAAATCAATCGCTCTATAACGAACTGACGATCTATAGTAGAGAGTATTATAAGAATGATCTGTAAAGAAAGATATCGATTTGAAATCACTTAATCGATAACAGATCTCGGGATTGAGATCAATCGCTCGGTGACAAACCCCGAGATTCAAATCAATCGCTCGAAAACAAACTGACGATCTATAGTAGATAGTACTATTAGAATCACCTGTATTATCGTTCGATAAATGAATTTTTATAAAAAAATAATGTATTTTATATTTTAACGCAATGTTTATTAGAATATGTATATTAAAAAAATTGTTTTTTACCTCAAAAAAAATTATTTTTATTTAAAGGGACGACATTATCGTCCCTTCAAATGAGAATTTTATAAAAAAACTGAATCTTATTTATTAACACAACCTTTTATATTAAAAAACATTTAATTTCCTTTTAAAGGACGACACATGTCGTCTCTACAAATCCAAAAATTTATAATTGTTTCATATAACATATTATTTTCCGAAAAAAGTTTAATTTCCTTTAAAAGGACGACAAATGTCGTCCATACAAACAAAAAAAAATTATAATTGTTTCATATAACATAATATTATTAAAAAAATTAATGTCCTTTAAAGGGACGACAATTATCGTCCCCGTAAACCAAAAATCTAATATATTTTTTCTTAGTGAAATTTTAAAATACAACCGTTGTAGAAAGGTTATACCAAGTGACATACATTACAACCACTCATTTCTAACATCTCACACACGATAAAAGTGTATTATTTGAAAGAGAGTAAAAATGAGAGGCTCTAATGTATGTCACTTGGTATAACCTTCCTACAACCGTTGCACCATAAAATCTCTCTTTTCCTTATAACATTTTATTTTCTGAAAAAAAGTTTAATGGGACAACAATGTCGTCTCTTTAAAGAGTTTTGGCCACGTGGAAATTCATACGGGCACGGTGGGGTCAATATTTTATTTATTGGGACGACATTATCGTCCCTTTAAAGTTTCCCTCCAAAAAATATGCCCAAAAGATATTGACAGGGACGACTTTGTCGTCCATTTAAAGTTCGTCCCTTTAAAGCAGTTTTCTTGTAGTTTACGTCGTTGCTTCTTTTTCTTCGTTGTATCCGATCCAATTTATTTTTGAGCTGAAGTAACGGGTGAACGATCAGAACCACACTGTTTAAATACATAATGTAACTGTGTTGTTCATATTGTTGTACACGGTGTCTCCACACCACACAAGTATTTCCTATAAAATTCACTCTAAGGTCTATATCTTTTTATCTCGACGTCAAAGAATCATGATTTTTGCTCCAGAATTTTCTTTTATCGTGCTCTTCATTCTGATACGCAATTGATATATTTTGATTGCATTTTTCTGCTTGTTTTTTTTAACTAAAAAATGACGATGAACATGGCAAAATATGGAGCTGATTTTAAAGCAGCAAATTGAAGAGTTATAGATGTATCATTGATGGTGTTTTAGGGCATGCAAAAAGTCGGTTGATCATGGCTTTGCTTGTGATGACCCATAATTTTCTTAGGGTTAGTTTGGTCTTTCGACAGAATATTTTTCTTGATTCAGCAGAATAAAATATTTTATGTGGTGAATTTAATGCATTTTTTATAGAAGAATTAAATGTAAATTTTAAGACTTAAGAATGTTGAAAGTCAAATCAAGTATTAAAAAAAATGATTTCTAGAATGTTTGGACATTATGTCCCATTTATGGCATTAATTCCCAAGTTTGAGAGTTACAATGAATTGTAGGGACATTTTTTCAACCCTATATATTTTAGGAGTTTCCCTCGACATTCAATATCCTTCAATTTCACACTCTTTCTTCTTCAATATTCACCTTTTCCTTTCAATTGTTAGAAGCCATTGGAGTACCTTAGCAACAAAAACAAAAAGGATCACATTGGTGTTGTTTTAGGCTCTTTTGGTAAGTATATACATCCTTAAGTCTTATTTCCTTAGGGGTTGTTAAATTAATAGCAATTATAGTAATCATAGAAATTTCTTGATTTATATATAGGAGTGATACCCTGTCAATTTTAGAGGTCGTAAGTGTTGAATCCTCAAAGTGTTAAAGTTAAGGAGGGGTGTATCAATCGAATGCTTTTGATTCTGGTATTTGCATTTTTTTTTAAGCAAACAGTTCATTTCCTCGGCAATCAAATATATTGGTTGGAATGAAAACCAAATGTTTTGTGTGTTGATTCAACTATTCAAGCTCCACTACACTATTTGAGTTAAAAGTAATGTTCTGCATACTATTTATGACTTAATAGGCTTATTGGACATATGTTGTTTATGTGTGTATATATGTATTCCGGGATAAGATATATACACACATATAATTTATGCTATTTTCCTGTTTTCGAAAAGAATTAATATGTTATGCTGAACGAGTATATGTATAAGCAATAATTAAGACATCAAGTAAATAAGAAATAAGAAATGTGACGGTTCATGGTTTATGAGAATAAGTAGAGCAGTGAATCCTCAAGGGTCTCCGTCAATAGTTTCCTCGCTCACGGCTATAATAGTTAGAAAATGCCGGAGCCGGTCGATTTCCCTGTTCACGGGCAATAATTGTGAACTTCCGGTCTGTTAAAGGAATATTGTTAATTAAGTTTTTAATTATTACCTAGGGCTATGTAAGCCATGTTTATTTCCCACTACTAGAGTAGTTTTCGTATGTTTCCCATTACTAGGTAGTTATTTACTAAGTTTAAGCCATGATTCCCTGACTCATATTTTATAGAAAGTGGACTAGTGGGTAGTTGTTTTCGACTTGTATTTATATACTTATTCCATTAATGAAATCATTAAGTTTTCCTAAAAACTATCTCTTCCATAAAAGTTATCAGTGGTAGCAGAGCCATATTCTCAACCGCAGTTGGAGAAAAGATCCATGGCCGAAACAAATTTTGTTCAAGCTTCCATCCCAAGGTTTGATGGACAACATTATGATCACTGGAGCATGTTGATGGAGAACTTCATGCGTTCTAAGGAGTACCGGACCATCATTGAACAATGAGTGGTTGAACCAGCAGGAAATCCACCCCTAACGCTCATAGAGCAGATTTTGAGAGCAAAAAACTCAAAGATCTGAAGGCCAAGAACTATCTGTTTCAAGCAATAGATCGAGCTATCTTGGAGACCATTCTCAGCAAGGAGACATCAAGGGATATCTGGGATTCAATGAAGAGGAAGTACCAAGGAAATGCCAGAGTGAAGAGATCACAGCTACACGCCTTAAGAAGAGATTTTGAAACCTTACAAATGAAGGAAGGTGAATCTGTCTCAACTTATTGTGCCAAAACCATGGAAATCTGCAATAAAATGAGATTTCTTGGTGAAAAGATGGAGGATGTAGAAGAAAGATGGAGGATGTAGCAGTTGTAGAGAAAATTTTGAGGTCACTAACCTCAAGATTTGATTATGTGGTGTGTTCCATTGAGGAATCCAAAGACATTGATGTATTGTCTCTTGATGAACTCCTTGCAAGTTCATGAACAGAAGATGATGAGAAGCTTAGCAGCAGCAAATGAAGAGCAGGCCTTGAAGACCACTACCTATAATAGCAATCATAGAGGCAGGGGTAAAGGCAGATGAAGAGGTAGAGGGAGAACTACTAGAGATTCTGACAGCAGGGACAACTCTCAGGCATCCAAGAATGGAGATGGTAGAGGTACTGCAAGCAAAAAGAATGTTGAATGATTTAGGTGTCACAAATTTGGACACTACCTGTCAGAATGCTACACCAAATTGCCAGCAAACAAGGAGAAAGGGACTCATCAGAGTCACTTTGCTGACAAAGTGGAGGATGAGACTCTGCTGATGACTACTCAACATGAGCAGACTTCAGCACCCCAAGTATGGTATGTTGATACAAGATGCACTAATCACATGTGTGGTAATAAGGCATCATTATCTTATTTGGATGAATCTTATCATTCAAAGGTTAAGTTTGGAGATAACTCAACAGTCAATGTTAAGGGAAAATGAAATGTATGCATCAGATCCAAGAATGGGACATCCGAAACCATTTCTAATGTTTTATATGTTCCTGATCTGAAGTGCAATCTGCTAAGTGTTAGACAGTTGCAAGAAAAAGGATATGAAATTATTTTAAAGAATAAGGAGTGTGAAATCAAGGATTCAAGCAAGGGAATCATAGCTAAAGTTCCCGTGAATGCCAATAGATTGTTTCCTTTGGAAATTAAGGAGCCACAAGCATGTCTTATGGCAGAATTGAAAGATGCATCTTGGTTATGACATTACAGATATGGACATCTCAATTTTCATGGTTTGAAAACACTTCAGCAGAAGGAAATGGTTAAAGGACATCCACAAATTCAAACTCCTCAGCAGATATGTGAAGAATGCATAAAAGGAAAGAAACATAGGCATCCTTTCCCAAAAGGAAAGTCTTGGAGGGCAAAACAAGTGCTAGAACTCATCCATTTAGACTTGTGTGGCCCAATCAACCCATCATCCAATGGAGGTAAGAGATATTTCGTTACATATACTGATGATTTATCTAGAAAACTTGGGTTGAATTCTTGTCAGAAAAGTCTGAAGCATTGAATGCATTTAAGAGCTTCAAAATGTTAAGAGAAAAGGAGACAGGTCAGTATATCAAGAGTCTGAGAACAAATGGAGGAGGAGAATTTTGTTCAAAGAGAGTTTGAAGATTTCACATCAAAGAATGGAATCGAAGGGAATTGATGATGGCTATACACCACAAATGTAATGGTGTATCTCGGAGAGGAAGAATAGGACAATTCAGGATAAGGTAAGAAGCATGTTGGCCTATGGAAACGTGCCTAAAAGATTCTGGCCAGAGGCAGTAAGTTGGAGTGTGCATATTCTGAATAGATGCCCAGCTTTTTATGATCAAAAAATGACACCAGAAGAAGCATGGATCTCAATCAAACCATCCAAGTCACTTTAAGATTTTTGGTCGCATTGTTTATGCTCATATTCCGATGCAAACAGAAGAAACTCATGATAAAGGGGAGCAATGTGTGTTTTGGGGATCAGTGAAAAGTCCAAGGCATACAAGTTGTTTAATCCTATAAACAAAAAAATAGTAATCAAAGACAGATGTGGTGTTTGATGAATCAACACTGGATTGGGAAGCAAACAATGCTTAGTTCCATCCAATCCAGAATAATAGATGAAGAGCCTCAATGAGGACCAAAGAGAGTCAGGATCAGCAGACTTAGAATCAGCAGAGTGAGATTCAGCAGACTCATGGTCAGCAGACTCAAGAAACTAAATTGACTGCAGCAGCTGAGGGTTCAGCAGACTCAAGTCATGAAATAACAGCTGAGGGTTCAGCAGACAGACCTTAGAGAACCAAGAAAAGACCAGGCTGGATGATAGATTTTGAGGTAACAGGTTTACCACAGTCAGAGGAGGCCACTTACTATGCTCTATTTGCTAGTGATGATCCAATCACTTATAAGGAAGCAACAAAAGACAGAAAATGGAGGCAGGCTATGGATGAAGAAATCACAGCCATTGAAAGGAATCAGACTTGGAGTCTTACAGATCTACCAAAAGGACACAAGACTATTGGTGTAAAGTGGATCTATAAGACAAAATTGAATAAAGATGGCAAATTCAGCAGGTATAAGGCTAGACTAGTAGCCAAAGGGTACACGCAAGAATATGGGATTGACTACAATGAAGTGTTTGCCCCAATAGCAAGAATGAAAACTATCAGACTTGTGCTATCTTTGGCAGCACAGAATCAGTGGAAAGTACATCAAATGGATGTAAAATCAGCATTCTTGAATGGTCAGCTGGAAGAAGAGGTATATGTGGATCAACCACAAGGCTATGTGAAACATGGAGCAGAAAACAAAGTGTATAGGCTTAGAAAAGCCTTATATGGACTCAAGCAAGCCCCAAGGGCTTGGTACAGTTGTATTGATACTTATTTTGTGAAGGCAGGTTTCACAAGGTGTCTATACGAACCTACAGGCTATTGATTGCTTGTTTATATGTGGATGATCTTATCTTCACCAGAAGTGAACTCAGCATGATAACAGAGTTCAAGGAGGCAATGAAAAACAAATTTAGCATGACATATATGAGGCTATTGCAATATTTTTTAGGCATTAAGGTTTAGCAGACCGAGTCAGGCATACTAATTTCTCAAAAGAAGTATATATGTGACTGAAATAGTGAGCAAGTTTGGAATGAATGATAGCAATCCAGCACCCACACCTTGTGAAACTGGTGTGAAACTTAGCAAAGATGGAACAGGTGGTAAGGTGAATCCTACCTTATACAAACAGATGATAGGGTGCCTTCTATATTTGACAACAACAAGACCAGACATCATGTATGTTGTAAGTGTTGCAAGCAGATACATGAAGCCACCATCAGCAGATCACTTAAACTACGTGAAGAGGATCCTGAGATACTTACATGGAACCATCAATCTTGGTATCAAGTATGGTTCAGCAGAGAAGGCGCAGCTGACTGGATACTCTGACAGTGATTATGCAAGAGACATTGATGACAGGAAGAGTACTTCTAGTTTTGTGTTTATGTATGGAAGAAATGCTATCAGTTGGTCCTCAAAGAAGCAACCAATAGTCACTTTGTCCACAACTGAAGCAGAGTTTGTTGCAGCAACACACTGTTCATGTCAGCTGATATGGTTAATGAGGATGCTGGAAGTTTTAGGTCAAGTTCAGCAGACTGGGAATATTATGTACTGTGACAACAGTTCAACTATCAAGCTATCCAAGAATCCTGTGTTAAACAACAGAAGCAAGCACATAGATGTGAAGTATCACTTTCTGAGAAACCTATATGAAGAAGAGATCATTGAGTTGCAGCATTGCAGGAGTGAAGATCAAATAGCTGATATAATGACTAAATGACACAAGAGGGATCAATTTTTAAAGCTCAGAGGCAAGCTGGGCATATGTGAAGTTATCTGAACTGCCAGCTCAGATTAAGGGAAGGAATGTTAGAGAAATATTGTTAATTAAGTTTTAATTAAGTTTTTAATTATTACCTAAGGCTATGTAAGCCATGTTTATTTCCTACTACTACAGTAGTTTTCGTATGTTTCCCATTACTAGGTAGTTATTTACTAAGTTTAAGCCATGATCCCATGACTCCTATTTTATAGGAAGTGGACTAGTGGGTAGTTGTTTTCTACTTGTATTTATATGCTTATTCCATTAATGAAATCATTAAGTTTTCACAAAAACTATCTCTTCCATAAAAGTTATCACGGTCTGCTACATATGTTAGTTTCCCTTCTCATGGGCTATAATAATGAGACGCAATACTCGTGAAGTGTTACATTTCAGATAAGTATGAGCCTCTCTTTGTAGGCTGAATTTTATATCATTAAGTAAATAACTAAATAACTATACTTTACTTGCATTATTTATTTATCTATGCATAATATTTATTTATTTATTTTTAGAATATAGTCTTAGCAGCTTCTAAACTATGGTAATTTTTATAAAAGGTTCATTTTGCTTTTAACTCAAAAGTGAAATCTGACATGTTTGCCCAATGACTGGCTTAGTTCCCTTTTGATATTTATCTATGAATAATATTTATTTATTTATTTATAGAATATAGTCTTAGCAGCTTCTAAACTATGGTAATTTTTATAAAAAGTTCATTTTGCTTGATGTTGATGGTATTGGATGACTAACTAAGTATCAGTGGCAAAGATTAGTTTATTGCATTTATCTTTTTGAGGTATTACATTGGAGAATTTGATATGAGATGTATGTTGTGATTAGAATTGTTAATTGGGTATTATCAATGGATGATGTAATAATTTGGAATTTTGGGAATTGATGAGTGATCGATGTTGTTAGACCCGAGTTATGTTGTTTAACTTCCGTTATTAATTTAGGAAAAATTTTGAGTAAGAAAGAGGCTTCGTGTTACGAGACTTCATCTCGAAGCATGACCGAACGGTCCATATTTCGAAAATACTCGGGTTTTTGGGTACGAGTCGTTACATTGCTCTTATTAGGGGCAGACATAGTACTCTGTTTTCCTAGTATGGGGACAGATAGTCCAACAACTGCTTGGTGGGAATGGATATTTATCATTTGCCATCGGATTGAATTCCGTTCTTGATGAAATTGTTCAAGATTCAGCAAATTTGAGCTCTGTTTGCTTCTTTGTACACATTTCACGTTTTCAACGTATATATATGCCTTCGCCATTGTTATGTAGAATTGTGAGGCTTCATGTCCTTCCACAAAGATTTAAATAGCAGAATTCCGATAAATCATTTTTAAAGACATTGGTGGTTGATCAAGATTTTCAAATTAGTACCAACAATCTATCAATTTATCTTCTATCAGGCTTGCTACCCCAGGTAGTTCTAAAAGTAAAATAAATAAATGAAACAGCCTCATGCATGTTTACACAAAAAAATATATATCACGCCTTCAAAAAAAAAAAAGGCAAATAAAAATCAAACTAACTATTGTTGCTGTTGTTGTTGTTCAGAGACTGTTGTTCTGAAGGGGAAGGGGACGACCAGACGGCGATCGTTGACATGTCGACGACGACGGAGATAAATTTCCAGCATAATACACATAGCCAAAACGCCGTAAACAACGGTGAAAACAACCTCGAGAATGGATACAACTTTGAGGGTGCGCGCCGTATAGGATATTGTTACGAGATCTTTGGCGTATATGAAATATTCTAATGTGATATAAGAAAACAGAGATATGCTCATCACGCAAGCGACAGATACTCCAATATCAAGACTTGATCTAGTGATCTGCCGCTTATTTTTGGCAACCGCCAAGAATATCAAACCCCAAACCCACACATATAAGATACTACACCACGCCAACGCATAGCCAAATCGGCTATGGAAAGTCTTAGGACAGGTATAAACAGAATGTAGGGATAAATAAATAAAGAAAAGATTCATCAAGCTACTAACAACAACGACAAAGGCATGAAAGATCAACAGACTTTTCCCGTAGTTTTCACCATTGATCGTCGTCTCCGTCAGATAATTATTCATTGCTGTGGTTGTGGATCAATTCAAATGTGTGGTATTTAGTTGGCCTCCCTAGTATTCAACGGAGCCTTTATAAATCTAATGATATCAATTCTATCCTTTTTTTTTTTTTTTTGAGAAGTTCTATCCCGTTTTCAAAGGGAAAAAATAATGTCTATCTCATTTTTTTTTTTTTATCACATGATATATATATAAAGGAAACCCGTTTCCAGAGGATACGTCCCTCTTGTGTCTCAAGTAGTTTTATTGTCGATCAGATACATCAGGTCATACATGTTTCATCAATGAGATGTTTTGAAAGAGGGCAAATTTGAAATTAAGTGGTGTGTATATATATATATATATATATATATATATATATTACAAATCAATTTTATATAATTTTTTATTGGTCCTGAATCACAACATCATACTTGTGGCAGGACCTTATTAGAATTTCTGTAATTAACTTCCATTATGTAACGCCCCCAGACCTCGGGCCTGGTAGCGCTAAATGAGTCATAAATGGTCCGGTCAACTGCTTAGACCGCCGTCCTCTCTTGGTCTAAAAAGGCTAACCCGAGTTGACATTTATGTCTCACACTTATATGGGGGTGAGCATTCACTTACTTTACCGATGCGAGACTTTACATTCTCCTCCCCTTATAAGGGACTAGCGACCTCGCCAGGACGGCCAAGACTGGTCCTGGATTGTCCCTACCAGAGGTAACTAGAGGTCTGAAGGATGCTTGTTCTTAGATCTAAACGAGTTAGATCTACGCGCAGCGGATGGATCACGACTTATATATCACAATACATAGTTAAAGGACTTAAACTACTACAAGGGGGTTAAGTTTATGTTACCAATATCGGGAAGAGAAGCCTTGATCTTCCGATGTGTTCTCCAAACGGCGGTTGGTGGACACCCTTCTTGATAAACGAACCTCCTTGATATGCAACACCAAGAAAAACTCCAAGTTTTTCTTCAACCAGAAACCCAAGACAAGAAACAAATTTTTCTTCTCTCTTTTTATGTGGTAAGTCAAAATTTGCCAATATCTAAGGCTTGGGAGAACTCTCTTCATATAGGAGAGTAATCCTTGTCCTCCAAGGATTTAATAATTAAGGGATAATTATTACATTAATCCTTTATTCCAAATAAAAGATAAATAAAATGATTATCCCAAACAAATTAGGATAAATCATATTTTTATCTAATATTCCATGAATTATCATTTAACAAATAAAAGATAAATCACATGTCAAATAATTATCCAAGAAAACTAATTTCTCTCTAATTAATTAACATTTATTGGCGCCACACATTAGGGTTACTAAGCCCATAAAATGTCTTTTATGTGTATTATATTATTTAGCCCAACTAAATAATATCCATGCATATCAATTAATTAGCCCACCAATTAATTATCAATGAGGCCCGAGATAACAAGATTATTAGTCCGAATTACGAAGCACATCGGGGATCATGGACCTATAACCGTAGAAATCTCAATAATTAATTATTCATCGAACGTAATAAGTACATTAATTATTAATTCCGGGATTACGCCACCATAAACCCGGCCCGAACTCTACCGATTATAGATGTATACTTATACTCAACCCATGTAGTGAATAAGCGTCCATTGATATAATCACTACATACGGATTAACCTCCATGATCGTCCATTCTCGAGTTTGAAGTCTCCGTGAACCCGACTCGAATATCTTATCCTTATTTACCATTAACCCCATGATGATCAATTAGTGCACATATCTGACTAGTAGCTAATTAGTCAAATGTGAACTCCCGGGATCGATCACTTTCTTAGGTCTAACAAATAAGGGGACTGTCTCTCTACTTCCCGCAGGAAGGAATGGATTCCATGTCTGTGAAAATTAGAACTACTCACTCATCAGGAGATAGTGCCAATGAGAAGTGGCTTGGAACACATATCTAAGTGAACCGTAACTAACACATCAAACACTACCCCGAGACAAACAACACCATGTGATCACCTCAGGATTAAGGTTGATCCATATATGATCATCTAATGATTTAATAAGATTCCTCGATTACGGAATTATATCAAGAAATTCAGATTAAATCGGTCCAGTCCTATATGAATGCCATCATATATAAATACCCCACGTAGGTACCCTCTACCGACAGTCCAGATAAGACTATCACACCCTAAGGTGTTACAAGCGCATTATTGGTGTTTTAATCAAGAGACCTAAACTCGATTAAGTTCACCACGGACTAACAGTTTAAGCACATCTCCACTAACTCAATCCTCACGTGTAATCCATACACTGAGTTAAGTGGTTACATACAGATATACTTAGGGTTTGCAGCAGTGTATTACTTTACAAGCACAAAGCAAGTAACTAAGGTGAGATAAATTCTGTCATCCAATATCAAAAACAATTACACAAATTGTCTTTTGGGCACTACACCTAACAAGGTCATCCTTACACCGTCTTCTTATACGGTGCAGCGCATAGTTCCGTCTGATAGTCGTCTCTGATACCATTCTGTAACGCCCCCAAACCCCGGGCCTGGTTGCACTAAATGAGTCATAAATGGTCCGGTCAACTGCTTAGACCGCCGTCCTCGCTTGGTCTAAAAGGGCTAACCCGAGTTGACAAGACATTTATGTCTCACACTTATATGGGGTAAGCATTCACTTACTTTACCACTGTGAGACTTTACACATTACCCGGTCATCCGGTTAACTACTTAACTTCCAATACCCGGTCGTCCAATGGTCTATTGTTTTATTCTTAAAATACAAAAAAATAATAGAATAACATACGGAAAAAACAACCACCGTCGCCTAATATATTTTTTAACGGAAATTAAGCAAAAATCTCGCCTATTTTCTTATTGTCCTTCCAAACAATTAAGAAATTAACTTGTTGTTTTCTTCTATTATATTATTTTATATTTCTTGTCCTTTAGGACCCTTCCCCCTAAAAAGTAAAAGAAAATATTCATCAAGCAACTAACAACAACGACAAAGGCATGAAAGATCAAGAGATCTTTCCCGTAGTTTTCACGATTGATCATCATCTCCGTTGAATTATTAATTCTTTGCTGTCGTCGAGGATAAGTTCAATTATTTAACGGAGCAGCTATTATATTTGTTTCACATTTAATTGGTATTTGATATCAATTCTATCCCGATTTTTTTTTATTTTTTACTTTTTTACTTTTTTGATTGAAGCCTATCCCACATGTAATTCAGTGGTTTTATAGTGGTCCAGGATCACCATGTCACACTTGGTCCACCAATAAAAAAATTTATGAGAAGGGTAAAAATGTAAGAACATGACATTTATATTTTACACGGTGGGTCCATGCTATTTGTTCTTTCTATTAGTGTTAGATCACTGCTCATATCTTAGTCCGGACCATAAAAAAATTCCCGTAATTGGTACTACCCCCGTCGCATAAAAAATGTCTAATTTTTGTGGTGCACAAAGATTAATAAAATAATTAATGTTTTATATTTTAAAAACTAATGGACATTTGTACCCCTATTTCATAATAAATGCTTGTTTTGGAATACGTGAAGAGTATAGAAACATTAAATGATAATAGGGGTATGTTTGGAAAATATGCATTAAATGATACATTGATTTTCTAAATTGATATTTTTTATGAGACAGTTCATTTTTAAAATGTGTACACTTTTTATGGGACAGATGTAATATTTGATATTTGATATCAATTCTATCCCTTTTTTTAAATATTTTATTTTTTACTTTTTTGAGTGAAGCGTACCCAATTTTTACCAAAATTTGTGTTAAAGGAAAACCATTGACGGAGGATACGTAGTCAGACCCGTTCAAACATGTTTTAAATCAACCAGCGGATAATAACCAATCAATCTTAAATCTCTTTCAAGACGATAATTAATGCCCCTACGGGTCGAGTTTGGCTAATTTGTTGTAATCACGTTAATTATTGTCACTACGTCTATATTTTGCGTCACTACATTGATTAACGTAGTCTAATGATGCAGTGACGCTAACAAATTATTGATTATTAAACGGTGATCATGTAAAGTGTTGTTACTGCATCATCAACGTATTTACAATATGTGAAGTGATACTACTTAAATTGTTGAAATTCCATTATATGTAACTTTGTGTCACTATAAACATAACAAATTTAGTGACATTTATCAGGTAATGCATCGTCACGTGTGGTGTGGTCAGATTAATTACGTGAAGTTACAATAACCTATTTAATTAACTTCCATTGCCCAGTCATCCTGTCATCATACATGTAGTGTCATTAGTGCAGTTTCAACTGTCAAATAACTACATGTAGATGTAGTGTCATTATGTGCAATTCTGATTACTGTATAACCATCGATTGTCGGGTCATATGTAGCACCTTCATTTATGGAGATTTTCTACTCGAGAACCTATTCCAAAATTCCAATACACTGACTTAACAACCCTCTCCCCCTCTTTTTTTCTGATTTTATATTTTGAATATTGCAATATCACACTACTAAATTTCACTAATGTAAACACACTTTTTACTTGGCAAATTCATGTGGATCCATGTGTTTAAATAAATCCACATTGATTTGCCAAGTAGCATGTTTGTTTTAAGGGGAGTGATCAAGATCATGACAATACAGAAGAACATTTTGTTGCTGCATTTGGATGATTATGCCGTGGGGATAGTTTAGTAATTTGAGCACTATCATTGAGCACTATTAAGTCTATTATTTGTTATTCTAGATATAGTTATCTGTTATTATTTCTTTTCTTTTCCCCTAAGTTAGGCCCAACTAGGGTTTCGTGGTTAGTACTTAAATGCAGCCTTGTACGCTATGATGATTAATACTATTATCGTTTCAAAATATAAGTCTTTTTAGCTTTTTTGTTTTGTCCCAAAATGTAAGTCAATCTAGATAACTAATAAAACATTTATTACAATTTTCTCTTTTTACCCCTTTTATTATATACTCACCGATTTTTCAATACTTTACATTAATGACAGCCAAATGTCATTTTAGACTTTTTAATCAAAATAATGACACATAACCGATTTAACTAACTTTCTTTATAAGTGTGAAAAACCTCAAATGGACTTACATTTTGGGACGGATGTAGTAAGAATTACCCTTTGTTCTGAATTACAAGCATCTGGCTGAGTCATGTATATCTCTTTGCCTACCTCACCATGTAGAAAAGTTGTCTTCACATCTAACTGCTCAAGTTCTAAGTCCTGCTGTGCCACTATTGCTAGTAACACCCTGATTGAAGTATGTCTGACTACTGGTGAGAATATCTCATCAAAGTCCACCCCTTCTTTCTGACTGAATCCTCTTGCAACCAAACGTGCCTTATACTTAACTCCTTCTGCTTCAGTTATCCCTTCCTTCTTCTTGAAAATCCATTTGCAAGTAACAACTCTCCTTTCAGCTAGATGTTTAACTAGATCCCAAGTCTGATTCTTCAGTAATGACTCCATTTCATCTCTCATGGCAACAAGCCATTGAGATGCTTCAGAACATGTCACTGCCTCCCTGTAAGTAGAAGGTTCAAAACCATCCACTTATTTTGCAACTTGAAGTGCGTATCCACCCATATCATCAAACCCATACCTTCTAGGAGGTATTCCAACATTGGATCTTCTAGCTCTGCTGACAGCTATACTCTGCTGACCCACGTTCTCAGTTTGATGCTCAACTGACATTTGCTCAGCTGACTGGCTTGGATTCAGCTCTGGTTCAGTAACCAGATCAGATGAAAACTGACTTGGATCAGTTGATTGTTGCATTCCAACTGACTCCACCTGAAGCTCCACCTTGCTGTCAGTTTTCTCATTTTCAGCACTGGTTTCAGTTTCAGTTATCCTCCCCACTGATGAACTGAGTATTGAATTTTCATCGAAAACTGTATCTCTGCTGAGAATAACTTTGTTTTCTGCTGATGTCCAAATTCTATACCCCTTTACTCCATCACCATACCCCACAAACACTCATTTCTTGGCCCTTGGTTCCAGTTTCCCTTCACTGACATAATAGTAAACTGTGCTTCCAAAAACCCTTAGAACTGAATAATCTGCAAGCTTGCCTGACCACATCTCAACTGGTGTTTTGAGACTGATCCCTGTGTAGGGACTCCTATTGATTAAGTAGCAAGCTATGGTAACAGCCTCTGCCCAAAATCTCCTTGATAAACTAGCATGAGAAAGCATACATCTTGCTCTCTCCAGAAGAGTTTGATTCATTCTCTCAGCTACACCATTTTGCTGAGGAGTATTCCTGACTGTATGATGTCTGGCAATACCCTCATTTCTGCATAACTCATCAAACTCAGTCCAGCAGAATTCCAGACCATTATCTGTACGAAGCCTCTTGATCTTCTTCCCCAACGGGATTCTCAACTAGAGCCTTCCATTGCATGAAGCTCTTGAATGCCTCACTTTTGTGTTTCATCATCACCACCCAAGTCATCCTTGAATAGTCATCAATAAATGACACAAAATATCTGTAACCACCCAATGACTCCACCTTTGATGGCCCCCAAGCAATCAGAATGAATGTAATCAAGTGATGACTTTGTATTGTGTATCCTTTTTGAGAACTTGCTCCTATGAAGCTTCCCAAACACACAGTGCTCACAAAAATCCAGATTATTGACCTTACATCCCTCAAGAAGCTCTTTCTGAGAAAGAACCTGCATCCCCTGTTCACCCATGTGACCCAGTCTCATGTACCACAGTGTTGTAAGTTGTGACTGATGAACCTCATCTGATGCCACAATGAAGCGAGACCCGGCAACAAGCCCAACCACTTTTGTAATATATCTGAGTCCACTTTCTTGATTCCTTTGAGAACTTCAATCGAATTTTATAGACACTCAAGACACCACTTTCCCCCTTAAAATCAATCCCTATTTGTCCAAAGAATCGAGAGATACCAAGTTTTTGGTCATTTGTGGAACACGTCCAACTTCACTCGGTTTGCGAAATCTTCCATCCTTTGTCCTCAATCGAATCGAGCCAATCCCAACTACTACAGCGGACCTTGCTTTTTTGCCATGATATATGACCTCCATCTATCTCACGATAACTTATGAACCACTCTCGTGAGGCAAATATGAAAGGATGCCCCAGAGTCCAAAATCCACACATCGCTTTGATGTCTTTGACTCTTTATGCCACTAGGACCATGTCCTCATCCGAATCATGATCACCGCTTCACACTGTATTGCCTCGAACTTGTTCTCCTGTTGTTTCTTCCTCTTTGGACAATTGGACTTCCATTGTCCCTGCTCCTTACAATAATTACAGACATCTGTGGATTTAGGGCCTTTGGACCTTGTCTTCTTGGAACTTTTATTCCTAGACTGACCATGCTCTGATACCAGTTTGTTATAAACACAGATAGGAATATGCAGTTTAAGATGGACACAAACACAGATGGCAATGCAAACGTAAAGAATGGCGGAATTGATAAAACACAGAAACAAGAAGAACACAGTGATTTAACGTGGTTTCCGGCGTTGTGCCGACTACTCCACAGACAGAAAAGGAGATATTTTATTATGCACAGAATTACAAGGTTTCCACAAGTGTGTGAACAACACTCTTGAAAGACACACATTGCATTGATTACAACATTGGTATTTATAGACACAAGTCCCACACCCTAACCGCCAAAGATCTTTGTCGGAAGTACCATAAATACCCCAGATGTGGACCCCACTCTCAAATTGTTATCCACTGCACGAAACCCGCTTCAAAAACGACTTCCCAGGACTTGTAATCGGTTGCTCGGATGTAGAACTCAATTATACTCGAAGAAAACGCAGCGGACTGTAAATCGATCGACTTGAGAAGAAACTCAGTTGCACTTCATCAAACTGACTTTCACAGAACTGAATATACTTAACTGAACTGACCATCAAACTCAGTCTCAGTTTTTCCAGATTAGTTCCACCAAAGAGATATTTCCTAGTTTAGAGATCAAGTCACCAAAACTGACACTACTATTATCATAGCATAGATAATTTTAAACAACTTATCATACGGCATATATATAGCATAGAAAACTTTGGTAAGTTAAAGCAATATGCAGTGGATCTTCATTTGATATAAATTGGCTTCTTTTTTTTTTTTTTCATTCTCTTTACATATATGAGCATCGATCACCCTCCATAAAGATGTTAAGGGATATATATGACGAAGCGAAATTTTTTCCTGCTCTAGCCATAGATATGACGTGGTGGATCAGATCCAATCAAATTTAGGAATGATAACATTTATCCCTTCGTTGTGGAATTACTTTTTCAAATTTACAATATTGCCATCATTTTTATACATTGGAGCAATTAATGCAGACATAGTGTATATGGACCATGATAAAACTACTGATGGTAAAGACATGACCATCAATTTGTTGATCATAATATTGTTTTGTAAGTGAGTGAAGGGCTGATGAATAAGTATGTATGGTTTTAAGGGCTGTGCACCATTCCGTCGAAATTTCGACGGATCCGTCGAAATTTCGACGGGAGCAGAGTGAAGCAAATTAATATATATATATATATATATATATATATATATATATATATATATATATATATATATATTTCGAGGATCCGTCGAAAATTCCGATAGAAATTAATGGTGCACAAAGACTTACATCTTACCATGTATACCGTAAGGGATCCGTTCTCATATATCCACTATTGATCAATTGAGCTACAAAGCTCTCAATGTAGTTGTATAGTTTAAAGAAGTAAAACTCATATACATATACATTAATGAATTTAATAGTTACTTTCGAATTGTACACCATTCCGTGCCTCGCATGCAGTTTTTCTACTAACTTAATATATTTAAATTTATAAACTGAAGAGCATATATAAGAAGGGCAAATTTTATGTCGCATCAAACTCAATCTTGATTTGGATACTTGAGAATTAATTCACATACAAACACATAATTATTTATGTGATGACACGTGTCCTCTTGAGTTTGGTGTTCATTGACCGTCATAAAATTTCCCAGAAAGAAAACAAAGATATGTTCATCACACGAGAGACCGCCGCCGACCACGAATATCAAGTGTTGATTTAGTGATCTTCAAATTATTAACTTTACTATATGCAAGAGCCCAGAAATCTGAACCCCAAAACCACCCATATGACATACTACACCACGCCAACAAAACGCCGAATACGCTATGCAAAGTCTTATGCCAAGTATTATCATGAGAATGTGCAGACAAAAGGAAGAAGAAAATATACATCAACAGACTAACAACAAAGACAAAGGCATGGAAAATCAAGAGACTCCTCTCGTAGTTATTGTTTTCACCATTATTGATGATGATGATCTCCTTCTCCGCGGAATAATTATTCATTGCATGATGCCGTGGATTCGATTGTGTGAGATAGAAATTTGGATGGATATATATAGTTGTGTGCAATTTAGTTGCCCTGCTGCCGGTGCCCTCCATTTTACGGAGCTGCCTAGTGTTTTTGTTTCACCTTCAACTGGAGTTTGATATCAACTCTCTATCCCAATTTTTGGTATTCAGATGATATATAAAGGAAAACCGTTCAAACCTTTTTTTTTATTTTTTTATTTTTCTGATGAAATCCATGTTTTTAGGTCAATGTGAGCTATTCCCTTTGCTTCGTCAGTCTTCAATGGTCAATCGTCAATGGCCAACAACCAACTCCTAGCTAAATATCATTCCCCCAACTCTAATATATATATAAATAATCATCTTCCAGCAAATAATATTCGTAAATATCTAAAAAATAATAATAAATAAATTACCATCTTTTTTTTTTTAATTCTTCCATTCAATTAACATTAAAGATAATTCTAACAGGATGAAAAATGATACATGAACATTATTTGATGTATAAGCATTATGTATAAAATAATGGAGGAATTAGGGGTAATGACCAAGAAAATATCTAAACTAAGTAAAATGATATGTTTTTAAAACTTTTGCATAAATGAAAAACTTATTAAAACAAAAAAAGGTTGTATTCGACACATTATCTGTTGGAAATATAAGCCAAATTCTATGAAATGGGAGCTTAGAACGTGAAACAGTCAGCTTTAGTGCGAATTTCGGATACGCTCTGGTGTGATTTATCGGGAGCTTATTACATCTAAAAATATTACTCACAGAGTAGATGATGTTTAACTTTGGAATCACTCGATTCGGATATCGGTTGAATGAGAATTTAATGTGTAAAGTTGGTGTAAAATTGAAGGAGTGATCAACTCATTTAGATATTTTTCGTAAAATAAATATTTTATAATCGTGTGCATCTGAGTTTACCGTATGAATTCATGTTTTTCTTTTCGAATCCATACTTTCTTTTGGATTCAGGTTATCGAAGTGATACAACTCTGTATGCGAATGGTGATGACCCTTACTCTTTCATGTAGGAATACATTAGTTCATTTATAGGGTTCTCCTCTTGACGAGCATTATAATATCCTTACGATCGAGTAGCTTTGTCTACTCAACCCATCACGCTAATAACTCGCTTATTACGCTCTTCTAACTACAAAAGGAATAGGATGCAAACGAAATTTCATATAGTTCAATAGCATCATCAGACAAAACCATTGAGTGTCCTCGGGTTGATTCAAACAAGTCACGGTTTGAATCAAACACCTCCATTGTATCCTGAGAGAGATTTTAGATTGATCCCTAAGTGACACTTGAGTGGGACGAAATATCTCTTAAAAGACAATGCTCTATAACGTACCTTAGAGTTTCTACATTTTCTATCAAATTCTTAAGTTTCAATTTTTTCGAACAAACTCAACTCTTCCACATTGGAAAAATGGGAGACTTGAGCTCCATATTTAAGAGCGTGTAAAACTCTTATGGATGGGCCCCAAGGGGCAAAGCACTTTTATGCAGGGGGGAGGACTTAGATAATTCCACACACGCGCGCCGCCGTCCGTCCGAGGATTATTGAGTCATGATTGAGTCATCCGACCAATCGAGTCGAGATGCATCATCCAACCAATCGAATTGAAGGAAGTAGGCCAGCCAAGAGGGTGAGGCGTGTGACTTTTCTTAAGGGAAGGAAAAGGCAGCCGACCTTGATGACATGTTTCGGCCAATCATATTCGAGTATTGGCTCATCCTTTCAATTATATAAAGAACCCCATGGATAAAGGTTAGAGCATCAGTTTTTCTCTTGTATCTTCCACTACAAAGAGTCTCTAATATGGTTCTAGATCTTGAGTCGAAGAGAAGTCGTAGCACTCTGTAAGTTCGCCGGAGCTCGGATTTTTTAAGTGCCTCTAAATTCGAGACGTAAGCCATTGTATCTTGGGAAGCAATTGCTACTACCGTAAGCACTAGGCACCATACTACAGTAGTTTTTCTCTTGTGTCTTCCACTACAAAGGGTCTCTCATATAGTTCTAGATCTTGAGTCGAAGAGAAGTCGGAGCACTCTGTAAGTTCGCCGGAGATCGGATTTTTGAAGTGCCTCTAACTCCGATACGTAAGCCGTTGTATCTTGGAAGGTAGTTGCTACTACCAGTGGCACTGTGCACCATACTGCAGCAATTTGTCTTAAGGAAAAAGTAACTTATCCGCATCGGTTTGATCTCTAGTCCTTTATTCATGCATTGTACTTTATTTTCTTACCATTTCGAGTCAGATATGTACTGTAATAGTTCTTTTATTAGATCTACTTAATAAAACAAATTTCTTTTTGTGTTATATATTTTCTGTATTTATTTACCGTAATTACTTCCATTAATTACGGATATGTTCCATAAATCATTCCACACACGATACACTTATCCCAACATTACCATCCATCACAAATATTTTATTTTATTAAAAATGTGAAAGCTTTCAAACCTGCCATATCATCGACCTCTCCTTATATCAATTACGTACTTGTCAGAGCATAGTCATGTCTCTTCAAAACGTACTAGCATCATCCTTGCTTTGCAATCTTCAAATCTTCGAAGTAGCTTGTTTAGGCAGATCATGTATATTAAAATAAATAGTTACTTCAATGTCAAGACACGCTAAAGAATTAACCACCGAGTTGCATTCCCTATAAAATATGAATGATTGAAAAATCTAAAATTTTCAACTCCAAAATTGATAGGTATTTCACCAATTTCTTTACGTAAATTCTGAAAATCCAATGTCAAAATTCACTATTGTTCGAAATTCACAATTAAAATTTACTGTTTTTCGGGTTCACTGGTGAGATTTATTGAGTGGATTTCGACAATGAATCTGACGAAAATAGATGCAATGATATCGAATAAAATCTCAAAATGAAGAGCACGGAAAAATATAAAAAATGATGAAATTTTCATCAAGTTTGAAAATATAATCAAAAGTTATGGTGTTTTAAAATAAGGGAGGAAAGAGAATTTATTAATGAATTGGGACCTTTTCTTTTTAAGCACAATTTTATGAATCTTTCAAAAGTTATGGCCTCTTTTTTTCCCTATAAAATATGAACCTTTGAAAACATATCTTTCTCCCCATAAAACTTACTTGGGTGTCTTTTACAAAAATTTCCTATTTCAATTCCTACTTACATACCACAATAAATATAGATAGATGTATGTAAATGTGTACATATATCATTGATAATGAGTTGAGTTGGGTTCTGTTTCAAGTGTTAAATGAGTCGATTCGAATTATATTGAGTATTAAATTAATTGTACTCGATTGAATTTGAGTTGAATTTTTGAACTTGAGTTTGTTTATCTGACTTCGAGCCTGAATTAGTATCAACATGGCTTGATCGGTTAAACTCAAATAGAAATAATATATGATGAAAATTTGTCAACTATTCCCTTTTTCTTTTCATCCTTGAAGCAGAATTGGTATTGCTATAGAAAGGCAACAGCGGAAAAGGCAGAATAGGATGAAACAGAGAAGAAAGAGGTGGACCTAGTAGTAATCAACCCAATTTTAGTTTTGGGCCTAGTGTTGCAGCCCACTATAAATTTTCAAAAACTTCGATGGAAAAGGAAACACGTTTTTAAGTCGGTTTCAACAAAATACAACAGAGTTTATTTTTTATTTTCCCATATATAGTACTCCCTCCGTTTTTTTTATATATCGCAGAGGAAAAAAAAAAACAGATTAAGAATGTTATTAATATGTCTAAAATATAGTATTGAAAATGTATTTTTTTATTGGATATGTAAATACTTTGTTGGTAAATGAGTTTTTAGTATTAGAAATGTAATTTTTTATTGGTAAAGGAGGAAAAAATAATATGAGATAAAGAGCCAAAAGTCCTCTTTTTGGCACAAAATAAATAAATAGAACACACACATTTTTTTAGTTGCAAAAAGGACAAACAATTTCAGGGGGACAAAAATACCTTTTATTCAAGCGACGCGCGTTCAAATGCTTGATTTAACTTTCATCCGCACTGCTTTGCAATGAGGTTTGAATCGTTTGATATCTTTTTTTTTTCTTTTTCAAACATTCGTAACTTTTTTGATTCTATTTCCGATCATCGAAATTTTTCACCAAAATTCTTTTTTTGCTCTTTAATTTGAGCCCAAATCGATACTGCTTCCGACGTATATTTTGAAAGTCGAAAAAATATTTGTATTAACCGGATATTATTTCTTATAAACGACCGTAACTTTTGATTTAGAACACGATCATCAAAATTGTTTCACCAAAGTTCTTTTTTTTTTTTTTTTTTATCTTCATTTTGAGACGCGTTTGATACGCACCGACGTAGTATTTGAAAGCGAATTTAATCGCGATATTTACACTAACATGATGTCGATGTCGATGTCGATAACAATATCATGCTCATTTAAAGCTTAATTCAAGTGACTACTTCAAGGCACATAGCTGGCTCATATAAGGCTCATTTAAGACTTAATTCAAGTGATTAACTATTAAGCCTATGTCAAGTTTATATGGTTTTGATTGATAAAAGGAATAGCATAGATTAACTTAATTAAGGTGTGGTGTTTATAACATGCAGGTTCAGAGTTAATCACTTGAATTAAGCCTAAAAAGTACATCAGACTAAAAGTAGAAGATCAATACAACAGACTATAGATTTAGTACAATAGGTACATCAGACTAAAAGGTAATACATAGAAGAACAATACAAGTCTAAAACAGTCTGAACTATCAGCCAAATTATAAGAAGGATATTCAAGTTCAAAGAACTAAATTATCATGCCCGGAATTCACAAGGTGATGAATTACAAGTTCGATGGCCAATGAACTAGGCTGTCTATTACATGATGATACAATGTAGATCAAAAACCTCAAAGACACCAAGGCACATAGTAAGCTATGAACTAGAGCCTATTTATTGCATTAAGGCACACAGATATCGATGAGTATCGATGTCGGCGATGTCGATGTCGAAGTATCGATGTCGGTAGTATCGATGTCGGGCTCAAAATGACTCTCATTTCGATTTTTGTTCCAGTCTATGTCCTCAAGTCCTTGATATGAGCCGAATGTCTTAACTACAGTTCAAGCACTCATATTTACTTCTTTTGGAGCATGTTTCGATCTACTTTTCTTTAGGATCATTTCTTTTAGGCCTCTTCTTGTTCTTGGGTTCAATCACATTAGACCACCATGCCAATCGGCTTTCTCTTGCAATGAACATAAGCCTTAAACAATTGTTCCCGTGTTTCTTTCATCATCCGAACCGAAGAGGCATGTCTATTACCGTTTTCATTCGGTGAATTACCTCCGTCGTGAGGCTCGAGTTTCTTTAACAAGGTATCCGGAAATTTTGCCTTTGCGCTTTGAATTCCATGTCTGCAAGCACTATCTTTGTTTCTTCTTCTTTGTAGGAGTTGCGTTAGGCTTATGAAGGCTTGTATAACCATCACCATTTTCTTGTATTCGTAATCGAAAAAGTTGCACACCAAAAACATATCAAAATCCAAGTTTACACACACATTTGATGTTATTGAAGCGATTATAAGCGGAATTCAGATTTGAAATAAAGCGACTTTTGGACAAATTTCAAAAATTTGCAAAATGAGCGGAAAATTAATTGATTCGAGAGCAGATTTTCAACACCATTTTTGGCTGAATCAAAACTGCTCAAGGCTCTTGAACAAGGCTTTTGAACTGAAAGATTGATGATTTTGGGAATGAAAATTTAATAAAATAAATCTCATATTCAACAAACTTCGGAGAAGAAAAATTGATCATTATCGATCACTACGATGATCAATATCGATGTCGGATCACAACGATATCGATGTCGATATCACGATATGATGACGATATCATAGTAACAATATCGATTATCACACAGATGCGATGTCGATTATCACATTCAAACACAAGAACACACTAACAATATCACGGTGCGTGAGCTTGCTAATGTTTGATCCTTATGACATAAACAACTTTTATAACAACATTAACATCAACATGTATGATAATTAAGCTCACATGTTAACACTAAGATAGATAATCGCTCTAATCAATATTGTATTGCACTCAGATAGATAATCGCTCTAATTTTTATCCATGAAAACAATTTCTCACTTGGTTGGTCTTATTGTGACCCCAAACTATGCACAAGTTTCAAAATTTAAACATTTTCAACTTTTTTATTGGTAACATGTTTTCATAAGGAATCAATGGTAAGTGAGGAGGTGCAATGTGTGTCGGTTGTGGCAAAAAGTGAATACAATATTCAAAGAGAAATGCAAGTATTAATATCTGAAAAGAATAATGCTAAAAAACATTGAAAGATGAACTCTTTTAGCTTTTTATAGCTCAGGCAAGCCTGAAAATGAATATTAAACAAAAATGGTCACTCCCCTTTTACATTTAATTTTTAAATTTATGAAAACCGAAACCGAAACCGAAACCGAAACTTGGTACGGTTTTTTCCCAGTTCCAAAACTAACCGATAAACTTTGGTTCCATCGGTGTGAATCAATCTGTCGTTCGTTTTTCCAAAAAAAATTGAACACCCCTAGCCCTATGTATACACCCCTAGCTCTATGTTGTACCTCCATCTGCCGCAAGGTATCAATAAGGAGCCAATGCTTATGCTTCAGCGCCAAAAGTTGATTCTGCAAAGCAGCAAACTCATTTCTCATTATCAGTTCACTGTCCTTGATTGCAGCCTCATTCAAGCCCTCCTCCAACAATCTCTGCCTCAATTTATCAGTAGACACGTTAATATTGTCCACTGGGGCCATTAACTCGCAGTTTGACATTCTTGGAAACATCTCTTTCACAGCTTGTAACGCTTCCAACCATGCTATGCGATCCTCTCGTGTGTCAGCCTTCAAATGCAATCTCTTTGTTCCCGTAAAAATTGAAAATTTCTTATCATCTGACCTCCTCTCACGAACTGATGAAACCTAAAAAAGTTCAATCCATTTTAGTCATGAAAGAAAAAATACTGTTCATTATCTGCTCCAGATAAGAAACACAATAATTCATTCATGCAAATGACTATTCACTATAGAAACAACTAAAGAAGAATCTGATCAGTACACCACATTTCACAATTTAAGGGGCAAATAGACAAAATAGCAGAGCACAAGAGTTCAATATCCAACAAATCAGCTTAATGTCCATTATTCGGGACAACCAGAAGAGGATGTATTGTACTTTTACAGACATAGCTCATTTATTAATCAAGCACTTAGATGCTGATAACAAAAGAACTTGCATTTTAAGCAAATCAAACAAAACTTCCAGCTCAAAGTAACTAGATTTTCCTAAATCCTTGCCCATACATAATCCACATCGCATAAATATGCACTCAATTAAAAGATAAAGCAAGCAAAGAAAAAGGTAAAATAGGTAAGAGCTTTGACCTTCAGATGGATTTCACCAACAGGTTTGGATCGATGTTTATTCAACGAAGACGATTGAGCAGCAGCTTTTTGATCTGTCTAGAGATCTTCTTAAGCGATTCCTCCCCAATAACTCTCCCTCATTTCTCCGTCTCTCGATTCAGCAAAATCTTATCAGGTCCATGAATCTTATAATACGAAAGCACACCATCTTGGAAAACAAACCACCGAGGTCGCCACCCTTTCCCGTAATTCACCCACTTATGCAACATGCCTGAAACGACATTTCCAACTATATCATTGATCTTAGCCACACGCTGCTGCTACCGGTTGTCGCCGTCAATTGAGAAGAAATTGAAATGGAAGAAAGTGGGTTTTCTGTTTAGTTTAACAGCGAGCCGGTTAACAAATATACGAGGTATATTAGTCCGGTGGAATTTATTTGTCCTTAATGCAAAAAAAAAATTGAAACTTGATTAGCACTTAATTAAAAGGGAAAAAGTGGACTATAAACTAATTTTTCCAAATAATAAATGATGTATTGAAAATGTAAAATGACAGATAAATAAAAAAAAATAGCAAATTGTCAACAACCTGGAAATCAGATTCTTGTCTTGCGGGCTTCGGAGCAGCAATTTTTGGTTTTGACAGCTCGCTTTTGGAAGCTTGGGCATCACCGAGTATCAACAGCTCTGCTCTAGCTGCAGAAGCGGGTGCAATGAGATTGTGCCTACGACGATGCCTCTCCTTAAATGTAAAAAATCTAGTATGTTATACCGATAGTCTATCTCTTGTAAATTATTGTAATAACATGATTTCCCCTCCTCTAGAATGTAGAACAATTATGGAGGACATTAAATCGCTTCGGCGTAATTTTGACTATTGTACCATTTTGCCTGTTGAAAGGGAAAGCAACAAGTTGGCGCATGAGCTTGCTTCTTTCTCTTTCAAGTCTGACGTTGGTGTATTTTGGAATGGTTTCGCGGTTTGGCTTTGTACTATTTAAAATTAATGAAAGCTTTTCGTTTCTTTGAGACAAAAAAATATAGAAAGTGAATCAATAATCATCATTCTCCTCTTCGCTTGTATGTGTAAGGGTGTTATCATCTCCGAGATAACCCCAACTTGAATTTTGCCTCCACAACTCTTGTCTCCTCGAAAGCATGCACAAGGCAGTCTATCTGATGATCTGCCACTTGATTGGCAGACCACATATTTCCCGGAAACCCTCATTCTTGATAATCTTCCATCCAATACAAAGCTCACCCTTCATTCACCAAATTGTCCCAAGGATGGGCGGGCTACAAATTTATTTTTATCCCACTCAATTACATATATGCCTTTGGTTTCATTTTTTATCACAGCAAGAACAAGTGTTAGTGATGTTCGTCCAACGTATCAGTTTGTCAGGGCGAAGCTTCGTCATTGATCAAAGTTACGACAATGCGTGTGATGTCATCTAAAATAGATGCCTTATCAAAAAAAAAAATACCGAGAAAATTGATCACAGATCCTCCCTTTAACACGTTTAATGAGATAGGTAATACGGTTTGACGACGCAAACACGGCATCGCACACTTCGATTATCTTGTCTCGTTCGTTATCAACCACTTCTTCGTTGACTAGATCACACTGCAATGAATCAACCACCATTACGACCCAACTTTCTAAGCACATCGCTAATATAGTCATTGATGAACAACATACTTGCAAAGGTTGATACAGATTAACAAGTTGTTATGTGACTAACAAGTAGAACGATTAACAAGTTGTTATGTGACTAACAAGTAGAGCGATTCGTTTTACTTGTTAGTCACATAACAACTTGTTAATCTATCAACAACTTTGTAGGTATGTCGTTCACCGGCGGCTATATTAGCGATGTGCTTAAAAGCTTTGTCGTAATGGCGATTGATTAATTGGCATGTCATCTAGTCACCAAGAAGCGCTTGATAGCGAGCGGGGCAAGATGATCAAAGTGTGCGATCTCACGTGTTCTTGGCCATAACCGATATTACTATCTCATTTTACGTGTTAAAGATGGAATATGTGATGAACTTTCCGATTTTATTATAAAGTTTGCTACTTTGCATGACATCACACGTCTTGTCGTAACTTTGATCAATAACGCTCTCTCTTGACAAAGCGATCATACGTTGGAAGAACATCACTTTAATACTTGTTCGTCTTTGAGATCAAAAATGAAACCAAAAGTATATGTGTAATTGGGTGGGATAAAAATAAATTTATGATCCACACATCGTTGAAATGTGGTGAATGAATGATCAACTTCATATTAGATGGAAGATTTTCACAAATGGGATGCCGGAAAACAAGTGGTCCGCCCGTGAGGTGGAGGACTCTGCTGCGAGACCGCGTCGTGCATATTTTCAAAGGAGAAAAAAGTTGCGGCGAAATTCATGCTAGGACCAGCTGGGGAGATCGTAGCACCCTTTACGTTCGGCAAAGATTTGCTCATGTTCTTCATGAGTGTCTAGAAACAATCGTTTGCTTACACTCAACCATCCTCATCTAAACATATCAAAAAAATGTTTGTAATTAAGTTAAATAAAATGTTTACAATAAATACGAGTATATCACTTACGAAACCCTCATCCTTCTGCATTGTGAATTGATTGTTGTTCTGTGATTCTGCCCCGTATCTCGATAGGATCACGTCTCAAATGATCATCAAGTGGATCGGTGTTCTAAAATCGCTAAGCGAAGTCGAGTGCATCTTTGGGGCGCTGGGGCCTAGGGCGCCAGGGGGCGCGTCTGGCGGTTTAGGGTTTTAATGGGTTTCACGGGGTTTAAGGGTTACAGGGTTTTAGGGTTTTAGGGTAAGGGATTACTTGGGAAAACTTGGATGTTCGCCCAGATGGAACCACGATTTCTAGAAGGACCTAGGGCGCTGGAGTGCTAGAAAGGCCTAGGAGCGCCCGAGGCACGCTCGAAAAATCGCCCGACACCACATCGCCCGGATGAGATCGCTGAGAGCCTTTGAGTGGATCGATCTTGAAAAGACATGTAAATATTAGTTTGGAAAATTAAAAAATAAAGGAAGAAGTTATAACGATTTATAATTTAATACTTACATCTTTCGATCGAATTGCGGGCATAAGAGTCCATCCTTGAAAACACGGATATTTACTTTTAGCACGGTTTTTGTTTCGGTCGGATCGATTACGCAATAAATGTTACTTTTCGATTAGATACTAGTAATAAGAAATAGTGATCGAATAAATGTAACACATATATTAGAATAAAGCGTTCACCTTAAATTCCGGACTTTGAATAAGGCAAAAAACGGCGTCCAAATGCGTTTGTGTCGCGGCGGCATCATCTAAAATGGGAGGTGGCCAAGTTCCCATTCTTTCAAGTAGTCCTCTGCTTGTGTGTTCATCTGAGACTTTCATTTTCTAAATGTATTTCTTTGCTTGCTCCGCGATAAACCGGTGTAAAGGTGTTACAGCGCAAAAAAAATCAGGCGTTTGGTATCACAACTAATAGAATGAAACGTATAATGTGATAGTGTTGAACACTTTGATTTAGTTAAATATACCAGGGGACATCGGACTGCCACGACCTACCTATCTCGAGAATCTCACCATGGTGTGTATAGTCCCACGCGCTTTACGTACCTTAGGATGTCTTGGATCCCATATAAGCGGGATCTTGGCTCCTTGTTTTCTCGTCCATCCTGTACATTTAAGCCTTTTGCAATCCCATGTTGACCTTTTTTTTTTTTTTGGAGGAGCTTGGCCAGGAGCTTATACATGTTATCATCCATAAAGTCTATATTGTATGTGTCAATGTTAATACAACGAATACAAGAAAGTTCACACTAGAAAAAAAAAAATTGAAAGTTAAATACCTTCCTCACAATCGGCGGAGTAGCCTAATAGGATGCTCGTGAGGTGGTGCAGAGCCACTTTCCTGCGGATCCAGCGCAAAGCCATGTATGATCAAATATCTGTATAAGTAACAAATATATGTTGATATAGTATGAGTAAAACAAAGGACAAATACCATGACTTGTCCATTTCTATCTCAAATGTGACGTCCAAAAACTTAACCAACCAAAGGACAATATATCCTCTCAAGAAAAGGGCAATATTTTAACCATTGGTAGTTAGTAACATAATCCGCTATTTTATTATATATAGGCGTAAAAGCGTGAAACACAAAAGGACAAATTTTAGTATATATAAGCGTAAATTGTGTTAATTAAAATTAGGATTTGTTTGTAGATAGGTTTTTTTACGCTTTACATCATTTTACACTTATGTTATTGAAGAGATCGGACATATGATGGTTACCTGCAGTATAACCATTAGGATTTTAAAACCGAAGCTTTGTAGTGCTTTACTACACTTCCCGAAGAAACATCAAGTTAAACTCTAAGTCTATGAAACCCGTTGAAAAGTTGGGGTCTTTATACGGATAAGGCTAAGCGATTGAAACTACGAAAATCATGGCGGTTTACGGTTAAATTTAAGTGTTGCGATGTATTTGAAACAACACTTATAGATCGTTGGGATCATATTAAGTCATTTTTTTGAGAAAAGTCAATTACTTGTATGGATTATCGATTGATACAAAGAAAGCAAAGTACTAAATAAGTCTCACATTAGTTAAGTGGGGACAAGATGTATAATGAAAATGATAGCACAACAATATGACAAAAAAATTGGATCACATAAGCGTGTTACTAATGACTAGTATCAAGTAAGGCAAAGGTAAAATCAAATGACACCTAACATCAAGTGACACCTAACATCTTCTAATTTTGCCAAGACTATATTACTAATAAACAGGAGGAAAAAAAGACTTTCTTCAAAATAGAAAAAAACAGACTTTGACATCTAACATCTTTTGAAATATGTCTCGAAGTGTGGTAATCTTGAAGACTTTATATATAATCAAATCAAAACTTTTCAAAGGAAAACAATCGAATCGGACAGAAATGATGGAAAAAAAATGTTTATCTGATAAAAAATTCACCGAGAAAACTATGTATTTAAGCCAAACATCAATCAAGTGGCATACCCCTAGAAAGCAGCGGAAGTGAAAAGGCTGAAGTGTGAGAAAAAAGTGAAGAAATCCGGTGAGACGCCATTGTTAATGTCAGAGGTAAAGAGAGTGAAAGCATTGTTAATGCAATTTATCAAACACATCACCCCGTATGGGCACCTCCTTTCTCCTCACAAGACCTTACTACCAAACTAAGGATTGCAAACCAAAATCATCTGTTCGGCAGGATGCCATCTAAGCTCTCCCCTCTATTTTTATTTGTCAGCATTGGTCTCCATTATCATATATATTATAAAGAAGCATAGTTCAATTCTGACAAACCTAATAAATCCACAAGAGAGTCAAAAGTACATGTCTTTAAGAGCTCCGCTGCTCCATCAAAAAGAAGCATTTTAACATCCAAATTCTACTCATACTTCAAGCAAAGGTCAAAGTTACGTAAGTAGATGAACACTAAAGCAAGCTGATGGAGAATGGAGGAGAAAATCAACCCCAGAAGAAGTAAAACAGAAAAGTAATTTGTTTTAATCAAGTTCATCTTCACAAAAAAGGCATTGTGCATAAATAAATTGGTTCATCATCAAGGAAAGACGATCATTTTTAATTGCACGAATGATTATAAAAAAATATTATTAAAAAAAAAACCCAAAATTGCCAAAATGGCTTACCGGAAGTTCCTGGAAGTCGGAGGAGCTGGGCTGTCGGAAGATGAAGAAGCACCGGAATAGACGAGGAGGAGCTTGGGATGCCGGAAAATGAGCCCACCATGCAGGAATAATGCAGCAATGGCAAACCAAGCATTGCAAACCTTGTTAACATCACAAAGTCAACCCACACTGATGGTGCCATTTCTACCCTTTTCTCCTTTCCAAATCCTCATCCCAGCCCACAATTCATATCTTTCACTATCAATTCTCTTCAATCTTTCCTTAAATCCCAATCTGAAGCACTCTTTAGCAGACCTCAGCAACTCTTTCCAAACATCCCATTTGTATCTCATTATCATATCCCATTATCACCAATGTAGAATCCATGAGTACTATATCCTTTCCCACCCCTCAAAAACATCCTTGTCCTCAAGGATGTATAAAGAAGAACCACACATGGACCGGGATCCCATATGAAAGTTGTCAACTTAATAGCAACTACATTTGGAACTGCTGTACCATTTTGCAGTTGAAATGCAGCCAAAATTCTGAATTCTTGACAAGGAAACATCCAACCCTTATTACTACTAATCAATACCCAATTCTTGACTTCTCTGCTTATAGTGCTACTTGCAACATATGGACACATTGATAATTCGTTCACCTCCCAATTAGGATTGTCAAAAAACACCAGAACCTCGATAATGGACCCCCGATGCTATATTCTCTTCTTTAGTACAACTAGAAGCCCTAACTGGTGCAGCAACCGAAATGGCACATCCCTTTGAGGCATGATTACAATCAGGAAAAGCAACTGCAAATTGCCATTGCCATTGCCACTCACCAAGACGTATACAAGGTAAACAAATTAGGTAACAATGAGAGCCTGCAAATTAGGCATAATGGGAGGAACATATATAACGTCTCGATTGTCCCACCTGGGTTGATAATGAACCTTACTATATCTCACCAAGACATAACTCTACATCCAACTCGTGGGTTCTCAGTCGCTATAACCCTCGACACTTACAACTTTGGCCGAGTTGATATGTTAGTTGAACTAACCTTTTCTGTGTTATATGGCTGCAAGGTTGCGGCTAAGATGGCTTCATTGTATTCTTCAACAACCATTTCAAACTCAATGAAGACTGCGATTGCTGCCTGCCCAAAGTTCAAAAAATGCCTGACACGCTTTTTAGTTGTCCCATTAAAACTACCCTCTTTGATATAATCCGATCCCATAAAAATCACCTCACACAGACCCTCCTCCCAATTGAGCAGACTCTGAAAACTTGGTCCAATCACGAAAATCAGAACCAACTTTAAGCTGTTCAACTGCTTCAACCATTGTTATAGGCGGTACAATCTTCAATGCCAAAACAGAGTCAACCTTAATTCCAGAGAATTTGTCAAAGTGTTGCTTATCATCAAAGGATTCAAATGAATTACAACCATTGTGAAACAAAGGATTACCACTCGGATCAAATCGATCATTAGCATCCCATCAACCCAGAAATTGTCATCCAACTCAAGCTTTGACTTAGGTGAGAATTTGGTTGAACTTACCCCTATTACACCAGCTTCATATCTCAAATCATTCGACAAATACACAGCTGAATCCTCACAGCTCTTGAGACCCCCATTGCCTTCTGTTTGCTCTCCTGCAATTAGTTTAGGCATTTTGTCCAACAGTTGGTGGTCAGCTTTTACGCTTCTCATTATCAACAAATGAGGCTGCCCCACCTCATTCCCAAGCAATTCATATCCATGTAAAGCTTCAGCTTTTTCTTCTGTTGCTCAAGTAAATGTGTAGTTGGACTTCCATCAAACAACTGACGTGCATCACCCACATCTTCCAACTTTAATGGAGGTGATTTCTCATTTCCTCAAGCAACCAAATTAAAGCCTCGAGAGCAGGAGAATAAGCTTCATCTTCAATCACGTAAGGGCGAGAAAACGATGGCAAACCTGTCGGAGATGAATTTCTCATTTGTCGAGCACATAGTGTGTTGAATTCTCTGATCTCTGACTACTAGCATCCTTTTTCGTTATGGTTTCCACAATATTCACAGAATTGGGATGAGACATATCTTCAAACACCTTGTCTGCATTTGTCTTCAGAGATGAAATCAGGGTTTCTTCAATTTGTGCCCTACGAAATGCACCATACAAGCTACGTGGCTTCCCTTGTATGCCCACACTCTCACCACAAGATCCGTCTTCAGTCCACAAAGAAAATCGTCCATATTCGATTCTTCATCACCGAAGTAGTTTACTTCATCAATTTCTTCTTCCAATTGCAGAATTGTTCATAATAAATTTCAAAACTCATATCTTTCCCTTGAATAGGCTGAGAATCGAGCACACGGCTCCATTTCGAAGACATCTCAACACAGTAGTCCATTTCGAAGACATCTCAACACAGTAGTCAGTAGATCAACAAAGCCATGAAGCCGGGTTAGCTTCGACAGAATTTGGAAAAAATTCAATCGAAAATAGCAGTTAACGCAGGCAGCAAGATCACAATCTCTGATTCCAGATCAGTAGATCAACAAAGCCATGAAGCCGGGTTAGCTTCGACAGAATTTGGAAAAAATTCAATCGAAAATAGCAGTTAACGCAGGCAGCAAGATCACAATCTCTGATTCCAGATGTTAGGACCTAACTAGGGTTTTGAGATGAATTAGGGGATAGAGGAGAGGAATTTGAGGAGAAGGGAAGAAGATCATGAAGAAGAAATATAGAAATTAGGAGAGAAAGAAAATAGACTTGGTTGATAATCGGTACATACTACACCATTACTTCTAGTATTTATACTTCTTCTTAATTAAACTATGCTAATTCATTAAGTTCAACTCAATTATAAACTTCAATGCTTCAGGTTCCTGACAGCTTGCTGCTAATCGTGAGTGGGGAGAAGGAAAAAGAGAGTAGAGAAGGAGAAGGGGCGAGCATATTTTTTAGATCGTAGAGTTTTTCGGACAACATAGATAACACATGTCGTCCTTTTTCTTCTTCTTTTTAGTATTTTTATTTTTAAGATGATTAATTAATCAGCTAGCAAAAGTTCATTTACATCACAAAAAACTAAAAACACGATAAATTTGTGTCAAAAAGACAGCTGCAAGAGGTCTTTCCCATTGAACATTAAGATCTGCTGTTCTTGTAACCATCTTCTAAAGAACTTCACTTCGTGTGTCTTTCAAATCGTTGATTAAAAGTATCTCCCCTCTATGGAGGTTCGGCCCCGTATCCACGCCTCAGTCTGGTGCTAGCGCGAAAAAGGCTCTACAACTATCTCGTGGCAGGCTTAAAAGCCAAAGCTGTATCTCGTCACGGGCAATATCGGAGAGCATGTAGGCACAATCTTTGCTTCCTCACCACATATAGAGCAAATCGGCGAGGGGATAATGTGTCTACGTGCAAAAATGCTACTGCATTGGAATAACTTATGCTTAATCTTCCACGAAAAATAATTCACCTCGAGTTGGTAGCTTTTTAAGCTCCAAATCGATTTCATTGCTCGTCTTCACTTTACGTGTGAATGATTATTTTAGATCTGCCACCTATAACCGGAAACTAAATACACTCACTGGGATCGTCATTTAAATACATTCATCATTATGAATTGAGAGTCCTTCCACAACAGAGCATAGCCTTTACAAATGCCCGCCAGGACATTGGAGCTCCTTGTTTTGCGGTCGCCGTTAATTCTTTATCTTGTGTACAAGACTTTGACCTAAAACCCGCCTTCCTGTACAAATGTTGTCAGACCATTTTCAAAGCTAAATTCATTTCATGACACGTGGGAATCTGAGACCCCACTGCTGCTTCGACTTGCAGATATTATCGAGGCGGACACCATATGTATTTTCCTAAGTCATTTGTAAATCCCCCAATAAATAATCACAGCATACTGCGTTCCATAGAAAGGTTGGGTGGCGAGAGAATAAAGTTTTTATTTGTTTGAAAACTTATAGATATAATGTAATTAAATATATTTTTTTAAACATAACTAATTAAATATATTATTAAAACTCATTAATACATTACATACTCGATTCACGTATTTTGAAACTTGAGATCATTTCGATTAATTGTTAGTTGTGCGTAGCTACCTCGATTTGAATCTTGGGTTTCAAATCATCAACTCATTATTGAAACTTGAGTTTCTAATCAACTCACTAACAAAACTTCGATTCGAACCTCGGGTTTGGAATCTACTACCCAATAACTTGAACCTCGGGTTTGAAATCTTGAACTAACTAACGAAACTGAGGAGTGAAATCATCAATCGACTAACTAATGAACTCCGAGAGTTGAAATCACTACTCAATACTTGAATCTTGGGTTTGAAATCTTGAAATAACTAATGAACCAGGTTAAATCACTATTCAATACAATAACGAACCCGGATTTAACTTTCATAAACTTCGATGTTGAACCAGGATTTAACTCATAAACTTCGATGCTGAACCATGGCGATCTTTGGATTTAGTCATGAATAAATCCGGGCGTTTAATCTAGGAGTAATATGAGCGTGGGATGGTTTTTATGATTTTAGGCGAGCTTGAGAGTTATTTCTATAAGTTCTTTCACAATATCACTGTTATGTTTGAGGAATCAATCTTACGTAGATCGCTGGGGAATATTTATATAGGGGATGACTCATCTCTTTCCTTGCTTTGCAAGGAATTATATTATTATTATTTCCTTAAGGATTAATACATGTAAATCCACAATTTAGGGATAATTATGGATATATTTATATGACAAGATCAATGTCATTATATCAGCAGTTCTTTCCGTGTTTATCTGGTATTATTAGCATATGTGCCAAATCTGAATAAGGAAGGCTCTGGCCGACATGCGTCGAGCCCCGGGCCATCTCGACTGTCTTGCTTATCCGACCTCACTCTTCTTACCGAGGCTTGACTGTGGTAAGTTAAGAAGGCAGTGACCTCTACACGGGGTTCGAGTCCGCTTACTCGATTAAACTCTAGGGTTCACGACCTTTATTAGTTATTAATTATGTATGTCTTGATTAATGGTTAGCCGATTTAAAGATGACAGCGTGGCGAGGCTAGTCCGACCGTCCATTTTCACCATGATTGAAATCACTTCTCGATAACAAAACCGGGATTGAATTCTTAAACTCAATAACGAACCCCAGGGTTTAAAATCACTACTCGATGCGAATCCGGGTTTGAAATCACTACCGGTAACAAACCCGGTTTGAAATCATGAACCCAATAACGAACCACCTGGGAAATGTGTCGATCGGAGAGTGTCGAGACCACGGCGTCACGGCTCTCAGTTGAATTATCGGTGCATCATGAAACTACCGATAACGAAGCCAGGATTGGACTCGTAAACCCGTAACTGATCAATTATTCAGTCTCCTCAATCTTTGCCCATATCTTAACTTCCTTTTCAAAAATTTCCTTAATCTCTCCTACAATTTAGCTTAAATATTGAATCTGATAAACTAACCATCTCAAAATGATTCTCACTTACGATTCTGCTTCACAGAAAAAACACCATTCCCCATTGCCCAAAATTATACCAAGTATGTTGATGGCCGCCATAATTTTGCAGCAAGAGCCGCCGTGTCATTAGATCTAATCTTCTTCTAATACACACGTAATACATCAATTGATAAGATATTAGATGATAAATAAATTAATGAAACTGGATTGGTCTTTGTAGATAAAAATTTGTAAAAAAAATTTTTTATATAAATAAAGTACAAAAATTCGATTGGCCTTTTATATATTACGATTGGTAAAATAATGTTTTTATCAAATTTAAACAAATAATCTAAATAAGAGCATTGTTTGATTAAATTATAGTATTCTAAATTATAGTTTTTGTCAAATCATATATAACAATTTGCATTTTGATCATTATTTTAATCCTTTTTAAAAAAAAAAAAATCCGAAAAAGAATTAAACAAAATATGAAACAGTCGTTGCCGTAATGGGTTATGTTGACATCATATTGTATATTATTATTATTTAAATATTCAAAAAAGCATTATCGTGCCGTGTGTCAGGGTTATGTTGACACCGTGTTGTATATTATAATATTATTATTATTTTAAATATTCCAAAAAGCGCGTCGTGCCGTGTCCGACTCGTGTCGGAGATGTGTCGATGGGAGATGTGTCGGACATGGTAGCGCCGGCTCGAGAATGAAGAAGTATCTGTGCATGCATCATAGTCTCTCAATAACGAAACAGGATTGAACTCATAAACTCAATAACGAACTCCGGGTTTGAAATCACTCTCGATATGAACCCCGGGTTTAAAATCATGAGCCGGATGCGAACTTGGGTTTGAAATCATCAACCCGATCGACTAAGCGAACCCCATGTTTGAAATCAAACTCTTCTCGATAATGAACCCGGGATTGTACCAGGAAACTCAACAACGAATCTCGGATTTCAAATCAGGGACTCGCTAACGAACCGTGTGTTTGAAATCATGATATCACTACCGGATCCCGTGATTCAAATCGAATCTCACTAACAATGACGCCGGGTTTGAAATATTAAACTAACTACTTGAACCTTGGGTTTGAAATAATCAAACTAGTTAAGAAAGCGAACTCAGGGTTTGAAATAACTACTGAAATATGATAGGGATTGAAATCACTTCTAAATAATAAACCACGTTTGAATCATTTCTGTGATAACTTGATCGCCGAGTTTGAAATCAGCTCTTTCAATTCACACATCTTCTTCTATCATCTATGTGAATCTTCTACACCCGTCTTCCACCTACATAAAACTTTCCAGCCACACATCCCTTTTCTCTTCAATCCTCATGCCGATAAAACTTGTTCACTAAACTCATTCACAAAGTTGAAAACTTCACCAAGTTGCTTCAAAGATTTGCTGAGTCATCATCACTTCACAACAGGTGAAAAACAAACCCATTCTAAAGCTTTACAAATTTTTGTAAAGCTATCGTTAGAGATGACTTAAGTGTCTAAAAATTATGGATAAAAGAAAATATGCTGTTTTCTTAATTATAATAAAGACATCAAGCCTTTTTATGAAGATCTGTGCAATGCACGGCCTATGCCTATT